>CM035436.1:114937677-115375177 GCA_020310875.1 Ceratopteris richardii
TTGTGGAGTACTTGGACATGCCTTTTGAATTACAAAATGCCACCATGGTTAGCTATTGAGAGAGGTCGCTTGATACAATCATTAATTTTGCATGTTAAATATAAAGTGAAAAATATGGATGTTTACCTAGCACCTACAATTGAAGAGATCATTAAATTGTGGAATGTGTTGTAAGGCATGATGCTAATATACAAGGTATTTAGATATGGGCCATGCATGATTGGATTCAATCATGCATTGATTGAGAATTCTTTGCAAGTATTAGAACATAAACATGGATTTGCTCTGCTTACAATGGTTACTGGACTATCTAATGGAAACTTACATCTGTTCAAGGAATATAGATAGTATGACCGATTTAAATGTCTTCTGATTCATTCACTTGCAACTTTTTTTCTTTATTTTAATTAAAGTCAGGGAAAATAGGCCAATGCCGAACTTTTTTTTTATATATAAGAAAAACTTCAAATACAAACTGCTCATGACAAGCCGTTGTTTTTTTTTGAAAAACAAAGACTTTATATGAAAAAACTGAACTTTTTCAACATAAGTTGCAAATTTCTGCCGTTGATCTTGATAAGACACATCAAACTCTTTGAAGAAGTACATACATGGAACAGATCTCCGTTTGCGCTTCAGATACCATCCTCTACAAACAAGGCACTGATAAGTAATTTCTTCCTGACGTCTACTGTTAGTAGCTCAACCATTGTAGGTACTTAGCTAGCTGTACACAATTTAACATAATTTTCAAACATGAAGGAATGGAAATTTACTATCGTTATAGTTGGCGTCTTCACGGACTTCACGGACTTTCAACCAAAATCGCATGGGATACATCGGAACCAGCTCACTTCCTCTATGAAATTCTGCTACAGATCATATCAAGAACCGATAAAGCAATCTTCATCCTATAAAATCAAGAACCTATGAAGCAACTGCAGGTCGTAAGGGCTCCATGTGCTGGAGACAAAGCCACATAAAGAGACTTGAGCATTCGAGCCGAACATGATTCTCGAATGAAGTGATTCACGGGCCCTCGTGGACATGTCTCCTTCCTTGTGTATCCATCAGTACATTATTATGCCTTTCTCCCTCTTAGGTGCTGCAGGAGACACTTCTGTACATTCTTTCAGCTCGTTGACGAAAAGCTTGCACCGCTGTTCCTTATCTGACTTTTCGTCTTGTTTGAGCTCACTTAATACGCTTCACAATGTAATAAGAATGGTGGAAAGTCTATCCTGGGTCGCCGTAGACAAGAACGGAGAGATCTCCATCGATGAGCAGCACTTTCATCTTCTTCACAGAGGTTGGGAAAGATGCCTGGACATCAAGATAGATTTCTACTCAGAAAAAACATGGAGTATTCTCCCGCCTCGATAGCAAAAACATGGAGAAGCGTGTGCTAAAGAAATGCTGAAACTTATCTTCCAAGATCTATCTTGATCCTTGATACTGGGATGTATTCCCTTAATCCTTTGTTCACCGGACAGGAGTAATGTACTTGAAGTGGATGACTGCGGACGAACGTGGCCCGAGCCTCAGCGACAACGCGGGTGAGAGAGAACATGACGAGAATGTCCATCCAGGACTGCAGCTGACCTTATCTATGCCCAAATCTAACGAAACCGGCTGTTCCCGTGATGTCATGGCCGCAATGTTATCGCAAACTAAGGGAATCCATAAAATATTATCTATAGCGGCAGAGAAAAACCGATTTGTGCACGCGAGCAGTGTCGTAAAAAACTGCTTACAGTACGTAATAACAGATGCAGGCGAACATTCTGCAATATTGAACGAGCAATCTGTTAGCGTTCCGGCTCTATTGAACATGCAGGATTAACAGTAAACCAGTTCATCGATGCAGACAAGTCGCGGATTCGTGCACAAAGAGATAAGCAACCTTGTGTCATTACCAAACACTTCGTGTGGCTGCCAACTCTGCAAACAGAAAAGCTATAGATATCAGCACACATTTCCTAGATTATATACTTGCAAAGAATTGCGATCTAAAGAAAAGCACGAACAAACTTTACTCCTCAATCGCCCCGAGTGGATGACCGATGTACCTTAAACTCTAACCCTTCATCGCGTCAACCCCTTGCTCCCCCCGAGTGGATGATCGACATACTTTCTGCTCTTGTATTCTACCGCTTGATTGCCCTAGGTGGATGGCCATTAATTGACCATCTGGCTTCAACCCCTTGATCACCTCGAGTGGATGAACATTAATCAAACCGCATATCCACTGGCTGCTTGAGATGAACTCGTGAACTAGAAAACTAGTATCTCCTTCACAGAGAGAGAGAGAGAGAGAGAGAGAGAGAGAGAGAGTCGAATGCAGCGAGTTGCGCATTCAGGTACTCCACCATAGCTTCTTTTGGGATGATGTTGTTGCAGACTAAAAAAATGAGTTTTGCGGTGATATATCCATCTGCATAATGATGTCTTGGTTTCTTGTGGTTGACAAGATGATGCCGTTGGTAGCCCTCATCTCTGACTTTGCCTTGACTCAACCTAACAAGCGCATGTGAGGCTTGTGATGGGTGCTCTGCCATCAAGCCTTTATGTTACTAGACCTTTGCATTATTAATTTATGAGCCTTCTAGTAGTAAACTTAGTGAGAAGGCATTTCTGGATTCTAGGTAGTTAGAAACCGTCAAAGTTTTATAATTTGTTTTGAATTTACTGAATTTTATTGAAATCAATAAAAGGAGCTTGTTTCATTAACATGTGAATCCATATTGACATTTGATTAGTTGGAGTTTGAGGATCACAAACACACAATTAGCATGAGGAAGAAGAAAGACCTTGGGAACACAACACACAAATGTATTGATAAGTGATGAATGTACAAAGATAAGTGGGCCTTTAGGGACGTTATGGGTGTATATACAAACTGGGAAGTAAAACCTCCTAAAGAGGGAAAAACTTGTCCCAATATTCCCAAATATGTTCACACACATTGCTACCAAAATATTTGAACAAATCCCACTTGAGAGTGATAGAATGAACAAGGATCTATTATTGATGTATAAGGAAGTGAAAACCAATGTGGATTAAGGTGGATCCACAAAAGGAAGTAAGGCCAAAGCTTTATGAAAAACTTTGAACTTCTCATGAAGGAGATCCTTTGTGCAAAGGTCATTAACATTATCCCATGTGGGAACATACACTAAACTGATCTCTGCAGTAGAGAGTCTTTCCCTGACATAGTGGTATTATTACCTTTTTGTGCATAGTGAAGCATGAAACATTGGATTACTTGCAATTACCAATGTGCTTTGAGTATCAATAAATATGGTGATGGTAAATATTTGATTAACACCCAAATCGACCATAAGGTGTCTGAGCAACACCCTAAATATTAGTTATGAGAGCTACCCTATATTCAACCTCATAACTAGAAATGGTGGCTCTTGCTCAACCAAGAGATGCATGAGCGACCTAGCATGAAACAATAACCATGTGAAAACATAAGTTTCATAACAACCAAACCAACTTGAGGAATGAAAACCATGTAAATCTAGAAATAATTATTCCCCCTTGGTATAAAGCAACCCAAGTTTTTAGATGCCACACAAGTAGTGAATGATAACCCTATTTGCTTGTCAATGTTTAGCTCTAGTTTGTGCATAAATCTCCTCATATAAGAGACACAAATCTGAATATCAAGCTGAGTAATGCATACATAAAATAAAATATTGAACAAATAAATAATAGAGACAAATATCAAATGCATCTCCAACATCAAGAATACTCAATTGAAAACCTTTTTGATGGATGTGGCAAATGGTTACTATCCTCAATGTTAAAATTTAGCAATAAAGTGCAAAAAACTTTAGTTCGAGACAAAACAATGCCTCAATGTTAAAATAAATGGTCAACGTTCCGGCAGGATTAATAGTAAACCAGTTCATCGATGCAGACCAGCCGTGGATTCGTGCAAGTGTAAAAGCTCTACTCTTGTTGACCTCTCACCTTTCACAATCCATTGATCGCTATCGTATCTTACAACTCTCCTTTCACAGTTCGTTAAATGCTTTCTTATTCTCTTCTTTTTGTATGTTACAACTGCTCCATAACTCGTCCATGCCCATGAGGATTCATTCTCTGCAGACTTCTTGAACATTTCGATCTGCAATTCCCAATAGCTCAATTAAAAGACTCCTCGTTGCTAATGCTTACAGAATGAGGATTTGATGCTATTTTTGGAAAACGTTTTACACATGTAAACACGCTCAAGATTTTTAGCAAACACAACAAATCTCCATGCCAGATAACAATAGAATTTCGTCCGCTATAGCGTAGCTTCTTTCGGATAATCTGGATACATAGTACACATGTAATGTCATTATTTTATTGCCATTATTTACACCATTATGGTTGTGCGAATATTTACTGTTAGTATAATCAATGTTACTACCTTAAGCAATAACATTGCAATTCTTAACACTACCATGCACCGACTGCACATGCGCTATTTGCAACAGATTCCATATAACGACTCTAAGCATGAAGAGCATGCTTGCCTCATACCCATATTTTTATATATCTCTATTTGACCTAGTGGAGTATTTCTCAATATAAGTCCTACCTTCAACTAGGTAAATATGTAATTGAGAGAGCTCATAGCTACAGCGGATCCCTCATTATGGAGACGACAATGCAGCAGAGATACTCAAAGAAAAAGAGATGGAGAGTTTTAGATAAGACCCGATAATCTAGGTGAAGTCTACGTGCATATTACATTTCACTTTGTTTGTTTTACAATATGACACATCATCAAATCTCCCCCTTGAGATCTGAATGAGCTTGAATACAAACTGAAATAAATACATAAGTCCATTCAAGATGAAATCATCATGAAATGAAATCTTGATACAAAATAAAGCTTCTTAACTCCAAAAGTTTCTCTAAAGTAGATGAGTTTCTCATTGGGAAGAGCTTTGGTGAAGATATCAGCCACTTGTTATCTAGTGTTGATGTGAATCAGCTCCACCTCTCCTTCAATGATCTCTCAGAAAGAAAGTGATAGTAAACTTTGATGTGCTTCAATCTCACATGATAGACTTGATTCTTTGATAGCATAATGTTGCTCACATTGTGGCAATAAACGAACACCTTCTCATCAATCTAGACTTCCATGTCTTCAAGTAGATAATTAGCCCATGTTGCTTCACAAAAAACTTTAGTAATGCCTCTATACTGACCTTCGGCACTTCATAGACTTCCATGTCTTCAAGTAGATAATTAGCCCATGTTGCTTCACAAAAAACTTTAGTAATGCCTCTATACTGACCGTTGGTTGCTTCTTGCTACTCCAACAAATTGTTGCACTTCCATGTGAGAATGAAAATCCACTAGTTGACCTTGGATCCATAATGTTTGCTAACCAATCTACACATGCAGATGCATATATACATGCCTGAACTATTCTTTCACAAAACAAACCAAAATTGCATGTTCCTTTCACATATCATAGTATACATCTCACAGCATCCAAGAAGAGTTTGAATGGTTTATGGATAAACTAACTCACCAAGCCGACTACAAAACTCAAATCTGGTCTCCTCTTCATTACATAAATCATACTTCCAACCATCTTCTTATACACATTTGCATCATATAAGTATGTTCCATCATCCAAAAGCTTGGCATTAGCATCAAGTGGCATATCAACAAGTTTGGAAGCACTCGTACCAAATCTCTCAGGAATTTCTAGAATATGATTAAGTTGTATCATCCAAATTACTTCTTTGATTGAAATTAGTTTAATCCCATAAACTATTTAAGCTCTCCTGAATTTGACATAAAAAATTCAACAATTCTTTTTCCACCATACCCAATAATGATCAATTCATTGAATAAAAAGTTAATAGAATCCTTTGACTTCCATGATTCCATACAAATAGTGAATAATCAGCCTTTGCATGCATAAATTCAAGATCCAATACCTTTTAAGAAATCATTCACACCATGCTCTTGGTGCTTGTTTCGATTGATAACGGGCTGCCTTCAATTTACATACATGATCTAGATATTTGGATGCACATAATCTTCTAGTTGCTTCATACAAGCTTCCTCATGCCATTCAGGAATGCAATCTTAACATCCTTTTGAAACAACTTCCAATTGCTCATCATAGCCCATGCAATCATACTTGTTAGCATTTTCATTTTCACCACTAGAATTAACATTTTGTAATAATCCAATCCATATACTTGTGCATATCCTTTTGAAACTAGAGGTGCTTTATATCTCTCCAATGAACCATTATTTTTGCACTTCACTTTGTACAACCATTTTCATTCAAAAAAATTCTTATTCGGTGGTAATTTTACTCATTCCCATGTATCATTTTTCTCCATTGTGTGCATCTCATCATCCATTGCTTTGTGCCAATCTTGATTTTGTGATGCATCATAACTTTTTTTTTTGGTCATCATGTTTGTTTCTCTCTGTCATGTATGCATAATGAAGCGTCATTGAATTACTGTAAAGATTCTTCTATCCATAGGATGCCTTACCCCATAGATCCTCTCAAAGGAGTCTCTTCATCTAATCTTGAACGTTCTTCTCTTCTTGCATGTGGAGGAACATTTTTTTCTTCTTATTTTTCAGCATGCCAAGTGTAACTATCTCATCGTCAATATCTAAATCAGACATTTACTTTCTCATCTTCTCTTTCCCTTTCTCCTTTCAAATTGCACAATCTTTCAAGTTTTCACTCCATGACATTTCATGTGCATGAAACTCATATGAACCATAATCTTGGCTTTCCTCATGATCAAAATGTCTACAACTTTTTTTGGCTCATGATTACGTCTATTATGCATAGCATCATCCATATCATTCTCTATGACAACCATGTCTTTGGATGCATATCATGAGGCATTTTCATCCAATATGACATCTCTAGTCACTATACATTCTTTCGTTATAGGATTATAGCATCTATATCCTTTCTCCTATTCGAAATATCTAACAAATACACTCGTTTTTTTATTGAAGTTGAAACTTATATCTCAATTGACTAGACACATGTGCATAAACAATACACCCAAACACTCATAGATAGCTCACATTTGGTTTATGCATGGATATTCTCTCATAAGGAGTCAAATCATGAACCATTCCTATTGGAGCTCTATATATGACATATGGAGACATATGACAAGCTTTTGCTCAAAATCTATATATCATGTTCTTTTGATTTATTATGGTTCTTACAACTTCTTCAATCACATGATTCTTGCATTCGCCAAAACCATTTTGTTGTGGTGTATATGTACAAGAAAACGTCCTTTTGAGTCCATGATTACTAAGGTATTGATTAACTTCCTTTGAAATATACTCTCCTCGTTAATCTAATCATAAGCCTTCGATGTAATATCGAATTCCTTCGCAAACATGTTCTTGAATTTCAGAAAGCATTCAAAAATTTCACTTTTATGCTTCAAGAAATATATCCAAGTTTGTTGGCTATACTCATGAATGTATAGCAAAAAGAAACGTGGGCCACTTGTTTTCCAAATTTACATGCTTCATATATTATCTCAAATTTAAATAACCAAATCTTGGTAGACAACATACTAATGTTTGCTTCTCCATAGAACTCAATTTCCTCTAATTTATATATCCAATTCTCTTGTGCCCCAATTCAGCTATATGAGAGTGAAATTTTTTTTGTCATACATATTCTCATAAAGAGATATTTCCATATCAAACGTGAGTACTCTACCCATTTTCTTTCCATGATCAAGCAGTTTCCCTCTTTTGCCATACCTAAAATCGTGTATGAAACCACCATCCCTATTAAAGGTCACTTCCATATCTATATACAAGCGGACCCATTGAAGCTAAGTTCTTCATAATACTGGGCACATGTAAAACATCACTGAATGTATTTTGGATAGCATTCTTTTCTACAAGTGGTGCATTTTAAAAGTTTTTAATCAGATGTAAGGTATCATCACCAATTGCCACATAATCTTTAGTATTTAAGGGATCTCTAGAGTCAAATTGATCTCCTATGCTTGTCATATGATTTGTGCAACCATAATCTATTGATCAACTCGTATGATTTCTGAATTTAGACATGTTACTTAGCACATGCTCCATTACAAACATATTGTCTTTTCCATAATCTCTATGTGAACTTTCTATAGAGAAGTTGCCATGTGATGTATAAACAAACTCTACTTCTTTGTCTTTGAATATTTTTCTTATGCCAGAGTCCTTCTCAAAATGACCATATTTTTTTCAACGATAGCAATTTCTAGGTTCTTGTGGTCTACCTCTACATCTTGAATTTGATCTACCTCTTCCTTTGGGCATATCCAAAGTGTTTGAATTTCTAGAGCTTCATCAATCATGGCTAGAACCTCTTCCTCTATGTTGAAAGAATGCATGATATCTTGTGCTTCCACTTGGGGAAGCATTCAAACCAAGCTTAACTTTTTCCATTTCCATCGTTGTTGGACATCAAGGTCAAGCACAAAGCATGGAAGCGCATTAAAGAAGTGGACATACAAGAAGAAGGAGCAAGTAGGGAGCTCCAAGAAGTACATGTCAAATTTTCAGAAGAATCCCCTACAAAAATAGTGATTTTCATCACTAAAAACCATTGTAATACCATTTTCTATTTTTGTAACGACATTTTGTTTAAGCCGAGGAGTCCTTGAGCTTGAGGAGTATTAGAAGTATAATCCTACCAATTTTCATAACTTTTAGACTTTGTTTGAGGCCTCAAATAAGCCGTGGAACCTATATTTTAACTAGGCTAGACACTAGGTCTGGATAGGGCCAAAACTAGTCCAAAAACTATGAAAACAGCTTTTGGAAGCGAATAGAGCTTTTGTACGAGAACTCTTTTGCAATCGAAGCTTTCCATTGTTCCTCTCTTTGATCTTACCTTGTGCACGTGTGCATGTATGTGTGTGCATGTTTGTGTGCTTTCACTCACGCACTTGTGCCTTCACTTGGTCATGGACTTCATACCGGTCCTTATGTCTCCATGGATTGACAAGTAAAGGAGGTGGTGCTTACGCTTCAGCTACACCAAATTTTGGTGCTGTTGCCGGGGAGAGACTTGGAGGACGAGCGTTGTGATGGTAAGATCGTAGATTTCCGACATTGGAAGGTAAAAAACTGTGATTTTTGTTCATTTTCTAATTGTTCTACTTCATCTTCATCATCATCACCATCTCCATCTTCTTTCATCTTCTTGTTCATAGAAATTTCTTGTTTTTTAGTGCATTTTCACCATTTTCATACCATTTTTCATTCATAATTGTGTGAGGAGTTAGCAGATGCAAGGGAGAGCAAGCCCCTGTGTTTTTTCATGATTTTTTGCACATACGGAGTTCGCCCTCGCCATTGCTTCGCGCTCAAAAATTTGAATTTCCCACATTATAAAATATCATTAACAATTCCAAAAGTTCATGATTCCTTCCAAGGATCATTCAATAGGTGTAAAGAATTCATTGATGAGTTTGTTGCTCATGAAATTGATCACTTCATTTAGCACTAAAGGAATAAATAAAGTATAAGTGATCAAGACTCAAGTATTGAATCAAAGTAATCTTTGAACTCTTATAGAAAGTTGAGATAATCTCATGTGCTTGCCTATTTAAGCTCCAAACCATAGGAAGCGGTACTCAAGTCTTATGATTGATATAAACCAAAAAGTGTATTAACCTTGAAGAAATTTCTTAGCTTTGAGATTTGAAAAGCATTAGTGGATGCTTAGACTTGAGTTGAAGGGGAGATCCCTTAAAAATCCCTAGGTTAAGCTATTGAGCTTGAAAGATTTAGAAAGAGACCTTAAGATAAGGACTAAGTCTCTATCAGTGTCCCCTAGTCAACAAGAATTGATCAAAATCGATAAAGGTTGTCTAACTACTTGGGATTAGAATTAATATTAATTTTTCCAAAAGTACTATCAATAAGCTTATAAATGATTCATGAGATGAGAAAATATTTGAAACTTAAGTATATAATCCTAAGTAAGATTGAATTTCCAAAAGAGATTTTTCCTAAATGGCGCATAAAGAGGTAAACGGTTCTAGAGACACCTGTCTTTAGTCTCAAAATTGGCACCGACAGGTTAAGGATTAGAGAAAGGATAATTTGAAATGATCAAGAGAGCATGTAAAGGACATAGAAGGTGGAACAAAGACCAAAACGGGATGTTTTTATGTGGATTGGAGAAAATATCCATTAGTATGGGATACTAAAATGGTAACTTCCTTTGAGAACTTTGTTTTTGATGGCCAAAAAGAAAATAACTCATCATTCGTAGGAAGCATCAATTAGTTATCCTTTTCTTGGGAGGTTACATAGAGTCAATTTACTTAAACAGCTAAACTAAAGGAGAATTAATGAAGGAGAGTTAAGATTTCTAACAAGATAAAAATCAATAGAAATGGATCCGGAATTAAGGAAAAAAGAAAAATAACAAGAACGGGGGTTCTCCAAAAGATCATCTAGAGATATAGACTGTCTAAAATGAAATCTATACAAAATATGTAGATAATAGCTAGTAGGGGTTGTACTTAAGCAAAGGAGCAGCTTGGTTATGTATTTCCATGACTCTAAGTAACATTCCAACTCATTAGAGGTCTTAAAGATTACATAGTAACCTTTTTAACCAATCAAAATCATATACATGTCAAAAAGTGATGTCCAATCACATCAATAGGTGACCTATTTCTTCTCAAATAAAAATCTTTCCATTATTGACATGATTTGATGCATGGAAATCATCCTCCTTTGATGGTGGATGATGTGACCTATTTCTTCTCAAGTAAAAATCTTTCCATTATTGACATGATTTGATGCATGGAAATCATCCTCCTTTGATGGTGGATGATGTGGATGCTGAAGCTTTCGGCATGTTCCGAGACTCTTGAGCTTGAAACAAAACTAACTTCCAATAGAGAGTTGTTAGGTATGAGTAGGTGATTCTTGTTGCTCCATTTTTTTAATAACTTGGAGCACAAAGATTTGATTGGCTGAAAATATGATCATTGGATGCACTTTTTGAAAGATTTGAAATGAACCTGATATTGATTGTATTTGATATCAGAGCTTAGAGATATTGCTTGATTTGTGTCTGCTACTGCACCAAGTATCTTGATACACACTTTTGTGTAAGAGGTGTCATGTAAGGTGGATGTTCCCTTTTTGCATGGATTACTTGTGCCTTTCCCACATTAATCATCATAAAAGCACATGTTTCCATGCACTTGACCCTGTGAAGCTCTCGATTTGATAATTTAACATGCGCATTCAAACCATCACTATATGCATTTACTGTACGAGCGATGTATATTATCTCTCATCACAAATTGCTAAGACCTTGTGAGTCTAGGCACACATGTGTTTGGTGCCGTTTTCAAGGATTGTGGGCCTAATTCAAGGTGCCTACATGATGGTTAAAGAGTCATTATGAAGGTAGTGATCATGAGGAAGTAATATTCAGTGGCTTGGCAAGTCACAATTCCCTTGCACTTGTTGCTTCATACACATAGTGTAGGTGTAACAAGTTTTTATGAGTAGATTAGGAGTGGGAAGTTAGGTTTAGGAGGTAGGTAAGAGAGCTTGGAAGTAGGTTAGGTCAATAAACATTTCAAAATACTA
The DNA here is from genome assembly GCA_020310875.1 of Ceratopteris richardii. Taxonomy (NCBI): domain Eukaryota; kingdom Viridiplantae; phylum Streptophyta; class Polypodiopsida; order Polypodiales; family Pteridaceae; genus Ceratopteris; species Ceratopteris richardii. Next base: position 114,949,324 of record CM035436.1, read on the forward strand.
AAACATTTTTGTCCTTTCATGAGTCCACTAGCCCTGAACAGTGACAAAAACCCAAAATCACCACATCATAATCCACTTGTTAATGCATGTATCGTGGAGAGTGCACATAATGATCGGTATTTCCTGAGCATGTATCACTTGGAACTCAGAGTGTAGTTGGAATTTGTTGCTAGAAATTTAGGAGAATACTTTTTGAGGTGAGCTCTGCACATTCTGAATATCATTTTCATGCTTGATCACTCACCACCCGAGTATCATGAGTACATTTTGAGTGAAAATTAAGATATCTTTAAGCTAAAACACATAAGCATGACAAGGAAAGCACAAGGAACACAAAAGCACAAAAAATCTTAATTTGTACTTGTAAAAGTCCAAATGTCATGATCGCTTGACTTTAGTATTGTGATATGGCAGACTCCAACTTATTACATTATTCCTTAGGCCTTGAGGTATTGCAAGGACTAGCAAGATTTTCATCTCTTAACAAAAGTATGCAAGAGAGCTTCTGAAGGCATTTGACATGGAGGATTGCAAGGTGATTTCTACACCTATAGAGGTGAGAAAAATATATCTATTGAAGATAATTCACTTATAGTGGATACTGGAAGATACAAGAAATTATTTGGAAGTCTCGTCTATTTGTGCGATAGAAGACTAGATATCTCCTATGCTGATGGAGTAGTAAGTAGGTTATCTAATAAGGCTTGCCAAACTCTATTGGAAGGTAAACATGTGGATACTCAAGTATGTGAAAGGAACAATTGATTATGTTATTCTCTATGAAGAAGGATCTTCTCTGGTTTGATACTGTGCTTTAGATTGGGCAAGAGATATTGAAACTAGAAAATCCATTTTTGAATATCGCTTTTTTTATGATCTTGTATTTTATCTTGGACCAATAAGAAGCAACTGACTATATCATTATCTCTAACTAAAGGTGATTAGAAATCAACATGTGTTTCAACATGTGAAGCAATATGGTTGAAGAGGATCTTATGGAACATAGGAATACAGGGACAAGAGGCTACATGGTTGAAGTGTGACAACCAAAGTTTCATGGCCATCACCAAGAATTTGTTTCATATACACGTAACAAGCACATATAAATTCAGTATCACCATGCGTGTGAGCTGAGGTGGGATGAAGTCAAGGAGATTAGCTATTGTCCAATTCAAAAAGAATGGAGTACAAATGTTCACCACGACACTTGGGAGAGAGAAAATTCATCAACACATTCCAACGTTTTGCATTGGATCAAGGAGGTAGTTCACTGTAGGGTGGACCTTGAGGGGGGGGGGGGGCTGTGTGCTAGATATATTGAATACTCAATCCTCAAGTGAAAACAAATGTTCCATTGTGCTCTAAGTTGTAAGAATCCCATCATGAGGAGAAGACATTGTGAGAGCCCAAACATTTTTGGAATCCTAACTTCTAATTGAGATGAGGTCTATGTGTGTAGATGATCTTTGTGAGCCTAGCCTTTGCATTAGGTAGGGAAAACGTTTCTCAAAAAATGGGTTTCCATTCACTGGGCAAGAATAAAGGCCTTTTGGTGCCGCACAATTTCCTCACAGAACCTTAATGGGGGGAGTGCATAGGGGGAACTTGTCTCTTTTTGTGGGTTCTAGGGGGCCTATTCCATTGGCCCACAGGGCCAAGATGGGAGGACTTTTGGTCATGGATGAATTTTATATTGTGTTGAGTATTTTATCTCTCTCAACGACATTTATAGATACAGACTTCCACTATAAAAGTTATGTAAGCATGGCCCATGTGTAGCTTTATAGAACATTGCACACTAGGAAGCCCTTCATCTAGAGTCTATCTAGATTGCCATCTGACCTCCATACGGGGAGCGCATGGATGAACACTATCTTTGTAACTGCATTATTGGAGTTTCGTATCTCTTAGTCTTCATCTCTTTTGTCAGCATTTTTGTTTTCCAACTCTGTCTAGTACTCTATTCCATGGTGTGATTGTTTCTAACATTACCTTCCATAATCATCATGTGTAGAAGGAACAATGTATTTGTGTGTGTAAAAGAATATCATTTCATCCCAATGTCTACATGTAGTGCTTTGAATGTGCATGTATGACTATGGATTGGTTGTTGTTCCACTAAATTAGAAGTAAATGTATCTCTAACAACAACTAAAACATTCAACGTCCTGAATCATTGAAAATATTATAGAAAAAATCACAATGAATATGATAGTTTGTTCTATTGAAGTTTTTCATGCTTGACACTATGAAGACATGTTGTACAATATCAACCATCCCACTATGTCTTCATTGCTTAAAGCCTAAGAGCTTACCCTTCCAATAAAGATCCAAATCTCCATGACCTCAACATGATGAAGAAAAAATCCAAATGGTTGAATGTACACCCATACACCTGTGCAAAACTCATGTGGTAAGGAGCTTCCTTCCATTGTCTTGATGTTGTGGCATGTCATTGTGCAAACTTCATGCTTTGCTATTGTAAAAGGCGAGGAGGTTTCCATGGGAATCCAAGTTTTTGTAATTGTTGCAAAAGTTGGACAAGGAACTTGGGAGAACAAACTGATCCTCTATGATATGGTAGGGAGGGAATAGAGGGGCAAAAGATGGCTTTTCGGTAAGGAAATAGAAGAATGAGGAAGGAAAAGATAGTTTTTTGAGTTATTTTGAAAGATGTCACTTGTTTGAGAACTAGTCATGCAAAACTTTTGCAATGGACGTCAAAAATAGTAGTTTCGATAATGAAAAGTGATAGCGGGTCATTCATTGGAATTATGATGCGTTTTAAACTTTTTAGAAAATTCTAAATTTTTGGGACCAACCTGATTGCACGAAGTTTTTTCTCTATGTAGAAGGTAACCTTGAACTTAGAGGAATATTGCTCCCTATTCTCCCTTCAACCTAGTAATTTATAGGGTATAGAGTGTGATTATACCCTTCTGATTGGTCCAGCATTAATTACCCAATCTAAATTGCCGATGCAGAGTTCATTTTTTTCCTAATGTATAAATAAGGAAGATATAACATGTAAATAATGTAGGGTTCAACCTATTTTGATTGGACCATCCTTAATCGCCCAATCTAAAAGGCCCATGCAGGGTTCATTTTTTTCCTAATGTATAAATAAGCAAGATACAATTATGAACGAGAGAATGAATGAGCCAAAACATACTAGTACACCATAATAATATATACGAAGGGAAATGTCTTATCATACCTTATAAAACGTTGATACGATATCTATACTTCAAACTTGTTTGCGATTCATGAATCTACAAGCAATGTATGAATGGGTAGATTCTAGAAAATAAAACAAGAAATGAGATGCCTTCTTTTAGAGGAGATACAAAGATGTTTTTGACATGTATTGGCATGGGCGAATTTTTTGAGATGCACGAATTTTTTTTCTCTATGTAGAAGGTAACCTTGAACTTAGAGGAATATTGCTCCCTGTTCTCCCTTCAACCTAGTAATTTATAGGGTATAGAGTGTGATTATACCCTTCTGATTGCTCCATCATTAATTACCCAATCTAAATGGCCCATGTAGAGTTCATTTTTTCCCTAATGTACAAATAAGGAAGATATAACATGTAATTAATGTAGGGTTAAACTTCTTTTGATTGGACCATCATTAATCACCCAATCTAAAAGGCCCATGCAGGGTTCATTTTTTTCCTAATGTTTAAATAAGCAACATACAATTATGAACCAGAGAATGAATGAGCCAAAACATACTAGTACACCATAAAAATATATGCTAAGGGAAATGGCTTATCATACCTTATAAAACGTTGATACGATATCTATACTTCAAACTTGTTTGTCATTCATGAATCTACAAGCAATGAAATGCCTTCTTTTAGAGGAGATACAAAGAAGTTTTTGACATGCATTGGCATGGATTACAATAAAATTAGTGCATGAACAAATGACTGCATCTTATATATACATAAATATATTGATTGGTAATGACTTTTAAGATGTGAAGAAACGTGCTACGAAAAAGATGCAATCTGACAATTTTTACTAGTGAAAGTACTTCCTCACTTTCAAATAGTACAAAAAATAAAGAAAATGTTTTGATGTCCATCCATAGCAAGAATATTGCAATGAAATTCTGATAATCGATCCACAGATGGTTTATATAATGTTCTAATTGATCCAAAGACATGAAGACACATAGAAGAAGCATAAGTATATTTGAATTGAATCAAGAAATCTACTCCTTGGATTAGCAGTAGATGTATTCAACCCATTTGTTCATAAAGGAGCTTTGTGGAGTACTTGGATACGCCTTGTGAATTACATAATGCCACCATGGTTAGCTATTGAGAGAGGTCGCTTGATACAATCATTAATTTTTCATGTTAAATATAAAGTGAAAAATATGGATTTTTACCTAGCACCTACAATTGAAGAGATCATTCAATTGTGGAATGTGTTGTAAGGCATGATGCTAATATACAAGGTATTTAGATATGGGCCATGCATGATTGGATTGGATACATGAGATTTCATACCTAAGAATTTTAGGTTATTTTTTATGTCCAATGTGTGGTCCATCTTTAGATTAGATGAATGCTTTTACAGATCATTTAAGAAGATGATTTATTAAGGAGAAGCTTGATATCTTCCAGAAGTACATTGTTTACATGAAGGTAAATTTGGATGTATGGAAAATAAATATATACATGTATGTGATTGGCATAGATTATGGGGGACCTACGGAGATGAAAAGCTTGTTCCAAGAAGGAAGATACTATCAATTTCTCATACACTCTCATTTTGGAATGATCTTCTTATTAATCATCAGATTGTTCCAATGCATGTATTCAAGAATTTAGTTGGCTTGATGTGGAGACCTATCACTGGTCAAAGAGAATCTCAAGCACAATGTGAAGATATAAGATGCATTTGTAAGTGGCCACATTTTGTGACCAATCAATGATAGAAATGATCTTCCTCAATCTCCATAAGTGTTGCAAAAAGATGAACTAGAACAAGTCAAGTCCGTTACTTCAATTTTTAAAACTGCGATTGGATGCATGCATTCAATGAAAACCGTGTCTTGACTCGAGCAAATGAGTTCGATTTCGTAAGATCCATGATTGGCATAATTTCATACAACTCAATTTATATTAGTTTTTTTTCCACATATGTCAGATTTATGGTTTGGCCAGGTCGCTCAAAACAATGGTGTAGAAAAATGATGAAAAAATGTGTTATTTTTAAACTCATAGATAATGCAAAAATGGAGGCGATAAGAACAAAGGTAAAGAGGAAAAAGTAAAATTTAGATGCAATCATAATACAAGAACTTTACCCCTTCCAAAAAAATTATTGGCATTGCTGGAGTTTCTAACAAGAGATTGGCTTTGAGGGGCAATGGAACAACCTCAACAAAATAGAGTGGTTACAAGTATGGAACAATGCAATTTTTTGTTTAGATGCAATTGGAGATATTGCAAATACACAACATTATGGAGACCAGTAAGTACAAAAACATATTTGAGAGTAAAGTCAAGTGTAAGAGATACAACTGATATCTCGAGAGTAAAGTCAAGTGTAAAAGATACAAATGATTTCTCGAGAGTAACGTCGTGTAAAAGATACAAAGGATATCTCAAGCATGATACTAATGATATGATTGAAACATATCTTATGCAAAATAGCATGCTCACCTTTCATTGATGGAAACATATCTTATGCAAAATACTATGCTCACCTTTCATTGTAGTCTCAAATCAATGCAGAATAAATCCAAACAGTAGATCTCAATAGTTGAGCTTCCTTTAGCAAAGAAAGGTACGTATCATATATATATATATATATATATATATATATATATATATATATATATATATATATATATATATATATATATATATGTGTGTGTATGTTTGTGTACAGCGTTACTAAAAGATAATGGATCATGCATTGATTGAGAATTCTTTGCAAGTATTATAACATAAACATGGATTTGTTCTGCTTACGATGGTAACTGGAGTATTGAATGGAAACTTACAAAAGTTCAAGGAATATAGATAGTACGACCGATTCAAATGTCTTCTGTCCCATTCACTTGTAACTTTTCTCCTTTGTTTTAATCAAAGTCCGGGACCGAACTTCCTTTTCATTTAAAAAAAAAACTGGAAATACAACTGCTCATGACAAGCCGTTTTTTTTTTTTTGAAAAACAAAGACCTTATATGAAACTCTTTGAAGAAGTACATTCTTCCTGACGTCTACTGTTAGTAGCTCAACCATTGTAGTGAAGGAATGGAAATTTACTATCGTTATAGTTGGCCTCTTCCACGTACTTTGAGTACACTTCACGGACTATAAAATCTGCTATGAAAGTCTGCTACAGATCATATCAAGAACCGATAAAGCAATCTACGTCCTATAAAATCAAGAACCTATGCAGGAACTGCAGGTCTTAAGGGCTCCATGTGCTGGAGACAAAGCCGAACATGATTCTCGAATGAAGTGATTCACGGGCCCTCGTGGACATGTCTCCTTCCTTGTGTATCCATCAGTACATTATTATGCCTTTCTCCCTCTTACGTACTGCAGGAGACACTTCTGTACATTCTTTCAGCTCGTTGACCCATGACCCTCCATAGCATAAAGGATTTGGGGCAAGCAAAGAACAGATGACCAATATCCTCTTTGCTCCTATGACATCGCTTGCACTAGGGCAGAACACCACGAATCTTGTTAGCTTTCGCATTGGTCCATATTCCACGGTGAAGAATTTGCCATAGGAGGACCGACTTTTTGTTTTCAATGAGAGGGTGCCAGATAGACATAAATTTCATATCCCATCGGAGACGCGTCCAGTTGAGACACCATTTCTTGTTGAGACTAATGTGAATGTCATTGTGGGCTTCAATATGTGGAAGCTTGGAGAGGCAATTTCCGTTATACCATTTAAGGCCCAAGAGGTTCGGAGCATCCTATCCCATAAGTAGTCAGATTTTAGAGCGGTCCCAAGCATGACGTCTGCTTAATAAAATATTCCATTCCTCATACGTGACTGCAGCATTAGGGTCAAGGTCCTCAAAGTCCACCCATCTGTTTGTGTCCTATTTCGAGAGATGCTTCCATTGTTTGAATTCCTTATTCCAAAGTCTCTTGGCACTTAGGACGTTCCAAGGCTCCACGTTAGTCATGCCTTGGATCGGGAACCAGATAGAGTCGTTTTGTCTTATACCTGCCGCTCACTTCCAATCTTCACTGATTCTGATGTGAGGTTTGTAATTGTTCCAACTCTTCCACAAAGATCTTACCCGGGTTGATCCTTTGGGTGAGACCGGGAATGGAGAGAATAAGAGGGTGAAAGATGTTGAGGTTTTTCCATGCAGGGTAGCCCACCAAAGTGATCCTGTTCGTGTTTCTAAAGATTAGTGTGGCCCAAGAGGTATCTTTGTTGCTCCAGGCCTTAATCATCCACTTTGCTGCATGTTTATTGGCCATGCTGCCAATGTTCGTAATACCCAGACCACCATTCTCCTTTCGGTTAGTGCAAATGGACCATTTGATTTTATGCACCCCCCTCCTATTATGGTCCCCAGTCCAGAGAAAGTTCCTACACACCCTTTCCAATTTGTCTAACTCTTGATCCTTCGGTCTCCAACAAGAGATAAAGTATATGATTGAGGATAAGAGGAATGTGTTGATCACCATGGCCGGGCTATCGTATCTTACAACTCTCCTTTCACAGTTCGTTAAAGTGCTTTCTTATTCTCTTCTTTTTGTATATTACAACTGCTCCATAACTCGTCCATGCCCATGAGGATTCATTCTTTGCAGACTTCTTAAACATTTCGATCTGCGATTCCCAGTAAGTCAATGAAAAGACTCCTCGTTGCTAATGCTTAGACAATGAGGATTTGATGCTATTTTTGGAAAACGTTTTAGACATGTAAACAAGCTCAAGATTTTTAGCAAACACAAGAAATCTCCATGCAAGATAACAATAGAAGTTCGTCCTCTATAGCGCAGCTTCTTTAAGATAATTTGGATAACACTACACATGTAATGTCATTATTTTATTGCCATTATTTACACTATTATGGTTGTTCCAATATTTACTGTTAGTATAATCAATCTTACTACCTTAAGCAATAACATTGCAATTCTTAACACTACCATGCACGGACAGTGCACATGCGCTATTTGCAAGGGATTCCATATAACGACTCTAAGCATGAAGAGATGCCCATATTTGTATATATCTCTATTTGAACTAGTGGAGTATTTCTCAAATTAAGTCCTACCTTCAACTAGGTAAACATGTAATTGAGAGAGCTCATAGCTATGGCGGATCCCTCATTATGGAGATGACAATGCATCAGAGATACTCAAAGAAAGAGAGATGGAGAGGTTTAGATAAGACCTCATAACCTAGGTGAAGTCTACGTGCATATTACCTTTCACTTTTGTTTGTTTTACACTATGACACATCATCAAATCTCCCCCTTGAGATCTAAATGAGCTTGAATACAAAGTGAAATAAATACATAAGTCCATTCAAGATGAAATCATCATGAAATGAAATCTTGATACAAAATAAGGCTTCTTAACTCCAAAAGTTTCTCTGAAGTAGATGAAGTTCTCTTTGGGAAGATCTTTGGTGAAGATATTGGCCACTTGTTATCTATTGTTGATGTGAATTAGCTCCAGTTCTCCTTCAATGATATCTCAGAAAGAAAGTGATAGTGAACTTTGATGTGCTTCAATCTCACATGATAGACTTGATTCTTTGATAGCATAATGTTGCTCACATTGTGGCAATAAACGAACACCTCCTCATCGATCTAGACTTCCATGTCTTCAAGTAGATAATTAGCCCATGTTGCTTCATAAATAGCTTTAGTAATGCCTCTATACTGACCTTTGACACTTCACAAAGTGACAGTTGGTTGCTTCTTGCTACTCCAACAAATTGTTACACTTCCATGTGAGAATGAAAAAACACTAGTTGACCTTGGATCCATGACGTTTCCTAACCAATCTACACGTGTAGATGCATATATACATGCCCGAACTATTCTTTCACAAAACGAACCAAAATTTCATGTTCCTTTCACATATCATAGTATACATCTCACTCCATCCAAGTAGACTTTGAATGGTTTGTGGATAAACTAACTCACCAAGCCAACTAATAAACTCAAATCTGGTCTCCTCGTCATTACATAAATCAAACATCCAACCATCTTCTTATACAGATTTGTATCATATAAGTATGTTCCATCATCCAAAAGCTTGGCATTAGCATCAAGTGGCATATCAACAAGTTGGGAAGCACTCGTACCAAATCTCTAAGGAATTTCTAGAATATGATTAAGTTGTATCATCCAAATTACTTCTTTCTTTGAAATTACTTTAATCCCAAAAAGTATTTAAGCTCTCCCAAATTTGACATAAAAAATTCAACAATTCTTTTTCCACCATTCCCAATAATGATCAAATCATTGAATAAATAATTAATAGAATCCTTTGACTTCCATGATTCCATACAAATAGTGAATAATCAGCCTTTGCATGCATAAATTCAAGATCCAATACCTTTCAAGAAATCATTCACACCATGCTCTTGGTGCTTGTTTCAATTGATAATGGGCTGCCTTCAATTTACATACATAATCTGGACACTTGGATGCACATAATCTTCTAGTTGCTTCATACAAGCTTCCTCATGCCATTCAACAATGCAATCTTAACATCCTTTTGAAACAACTTCCAATTGCTCATCGTAGCCCATGCAATCATACTTGTTAGCATTTTCATTTTCACCACTAGAATAAACATTTTGTAATAATCCAATCCATATACTATTGCATATCCTTTTGCAACTAGAGGTGCTTTATATCTCTCCAATGAACCATAATTTTTGCACTTCACTATGTACACCGATTTTCGTTCAAAGAATTTCTTATTTGGTAGTAATTTTACTCATTCCCATGTATCATTGTTCTCCAATGTGTGCATCTCATCATCCATTGCTTTGCACCAATATTGATTTTGTGATGCATCATAATTTTCTTTTGGTAATCATGTTTGTTTCTCTCTATCATGTATGCATAATGAAACTTCATTGAATTACTGTAAAGATTCTTCTATCCATAGGATGCCTTAATCTCATAGATCCTCTCAAAATAGTCTCTTCATCTAATCTTGAACGTTCTTCTCTTCTTGCATGTGGAAGAACATTTTTTTCCTTCTTATTTTTCAACATGCCAAGTGTAAGTATCTCATCATCAATATCTAAATCGGACATTTACTCTCTCATCTTCTCTTTCCCTTTCTCCTTTCTAATTGAACAACCTTTCAAGTTTTAACTCCATGACATTTCATGTGCATGAAACTCATATGAACCATAATCTTGGCTTTCCTCATGATCAAAATAGTCTACAACTTTTCTTGGCTCATGATTACTATTATGCATAGCATCATCCATATCATTCTCTATTACAACCATGTCTTTGGATGCATATCATTAGGCATTTTCATCAAATATAACATCTCTAGTCACTATACATTCTTTCGTTATAGGATTATAGCATCTATATCCTTTCTTCTCTTCTGAATATCTAACATATACACAGTTTTTTTTATTGAAGCTCAAACTTATATCTCAATTGACTAGACACATGTGCATAAACAATACACCCAAACACTCATAGATAGCTCACATTTGGTTTATGCATGGATAATATCTCATAAGGAGTCAAATCATGAACCATTCCTATTGGAGCTCTATATATTACATATGAAGACATATGACAAGCTTTTTCTCAAAATGTATTTATCGTGTTCTTTTGATTTATTATGGCTCTTGCAACTTCTTCAATCAAATGATTCTTGCATTCGGAAAAACCGTTTTTTTTTGTGGTGTATATGTACAAGAAAAAGTCCTTTTGAGTCCATGATTACTAAGGTATTGATTAACTTCCTTTGAAATATACTCTCCCCCTTAATCTGATCATAAGCCTTTGATGTAATATCAAATTCCTTCTCAAACATGTTCTTGAATTTGACAAAGCATTCAAAAACTTCACTTTTATGCTTAAAGAAATATATCCAAGTTTGTTGGCTATACTCATGAATGTATAGCAAAAAGAAACATGAGCCACATGTTTTCCAAATTTACATGCTTCATATATTATCTCAAATTTAAATAACGAAATCTTGGTAGACAACATACTAATGTTTGCTTCTCCATAGACTTCAATTTCCTCAAATTTATATATCCAAATCTCTTGTGCCACAATTCAGCTATATGAGAGTGAAATTTTTTTTGTCATACGTATTCTCATAAAGAGATATTCCCATATCAAGCGTGCGTACTCTACCCATTTTCTTTTAATGATCAAGGAGTTTCCCTCTTTTTGCCATACCTAAAATCGTGTATGAAACAACCATGCATGTTAAAGGTCACTTCCATATCTATCTACAAGCAGACCAATTGAATCTAAGTTCTTCATAATACTAGGCACATGTAAAACATCACTGAATTTATTTTGGATAGCATTCTTTTGTACAAGTGGTGCATTTTAAAAGTTTTTAATCAGATGTAAGGTATCATCACCAATTGCCACATAATCTTTGGTATTTAAGGGATCTTTAGACTCAAATTGATCTCCTATGCTTGTCATATGATTTGTTCAACCAAAATCTATTGACCAACTCCTATGATTTCTAAATTTAGACATGTTATTTAGCACATGCTCGATTACAAACATCTTGTCTTTTCCATAATCTCTATGTGAACTTTCTACAGAGAAGTTGCCTTGTGATGTATAAACAAACTCTACTTCTTCCTCTTTGAATATTTTTCTTATGTTAGCAATCCTTCTCAAAATGACCATATTTTTTTAATGATAACGATTTCTAGGTCCTTGCGGTCTACCTCTACGTCTTGAATTTGATCTACCTCTTCCTCTCGGCATATCCAAAGTGTTTGAATTTCTAGAGCTTCATCAATCATGGCTAGAACCTCTTCCTCTATGTTGAAAGAATGCATGATATCTTGCGTTTCCACTTGGGGATGCATTCAAGCCAAGCTTAACTTTTTCCATTTCTATTATTGTTGGAACTCAAGGTCAAGCACAAAGCATAGAAGCACATCATAGAAGTGGACATACAAGAAGAAGGAGCAAGTAGGGAGCTCCAAGAAGTACATGTCAAATTTTCAGAAGAATTTCCTACAAAAATAGTGATTTTCATCACTAAAAACCATTGTAGATACCATTTTTCTATTTTTTTAGCTCCATTTTTTCAAGCCGAGGAGTCCTTGAGCTTGAGGAGCATTAGAAGTATCATCCTAACAATTTTCATAATTTTTAGACTTCGTTTGAGCCCTCAAATAAGCCCTGGAATCTAATTTTTAACTAAGCCGGACACTAGGTCCGGACAGGGCCAAAACTAGTCCAAAAACTATAAAAAGAGCTTGAGAGCTCATTTTTAAGGTTAGCTTGTTAGAGAATAGAGCTTTTGTAAGAGAACTCTTTTGCAATCGAAGCTTTCCATTGTTACTCTCTTTGATCTTATCTTGTGCACGTGTGCATGTATGTGTGGGCATGTTTGTGTGCTTTCACTCACGCACTTGTGCCTTCACTTGCTCATGGTCTTCATACCGGTCCTCACATCACCGCGGATTGACAAGTAAAGGAGGTGGTGCTTACGCTTGAGCTACACAAAATTTTGGCGCCGTTTTCGAGGAGAGAGCTTCGAGGACGAGCGTTATGATGGTAAGATCGTCGATTTGCCACATTGGAAGGTAAAAACTATCATTTTTGCTTATTTTCTGATTTTTCTTCTCTTCTTCATCTTCATCATCATCACTATCTCCATCTTCTTCTTCATAGAAATTTGTTGTTTTTTAGTGCATTTTCACCATTTTCATCCCATTTTTCATGCATTAGTGTGTGAGAAAGAGTTAGGAGTTGCAAGGGAGAGCAAGCGCTTGTGTTTTTTCATGCTTTTCTGCACATACGCAGGTCACCATTGCTCGATGCTCAGAAATTTGAATTTCCCGCCCAAAAACATGATTCTGACTGAAAATCGTGATTTTCAAAAAATTTCAAATTTTCTCAAAAAAACACGATTTTCTATTTCCTGTCTAAAACCCTTTTGAAAAGAGCACGATTTTGGGGTCATTCTCAGAATCGCAATTCTGTGATTGTGCTCAAAATCGCGATTTCCTAAATTTCTGAAAACCACGATTCTGAGGAAAAATTGTAATTTTCAAGTAAAATTACGACTTTGACAAAACATGATTTTCAGTGGGCTCAAAATCGCGATTTTCACAAATCATGATTTTCAGCAAAACAGATTTTGGGAAAAATACAATTCTCTGTTGGCTCCAAAATTGCGATTTTTAAAAACACGATTTTCAATCAAAATCGCAATTTTCACGATTTTCAGAAAACACGATTTTTACTAAGGTACAAAATTGCAATTTTCAAAAACACGACTTTCATCCAAAATCACGATTTTCAAAATACGATTTTCCAGAACACGATTTTCAATCAAAATCGCGATTTTTTGGTCATTCTGAACATCATGATTTTCAGGCCAAAAACACGATTTTGATCAAACACGATTTTCATTGAAAATCGCGATTTTCATGTCAAAAACATGATTTTCATTGAAAATCGGGATTTTTTTATCATTCTTAAAATCGCATTTTTCACGAATCCCACTCAAAATCACCTTTTTCACGATTCTCACTCAAAATCGGCTTTTTTGGGATTGTTCACAATCATGATTTTCAGAGGTGCTCAGCATCGCGATTTTCATGATTTCATAAAATCGTGATTTTTGTGGTTGCTTAGCATCGCGATTTTCATGATCCCTCAGAATCGCGATTTTCATAGGTGCATAACATCATGGTTTTCATGATTTCACAAAATCCTGATTTTTGTGGTTGCTTAGCATTGTGATTTTCATGATTCCTCAGAATCGATTTTCATAGGTGCTCAGCATCAGCAATTTTCATGATTTCACAAAATCGTTATTTTTGTGGTTGCTTAGCATTGCAATTTTCATGATCCCTGAGAATCGCGATTTTCATAGGTACTCAGCATTGCGATTTTCATGATTTCACAAAATCGTGATTTTTGTGGTTGCTTAGCATCGCAATTTTCATGATCCCTCAGAATCGGGATTTTCATAAGACTCGAGCATCGCGATTTTCAGACCTCCCAAAATCGCAACTTTCACACAAATCGTGATTTTTCCAACTATTTCCCTGTTTTGATCCCAGAAACCTGATTTGACATAACTTTTTCATCAAAAGTCCATTTTTTGAGCTCTATAGCTCGTTGGAAAGCTCGTTTTTTATAAGCATAATGCGTTGATTTTTAGATAGGATAAATTGAAGTTTACCCTCAGGGGGGACTAGGAACCCAAGGGGACTCCAAAGGATTTTGAGCCATACGAAAGGGAAACTTTGGACTCTTAACCAAAGCTTATGAACCTGAGATCTGGTAGACACCTACGGAAGGATAGACAAAGCATTAGATCTTTTGAGGCTAGTGTCAACCATACAGATAAGTCTTGGGCACAATAACTAAGTAGTCATCCTTACGTACTAAGTTCAGACACAAGTGATTCAGAAATGTCTTTTAGCATGGAAAACCTATAGGTCGCCTAGGAACTGCCTATTTACAAACACCAGAACGTCCCTATGAGATACATTTGGAATATATTCAGACCAACCGATTGGGTGCTCACATCTATGAGGATGGCTTGAGGGGATGAGTGGTCCAACTCAAATATCCAGATCAACCCTTTGGACTTGAACACCTAGTAGTTTACATGGTATCACGCGCCAGGTTTTGAATTAGCGCCCCTTCTTTTGCGCCAGACGCCTCTAGTGACTTGCCATGTACCTGTCTGACCAACATGGGTAACACTGGCTCCTCACGCTCTTACAAACTCGACAAATTGATAGAAAAGAACTACCAGCCATGGAAGCTGACCATCGAGATGGTTCTGCAGAAACTTGACCTTCTCTCTCTAATTGACGAGTCTGAACCCTGTCCAGATCGCACAGATCCCACACAGAACACAGCCGTCAAGATGTGGGATGCACGTGATCTTTCTGCTGGACTGGAACTGCTTCTCCATATGAGCAACTCCATGAAGCACACTATACGTCTTCACAAAACAGTGCGCGACATTTAGGTGTTTCTTCAGCAGACATTTGAATTGAAGTCTCTATATTCACAAGTTCATTGTCTCAAAGAACTTACCGTGTATAAGATGTGTGAAGAAGAAAGTGCAGAAGAATTCATTCCTAACTGGCGCCCTTAACTGGACGACCTTCTGCTTTCTAGTTTTCCACTTACTCTAAGTGCTCAGGGTGTTCTTTTTCTTTCTGCACTTCCTCCTTCATTTGAGTCATTTGCATCTATACAAGCCGTAAACGCAAACTTAACATTGCAAACATTGTTACCACAGTTTCTTCAAGAAGTCTCTTTACGACAAGCATGAAACACTCATCCGACACAATCTGAAAGTTCACAGCCACCACTCGCTATGTACAGTGCGCGTAAAGGCAAATTTTGTGCATATAAAACTCCCCACTATAAAGAACGTGGTAAATGTCATCCCAGGTATCCTAAACAATCGAACTCCAACTTTCAAATAAAACAATCACATAAGCACACCCACTGTCATTCATGGACGTCGAAACAAACTCCTTTTCCTTCCAAACAGGTGCATTATCTTAGTAATAAGACAGACGACACCTGATCGTCTTCAACCTGTAGAGACAACGAATGTGAGGCTGAGGTCTCTTCGCAGGAAGATGATGGCATCTTTCTTGCTTTCATGGCCATTAATCAACAACTACCCTCTCTGCCGATACTTGGATTTTAGACACTGGAGCCACTTGCCATATAGCTTGCTCTCCCCAATTATTACAAAATTATCAGCCACTCACAACCTCTGTTGACATTCGATTTGGCAATCAAATGTCTCAACGAGCCCAAGATGTAGGAGTTGCTTATATTGAGCTCTCTGATGGTCGTATTGCAGCCATCCCACACATCTTTTATATTCCCCTTTGTGCCAAAAATCTCATTTTCGTGAGTAAAATAACTTCACCCTATACAACTGTGTTATTCACATATGATTATTGTACAATCAGACAACATGAACCTACTAGTTCTACCACTTATGTTATTTGCCCTAAACTTGGCCGCCTTTATTTACTAGGGTAAACTTCAAGATCCCAATGGGCCTGTGCCACACATCATCTTGAAGCCCGTGATACAACTACACTCCTTTGGCACTACCATCTCGGACATATAGGTCAACACTCCATGTGCATTATGTCGAGCCATCATTTGGTGAAAAATTTTAATATCCCCCATCATTGTCGCATTGCCCTTTGTGAGGGCTCTTTATATGGGAAAATGTCAAAAAACAAGTTTACTCCTAGTTCCATACAAACCAATGCTCCATTGGAATTGATCCACTCTGATTTGTGTGGCCCTTTACCAGTTCACTCTCTTACCGCCAACAGATATTTCATCACATTTGTGGATGATTATACCCGTTTTATGATGGTCTCCTTCCTTCCTCCAAAGGAGAGCTCACTAGTCCTATCTCATTTTCAGCAGTACTGTTCGCTGGTTGAAAATTATCATAATAGTACTATAAAGTCCTTTCAAACCGATAATGGTGGTGAGTACACTTCACATCAATTTAGGGCCTTTCTACATTCCAAAGGCATTCATCATCGCCTCAGTATACCTGATACCCCACAACAAAATGGCATTGCTGAACGTCGTAATCGGTCCCTTATGGATGCCTCTCGTAGCATGCTCAAGGCGGCTGGTCTACCTCATTCCTTTTGGGAAGAGGCTATCATGACATCATGTTACCTCTTGAACTGTACATACTATTTACCCATCTGTGGCATTCCATACACTCTATGGACTAGTCACACTACTGATTTTCAGCATCTTCGTATATTTGGTTGCTCAGCCTATGCATACGTCTCACCCCCTTCACGACATAAACTCTCCAATCATTGTACTCGAGCCCTTTTTGTTGGTTATGGAGAATCCTTTGGTGTTAAAGGATATCGACTCCATGATCCGTTGCATAAACGCTTTTTCTTTAGTCCTGCCATCATCTTTGATGAAGGTGCCCTTCTTGGTGTTAATCATGACGACATTAGCAAGCTTCCCATTGATCCTCCACGTTCCTCTACTTCTTCTCCTCATAATTCCTCTTCATCTCATAGTGATCTTTGAGCTCCCCAATGAGACTCCACCAAGACCCCTGCCTCCCATCACTCCTCCTCTTGACTTGCAACCTCCATCTCACCAACTCACTCCGAGTCCTCTCCCATCCACTACTTGCAAGTCATGATCATGTACTCATGCTAAACAAATCCTTTTGACTCCTTTGGGTTGGGGCTGTTGTCAGGATCTTGCTCACGCGCATACAGAGATTACGGACGCAGAAAAACACACAGAAAATAGAGGCAACAAGAGACGAGACCAAACGCAAGATTGGGTGCAATCTCCCCCCATGCACTCTGCTTCGACAGTCCACAGAGTGCATGTATTTATAGGAATTTTGATTACGTCGAAAAGAGTGGTTACAAGAGGGCGGCTTTGAAAAGCAAGCGTGAAACTAAAAGTTGATAACTTTTACTAGAAAGCCATTGCTTTCAATAACAGAAACTATGGTCTACAATGATCCCTTATGCTAATCATTACTTTTTAACAATAGAACCTTCTACGCAGGTTTATTTACAAGGCTAAATAATAATTATTCGGATTATTGATGTCCGCCCTTTCACGCCTTGCACGCTCCTCACGAACCTTCAGCTGCTATATCAGAAACATCAAAAACATATTAATACATTAATATACATTGTTCAAGAATATACAATATGCCTCCTAGTTGACAAGCAACTGACCTCAGTTGATAAACTAATTCAACACTCTAACAATTATAATGCAGTGTTCAACATATTCCATGTTACAATCCAACAATGCATTGGCTATTCTATATTTCAATCCAACAATGCATTGACTATTCTATATTTCAATCCAACAATGCATTGGCTATTTCAAACAATGCATTGTTCAACATATTCCATAAGGTATAACATGCCCCGCAGTTGAACAAGCAACTGACCTCAGGTGATAAAAGAATAAACATAGATGGCCAGTCACATGTTTCATCACTGAATAAAAATAGGCATGTGCCATGTAAAAGATACATGCATGGAAATGTTCATGGAGCTGTTACATTAATATGTTTGTGTATGATATGCAGAAATTAAGAGGTCATAATGAGGTGTTAATTGTGTTTTATGTATCCATTGATATTCTTCAATAGAGTGATTTTTGTACTTAACCAAATAGCGATGATATTGAGTACCTGTGCGTGTAGTAGTGACATCATAATCAATGATTTTCTCAGGAACTAAGATTTCAGATTGTTCTTCAATTAAAGGAGGGGCATCAAGAAGTGGAGCAAGTGGTAAAGTTCCTTTAAATGGTTTAAGTAAACTAATATGAAAAGAATTATGAATGGTCCAATGGGATGGAATATCTAATCGAAATGAATTATCATTAATTTTTTCTATAATGCGAAACGGTCCATAATAGCGTGGTGCAAGTTTAATTTTAGGATGCTACAAAATATTTTGGAGACGTCTTTTAATTATTCCCAACCATACAAAATCATTTTCCTTGAATTCTTTGGCTAATCGTTTAGTATTGATAATACGTGTATATCGCTCTTGAATTTTCCTAATGTGCTCGTGAACATCATGAAGTATAGAAACGTGATCTGGAGCAATAGAATCAGCCATCGGAATGTCGGTTTGGGTGAGGGACATGGGAGTGGGAAGCTTTTTACCAAAAACTATTTCAAAAGGTGCACGACCAGTAGTGGTGTGTGAAGTGTTATTGTAAGCAAATTGAAGCAATGGCAACTTGTCATCCCAGTTATTAGGATTATCTAATGAATAACAATGCAATAAATCAAGAATAGTACTATTTGTAGCCTCACTCTGTCCATTACTTTCAGGATGAAATGCAGAGCTAAAATCTACTTTAGAACCAAAATGTTGAAATAAGGCAACCCAAAAATGATTACAAAACCTAACATCACGATCAGATAACATTACTTCTGGAAATCCATGATGTGGAAAAATGCATTTAATGAATAATTTTGCAGCTTGAGGTGCAGTCAAAGTTTTTCTACATGGAATGAAATATGCTTAGTTACTAAACCTATCAACTATTGTCCAAATCATATTATTATGTGATGAAGTGATAGGAAGACCTGTGATAAAATCCATAGAGATTTGTTCCAATGGTTCATTTGGAATAGGAAGTGGCATTAATAATCCAAATGGTTTACCATGATGGCGTTTGACATGTTGACATACAATGCATTGAGAAACATAATGTGCAATGTCGTTTTCCATGTGTGGCCAAAAGAAGAAATCTTTGCAAGCAGAAATGGTGCTTTGTATGCCTCTATGACCCATGTAAGATGGTTCATGCATTTCTTTAATGACAAAATCTTTAAAAGCTTGGGTTATGCACAATCTATGTTGAAAATAGAGAAAACCATTATGAAATGTATAATGTTCATCAGATAAAGATGCAGCATTGTTGAAGTCATGCCATGCACGTGAAAAATACAAATCAGATGCATAAGTGGACACCATTTCTTGAAAAGAATGAATTTGGATGGAAGAAACATTATTCAAAACAACAGAATGCAAAGGAAAACGGCTAAAAGCATCCGCTACAACATTAGCTTTACCAGGCTGATATTGTATCATGGGTTCAAAATTTTGAATGAATGATGCCCATTTAAGATGCCTATCAGAGATTAAGAGCTAATTTAATAAATGTTTAATAGCCTGTTGATCAGTTTTGATTAAGACCTGAGAGCCCATAAGATAGTGTTTCCAAATTCGCAAAGCATGCACAACTCCTAACAATTCTTTATCATATTACGTACTATAATTATGCTATGAGGGTTTAAGCTTTCTACTCTCAAATGCAATGGGATGGTCATTTTGCATCAAAACAGCACCTATTCATGAACCACTAGCATCAGTAACAACATGAAAGGGTTGTGAAAAATCAGGTAATTGTAAAACAGGTGCATGTGAAAGTGCATGTTTAAGTTTGTCAAAGGACTGTTGTTGGGTAATTCCCCATGCAAATTTTATTTTCTTTTTCAACAACAAGGTAAGAGGCAATGCTAAATAAGCAAAATTTCGAACAAACTTCCTATAGAAACTAGCCAACCCAAGAAAAGAACGAACATCATTGACTGATTGTGGTGTAGGCCATTCTATGATAACTCTAATCTTTTTCGGATCCACATGCACACCTTCACTTGAAATAATATGTCCTAAATATTCTAGCTTACGCTGAAAGAAATAACTCTTTTCAGGATTAGCATAAAATGTGTTCTCTCGTAACAAATGAAAACTGTTTCAAGATGCTTTTCATGTTCACTATCATTCTTATTGTAAATAAGTATGTCATCAAAGAATACAAGAACAAAAGCTTGGTAATCAAGAAAAATATTGTTCATCATTCGCGCAAATGTAGCAGGGGCATTAGTAAGTCCAAAGGGCATTACCATAAATTCATAATGGCCATTTTGAGTTCTAAATGCAGTCTTAAAAATATCACTTTGTGTCATACGAATCTGATGGTAACTCGATTTAAGATCAATTTTACTAAAGACACGAGCTCCTCGTAACTTATCTAAGAGATCATCTATTCGAGGAATAGGGTATCTATTCTTGATCATGATCTTGTTAAGGGCTCTATAATCAATGCACATTCGATAAGTTTTATTCTTCTTCTCCACTAAGAGAACTGGTGCTCCAAATGGGGAAGAACTAGGTCTTATAAGTCCTTTTTGTAGTAGGTCTTTTACTTGATTTTCTATTTCCTTTTGATGTAGTGGGCCATGTCTATAGGGTGCTTTATGAGGAGGAGAACTACCAGGGACTAAGTCTATGCTATGGTCAGAGGATCCTCGAGATGGTGGTAGTTCATGAGGGATATTCATACATAAAACAATCCTTATAAGTACTCATGAAAGGTTTATATGCATCTGGAAGTGTATGAGTATAATCATTGATGACATTGACAAAAACAATGCATGAGTTGAATCCTTTCCTAAATGCACGTTTTACTTGAGTGTGACTAATCAATGGAAATGGCTGGAAATCATGCCGTGCAGACAAAGTAACGATTTGACCTTTGAAAGCAAACTTAAAGGTATGAGTATGGTAGTCAATACGTGGGTTATAATGGTGAAGAAAAGTCATACCTAGTATAACATCATAAGATTGCAAAGGTGCAATTAAAAATATTCGTGAATCAACATAAGGGCCTATGCTAATCGTAACATCTTGCACTTCTCGTGTTACATTATAACGACTACCTTGAAATGCAGCTTTCACTTTATACAAAGAAGGAAATGTTTGTAATTTAAGTTCTTGTACTAATAAATGTGAAATGAAGTCATGTGAACTACCATCGTCATGTAGAATTTTAACTTGTTTGTTATTTATTGTACCATGCATGCAAAGAAGAGTGTAGAGAGATATAGTTACCCAAGGTACTTAAATCCTTCTCCAATGATTCCTCTGTCCAAACAGGAGGAATTTCTTCATTATAGACCTCCATGTTATGCAATCGATCTGTAGCCGGTTTCATATGAAGAGGTTGCAATCTGCACCTTATTTTTGTATGTCCAGGTTTACCACAATTCCAGCAAGTGATTCGTGGTCGCTTCTGTTGGGCATTCACTGCTGAAGTTTGAAGGGTAGGTGGTTTGGTTGGTTAGAGAGATGAAGCAACGGGTGGAGTTGAGTAATTGGATTGTGGAGGACGAGGAAAACTAGGGTAAGATGGGGCATTAAAATTACTCTTCATAGGAAATGAAGGTTTAACAGGAAATGGTCGTGGACGTGGTTGTTGTAGACTGGAGTGATTTGGTTATGGACTGGAATTCTTTTTCTGCATCATAAGCAAAAGATATAGCCTCGTTGAGGGTTGTAGGTCATAGGGTATGAAGCTTAGCTTGGATTCCCACCTCCAAACCATCTTCGTACTTCTACTGCAAGATATCTTCTGATACATCTTCAAGCATTCGTACAAGTAGTAAATTCTGCCATAACCGCTCTGTGTAGGTAGTAACCGTATCACCCTCCTTCCATGTAAGGGTCGTCCATGCTCGTCGAACATGCAAATGGTATTGAGGAGGAAGAAATGAATCCTTCACGTTTTCTTGAAAAGCCTTCCAAGTTGTTGGACGCTCCGTACTGTGCCGCAGGACATTCCACCATAGTTGTGCTTTACCTACTAAATAGTTAGTGGCAAATTTAACTTTTTCACTTTCAGCATACATTTCATCGGTATAAAAATCATCAAACTATGACAACCAAGAAAGTACTTAAAGGCCCATCCTTTCGGCCATCAAATCGTAGAAACTGGTAGTTTCTATTACCGATCGTTGAATGAGTAACATCAGATTGGGCAGACACAATAGCTTTTACTACTCTCGTAAGGTTGTCTTCCTCAGCTTGCATCCTTTGGAGGATTTCATCACGTTGTCGGATCTCGTTCTGAGCTCCTTGAAGCTCATGCCGCAAGAGCTTGTAGTTGTTGTTCAAGTGTTGCCTGCAGGTAGAGGTGAATTACTGTAATCCTCCATGGTGCTCTTGGACCCTTGCTCTCAACCTTGGTGTATTGAACCTTCTTGTTTGCAACCTTGGTGTCTCGATCCCGTGTTCTCAACCTTGCTTGGTATCTTGAACACTCAATCAAGTGCCACCCAAGGATTTTTGAAGGAATTCACTACTTCCAAGCTAGCTCATTGGAAATTTCGTTCCCAGAGCTTTCCAACGGTATATTACATGCCTCAATCCGACCTACGGATTGAGAGATACACTTGATTCTTTCTTGGATCCAATCTTGAAATCGACCCGCGCGCCTTCCACAAGTAATAAAGAGAGAGAACTTGAGTACAACTCCAAGAGATGGTGGAGTGGTCAAAGTACTTCCCTTGAAAGTAGGAGGTTATGGGTTCAAATCCTCCTACCTTAGGGGCTCTAAACCTCTCTATTACCACTCAAAAATTAAAATTGCCTCGTGTGTAGCCAACGGCCGCCAAGGGAGCCTTGGGTGCCAATGTTGCCAATGTATTGCCTAAGTTATTGCCTAAGTTCTTTGCCTTAGTCGATGCCTTGGAGTAAATGTAGGTGAAAACGTAGGTGAAAACGTAGGTTCTGGTTCTGGAACAGGAACAGGAACAGAAACCGAAACCGAAGACGAAACAGAAACAGAAACAGAAACAGAAACCGAAATCGAAACCGAAACCGAAACCGAAGACGGAGATGGAGATGGAGATGGAGATGGAATCGGAATTCAAAATCGCGAACAGAGAATAGAACCCTCTGTATTGACGCGTGGAGAGCTCTGATACCACTGTTGTCAGGATCTTGCTCAAGCGCATACAGAGATTTCGGACGCAGAAAAACACACAAAAAATAGAGGCAACAAGAGACGATACCGACCGCAAGATTGGGTGCAATCTCCCCCCATGCACTCTGCTTCGACAGTCCACAGAGTGCATGTATTTATAGGAATTTTGATTACGTCGAAAAGAATGGTTACAAGAGGGCGGCTTTGAAAAGCAAGCGTGAAACTAAAAGTTGATAACTTTTACAGAAAGCCATTGCTTTCAATAACAGAAACTACGCTCTACAATGATCCTTATGCTAATCATTACTTTTTAACAATAGAACCTTCTACGTAGGTTTATTTACAAGCTAAATAATAATTATTCGGATTATTGATGTCCACCCTTTCACCCCTTGCACGCTCCTCACGAACCTTCAACTGCTATATCAGAAACATCAAAAACATATTAATACATTAATATACATTGTTCAAGAATATACAACAGGGGCAGTCATGCTTCTCGTTCTCAAAGGTCTTCCAATTGTCCAACTCCTCCTTTGAGTTCTCCACCCGATCCTTCCATCGATTCTTCTCCCCATTATCGCTCCCTCGATGATGTTTATCAGGACACTAGTATTCTTCATACCTTTCATGATCCTTCTCTCTCTTCTTTCGAAGACGATCTTCATTCCGGCCTTACCCTTGAGGACATTGCCATTTTGGATGACTCTCCTATCTCCACCTCTGATGCATTATTCAGCCTTGAGTCCTCTCAATGGCAACAAGCCATGAATGATGAGTACCAATCTTTGACACACAACAATATGTGGATATTTACTCCTCTTCCTCTTGGTCGCAAACCAATCTCTTGCCGTTGGATTTTATGCAAGAAGTGTCACCCCGATGGAACCGTAGCCCGCTGTAAAGCACGTCTTGTGGCTCGCAGTTTCACCCAAGTCCTTGGCCTTGATTATTTTGACACATTCTCTCCTGTCATTCATATGACATCTCTACGTATCCTGTTCGCTCTCGTAACTGGACTTGACTTTGAGATGGATCATTTAAATATTCACACTGCCTTTCTTCATGGTGGCCTCCCTAAAGAGGTGTACATGAGTCAACCCCACACTTCACATCTACAGAATTTCCCCACCATGTTTGTAAACTACAGCGCTCCATTTACGGTCTCAAACAATCACCTCGTTGTGGTTTCAGAAATTCAATAGATATTTGCTCTCTCGTGGCTATTCCCGCCTCCTTTGTAGCCTAACATTTATATTAAACACAGCTCCAACACTTACCTCATTGTGGCTCTCTACGTTGATGACCTTGCCATCATCGGTTCTACTCGTTCATTAGTTGACAGCAGCTAAAAGTGAAATTCGCCAACAATTTTCCATCACGGATCTTGGCCCCCTCACCTACTTCTTATGTCTTCATCTGGTTCGTGGTCGTTCCAAAGGCACTCTTATTCTTCATCAATCCAAATTTGCACATGAACTTCTTCATACTTTTTGCTTTGCTTCAATCAAATCTCTTCTTTCTCCTCTCGCTGTGAACACGTGTCACTGCATTGATGAGTGTCGATCTGATGAGGCAAAGAAATCTTACATTGCTTAATTTCCCTATCGCCTTTTGATTGGAAAATTTCGTTACCTTGTTTCCTGCACACGTATCAACTTATGCTTTGCAATCAATTACCTCTCCCCGCTTTATGCACAATCCTGCCTTACCATATTGGAAATCATTAAAACGTTGTGTCCGTTATCTTCAGCACACAAAAGGATATGGAATTTCTTATCACCGATCTCACAGTCACAACACCACTCCATCCATCATTGGCTGGTCAGATTCTAATTTGGGGGGGAGGGGGGGGATTGGATTCTCGTAGATCTACTGCTGGTTTTGTTTTTTCCTTGGCAGGAGAAGCCGTATACTGGCAATCTCAAAAACAGATTTGCTCTTGCTCTTTGATCTGCTGAGGCAGAGTTTGTGGCATTAGCATTGGCTGCTAAAGAAGGACTGTGGATACAAACTCTTATGAAAGAAGTGCAAGTGACTAAAGAACCTTCTCTCAAATCTACTGTGACAATCCTGCCTTACCATATTGGAAATCATTAAAATGTTCTGTCCGTTATCTTCAACACACAAAAGGATATGGAATTTCTTATCACCGATCTCACAGTCACAACACCACTCCATCCATCATTGGCTGGTCAGATTCTGATTGGGGGGGGGGGGGAGGGGGATTGGATTCTCGTAGATCTACTGCTGGTTTTGTTTTTTCCTAGGCAGGAGAAGCCGTATCCTGGCAATCTCAAAAACAGATTTGCTTGTTGCTCTTTAATCTGCTGAGGCAGTGTTTGTGGCATTAGCATTGGGTGCTAAAGAAGGACTGTGGATACAAACTCTTATGAAAGAAGTGCAAGTGACTAAAGAACCTTCTCTCAAGTCTTGCATTAACCTTGCCAACAACCCGAAGCACTCCAAGAAAACAAAGCATGTGGACTTAAAATACCACTTTATCCATGAGCTACTGGAAAAGAAGAAACTTCAAGTCTACCATAGTTCAACACATACTGTGTCCATGTAATCAGCCACGAGTAATAGTCACATGTAAGTGTACACGTGTATGTAACGACACAACTACCCAAGAGTCACGGCGCTCCCTAAGGATGCGCCTCATTCAATGTAATATAACGGATCTGATAATACAAACAAAATAAGTCGGTTTCTACCTGTGTGCGTCCTGAGTAATCTCTGCATCTTAGCAAAGAACCTGTGTGCTACCATTGTATTACATCATCTTCTTCATAGAGGTTGGGAAAGATGCCTGGACATCAAGATAGATTTCTATTCAGCAAAAGCATGGAGTATTCTCCTGCCTCGATAGCAAAACATGGAGAAGCGTGTGCTAAAGGAATGCTGAAACTTATCTTCCAAGATCTAACTTGATCCTTGATATTGGGATGTATTCCCTTAATCCTTTGTTCACCAGACAGGAGTAATGTACTTGAAGTGGATGACTGCGGACGAACGTGCTCCGAGCCTCAGCTACAATGCGGGTGAGAGAGATCAAAAGAGGCGTAAATCTGTATCCAGAGAACATGACGAGAATGTCCATCCAGGACTGCAGCTGACCTTATCTATGCCCAAATCTAACGAAACCGGCTGTTCCCGTGATGTCATGGCCGCAATGTTATCGCAAACTAAGGGAATCCATAAAATATTATCTATAGCAGCAGAGAAAACAACGGACACTACGAGCAGTGTCGATTAAAACTCCTTACAGTACGTAATAACAGATGCAGGCGAACATTCTGCAATATTGAAAGAGCAATCTGGTTCCCCAAATCTCTGTCGAAATCGCTGTCAGCGTTCCGGCTCTATTGAACATGCAGGATTAACAGTAAACCAGTTCATCGATGCAGACAAGTCGCGGAGTCGTGCAGCTGGTTGTCCACACTCCAAAGTATCGCAAGTGTAAAAGCTCTACTCTTGTTGACCTCTCACCTTTCACAATCCATTGATCGCTATCGTATCTTACAACTCTCCTTTCACAGTTCGTTAAATGCTTTCTTAATCTCTTCTTTTTGTATGCTGGAACTGCACCATAACTCGTCCATGCCCATGAGGATTCATTCTCTGCAGACTTCTTGAACATTTCGATCTGCGATTCCTAGTAGCTCAATTAAAAGACTCCTCGTTGCTTATGCTTAGACAATGAGGATTTGATGCTCTTTTTGGAAAACGTTTTACACATGTTAACAAGCTCAAGATTTTTAGCAAAGACAAGAAATCTCCATGCCAGATAACAATCTAATTTCGTCCTCTATAGCGTAGCTTCTTTCGGATAATCTGGATACACACTACACATGTACTGTCATTATTTTATTGCCATTATTTACACCATTATGGTTGTTCCATTTGCAAGAGATTCCATATAACGACTCTGAGCATGAAGAGATGCCCATATTTGTATATATCTCTATTTAAACTAGTGGAGTATATCTCAAATTAAGTCCTACCTTCAACTACGTAAATATGTAATTGAGAGAGCTCCTAGGTATGGCGGATCCCTCATTATGGAGACGACAATGCAAAAGAGATACTCAAAGAAAGAGAGATCGAGAGTTTTAGATAACAACTCATAATCTAGGTGAAGTCTACGTGCATATTACCTTTAACTTTTGTTTGTTTTACAATATGACACATCATCAAGTCTCCCCCTTGAGATCTGAATGAGCTTGAATACAAAGTGAAATGAATACATAAGTCCATTCAAGATGAAATCATCATGAAATGAAATCTTCATACAAAATAAAGCTTCTTAACTCCAAACATTTCTCTGAAGTAGATGAATTTCTCTTTGGGAAGAGCTTTGGTGAAGATATCCGCCACTTGTTATCTAGTGTTGATGTGAATCAGCTCCACCTCTCCTTCAATGATCTCTCAGAAAGAAAGTGATAGTGAACTTTGATGTGCTTCAATCTCACATGATAGACTTGATTCTTTGATAGCATAATGTTGCTCACATTGTGGCAATAAAGGAACATCTTCTCATCGATCTAGACTTCCATGTCTTCAAGAAGATAATTAGCCCATGTTGCTTCACAAACAGCTTTAGTAATGCCTCTATACTGACCTTCGGCACTTCACAAAGTGACAATTGGTTGCTTCTTTCTACTCCAACAAATTGTTGCACTTCCATGTGAGAATGAAAATCCACTAGTTGACCTTAGATCCATGATGTTTCCTAACCAATCTACACGTGTAGATGCATATATACACGTGTAGATGCATATATACATGCCTGAACTATTCTTTCACAAAACAAAGCAAAATTGCATGTTCCTTTCACATATCATAGTATACATCTCACTCCATCCAAGTAGACTTTGAATGGTTTATGGATAAACTAAACTAACTCACCAAGCCAACTACAAAACTCAAATCTGGTGTCCTCTTCAATACATAAATCAAACTTCCAACCATCTTCTTATACACATTTGCATCATATAAGTAGTTCCATCATCCAAAAGCTTGGCATTAGCATCAAGTGGCATATCAACAAGTTTCGAAGCACTCGTACCAAATCTCTCAGGAATTTCTAGAATATGATTAAGTCTTATCATCCAAATTACTTCTTTCATTGAAATTACTTTAATCCCAAAAAGTATTTAAGCGCTCACAAATTTCACATAAAAAATTCAACAATTCTTTTTCCACCATTCCCAATAATGATCAAATCATTGAATAAATAATTAATAGAATCCTTTGAGTTCCATGGTTCCTTACAAATAGTGAATAATCAGCCTTTGCATTCATAAATTCAAGATCCAAAACCTTTTAAGAAATCATTCACACCATGCTCTTGGTGCTTGTTTCAATTGATAACGGACTGCCTTCAATTTACATACATACTCTGAATATTTGGATGCACATAATCTTCTAGTCGCTTCATACAAGCTTCCTCATGACATTCAAGAATGCAATCTTAACATCCTTTTGAAACAACTTCCAATTGCTCATCGTAGCGCATGCAAGCATACTTGTTAGCATTTTCATTTTCACCACTAGAATTAACATTTTGTAATAATCCATTCCATATACTTGTGAATAGCCTTTTGCAACTAGAAGTGCTTTATATCTCTCCAATGAACCATAATTTTTACACTTCACTTTGTACACCCATTTTTGTTCAAAAAAAATTCTTATTTGGTGGTAATTTTACTCATTCCCATGTATCATTTTTCTCCAATGTGTGCATCTCATGATCCATTGCTTTGCACCAATCTTGGTTTTGTGATGCATCATAATTTTTTTTTTGCGTCATCATGTTTGTTTCTCTCTGTCAAATGAAGCTTCATTGAAT
Source organism: Ceratopteris richardii (assembly GCA_020310875.1). Taxonomy (NCBI): domain Eukaryota; kingdom Viridiplantae; phylum Streptophyta; class Polypodiopsida; order Polypodiales; family Pteridaceae; genus Ceratopteris; species Ceratopteris richardii. The sequence goes on from CM035436.1 coordinate 114,978,699, forward strand.
TATTGTAAAGATTCTTCTATCCATAGGATGCCTTACTCTCATAGATCCTCTCAAAGGAGTCTCTTCATCTAATCTCGAACGTTCTTCTCTTCTCGCATGTAGAGGACCATTTTTTTTCTTCTTATTTTCCAACATGCCAAGTGTAACTATCTCATCGTCAATATCTAAATCAGACATTTACTCTCTCATTTTCTCTTTCCCTTGCTCCTTTCTAATTGAAGAATCTTTCAAGTTTTCACTCCATGACATTTCATGTGCATGAAACTCATATGAACCATAACCTTGGCTTTCCTCATGATCAAAATGTCTACAACTTTTTTGGGCTCATGATTGCTATTATGCATAGCATCATCCATATCATTCTCTATCACAACCATCTCTTTGGATGCATATCATGAGGGAGTGTCAAAATAATGCGTCTATGTTGAGGGGAGTGTCAAAATAACGCGTCCACGTAATCAGGCACGTGTAACAGTCACACATAAGTGTAGATGTGTATGTAACGACACAACTACCCAAGAATCATGGTGCTCCCTAAGGGTGCGCCTCATTGAATGTAATATAACTGATCTGATAATACAAACAAAATAAGTCGGTTTCTACCCGCGTGCTTCGTGAGTAATCTCTGCATCTTAGCAGAGTACCTATGTGCAACCATTTCTTTGCATGGTATCACATGCCAAGTTTTGAATTAGCACACCTTCTTCTACGCGAGAAGCCTTCAGCAACTTGCCGCGTACCTATCTGATCAACATGGCTAACGCTGGCTCCTCGCGCTCTTACAAACTCGACAAATTGATAGAAAAGAACTACCATCCATGGAAGCTGAGCATGGAAAACGTGACCCTCTCTCTCTAATCGACGGGTCTGAACCCTGTCTCGATCGCACAGATCCCACATAGAATGCAGCCCTCAAGATGTGGGATGCACGCGATCTTTCTGCTCGACTCGAACTACTTCTCCATATGAGCGACTCCATGAAGGAGTCCGTCTTAACAAAACAGCGCGCGACATTTGGGTGTTTCTTTAGCAGACATTTGAATAAAAGTCTCTATCTTCATAAGTTCATTGTCTCAAAAAACTTACCGAGTATCAGATGTGTGAAGAAGAAAATGTAGATGAATTCATTCACAACTGGCACCTTAAACTCGACGACCTCTTGCTTTCTAGTTTTCCACTTACTCCAGGTGCTCAGAGTGTTCTTTTTCTTTCTGCACTTCCTCCTTCAGTTCAGTCATTTGCATCTACACAAGCTGTAAACGCAAACTTAACATTGCAGACACTGTTACCACAGTTTCTTCAAGAAGTCTCTTTACGACAGGCACGAAACACTCATCCGACACAAATCTGAAAGTTCACACTGCCTAAAGGCAAATTTCCTGCATATAAAACTCCCCACTATATAGAACATGGTAAACGCCATCCCAAGTATCCTAAACAATCGAACCCCAACTTTCAAATAAAACAATCACATAAGCACACCCACCGTCATTCACGGACGTCAAAACAAACTCCTTTTCCTTCCAAACAGGTGCATTATCTTAGTAATGAGACAGGAGACACCTCATCGTCATCAACCTGTACAGACAATGAATCTGAGGCTGAGGTCTCTTTGCAGGAACATGATGGCATCTTTCTTGCTTTTATGGCCATTAATCAACAAACTACCCTCTCTGGCGATACTTGGATTTTAAACACTAGAGCCACTTGCCATATAGCTTGCTCTCCCCAATTCTTACAAAATTATCAGCCACTCACAACCTCTATTGACATTCGATGTCTGAATGAGCCCAAGGTGTAGGAGTTGCTTATATTGAGCTCTCTGATGGTCGTATTCCAGCCATCCCACATGTCTTTTATGTTCCCCATTGTGCCAAAAATCTCATTTCCATGAGTAAAATAACTTCACCCTATACAATTTTGTTATTCACATCTGATTATTGTACAATCAGACAACATGAACCTACTGGTTCTACCACTTATGTTATTTGCCCTAAAGTTGGCTTCCTTTATTTACTAGGGCAAACTTCAAGATCCCAATGGGCCTGTGCCACAGATCATCTTGAAACCCGTGATACAACTATAATCCTTTGGCACTACCGTCTCGGACATATAGGTCAACACTCCATGTGCATTACGTCCAGCTATCATTTGGTGAAAAATTTTAATGTCCCCCGTCATTGTCGCATTGCCCTTTGTGAAGGATGTTTATATGGAAAAATGTCAAATAATAAGTTTACTCCTAGTTCCACACAAACCAATGCTCCATTGGAATTGATCCACTCTGATTTGTGTGGCCCTTTACTAGTTCACTCTCTTACCGCCAACAGATATTTCATCACTTTTCTGGATGATTATACCCTGTTTTATGATGATCTCCTTCCTTCCTCGAAACGAGAGCTCACTAGTCCTATCTCATTTTCAGCGATACTCTTCATTGGTTGAAAATTATCATAGCAGTACTATAAAGTCCTTTCAAACTGATAATGGTGGTGAGTACACTTCACATCACTTTAGGGCCTTTCTACATTCCAAAGGCATTCATCATCGCCTCACTATACCTGATACCCCATAACAAAATGGCATTGCTGAATGTCGTAATCGGTCCCTTATGGATGCCTCTCGTAGCATGCTCAAGGTGGCTTGTCTACCTCATTCCTTTTGGGAAGAGGCTATCATGATAGCATGTTACCCCTTGAATCATACATACTCTTTACCCATCGGTGGAGTTCCATACACTCTATGGGCTGGTCACACTCTTGATTTCCAGCATCTTCATATATTTGGTTGCTCAGCCTATGCATATGTCTCACCCTCTTCACGACATAAACTCTCCGATCATTGTTCTTGAGCCCTTTTTGTTGGTTATGGAGAATCCTTTGGTGTTAAAGGATATCGACTCTATGATCTATTGCATAAACGCTTTTTCTTTAGTCCTGTCCTCATCTTTGATGAAGGTGCCCTTCTTGGTGTTAATCATGATGACATTAGTACACTCCTTTGGCACTACCGTCTCAGACATATAGGTCAACACTCCATGTGCATTATGTCCAGCCATCATTTGGTGAAAAATTTTAATGTCCCCCATTATTGTCGCATTGCCCTTTCTGAGGGCTGTTTATATGGGAAAATGTCAAATAAAAAGTTTACTCCTAGTTCCACACAAACAAATGCTCCATTGGAATTGATCCACTCTGATTTGTGTGGCACTTTACCAGTTCACTCTCTGACCGCCAGCAGATATTTCATCACTTTTGTGGATGATTATACCCGTTTTATGATGGTCTCCTTCTTTTCTCGAAAGGAGAGCTCACTAGTCCTATCTCATTTTCAGCGGTACTCTTCATTGGTTGAAAATTATCATAACAGTACTATAAAGTCCTTTCAAACCGATACTGGTGGTGAGTTCACTTCACATCAATCTAGGGCCTTTCTACATTCCAAAGGCATTCATCATCGCCTCACTGTACGTGATACCCAACAACAAAATGGTATTGCTGAATGTCGTAACCGGTCCCTTATGGATGCCTCTCGTAGCATGCTCAAGGTGGCTGGTCTACCTCATTCCTTTAGGGAAGAGGCTATCATGACAGCATGTTACCTCTTGAATTCTACATACTCTTTACCCATCCGTGGCATTCCATACACTCTATGGACTAGTCACACTCCTGATTTTCAGCATCTTTGTATATTTGGTTTCTCAGCCTATGCATACGTCTTGCCCTCTTCACGACATAAACTCTCCAATCATTGTACTCGAGCCCTTTTTGTTGGTTATGGAGAATCCTTTGGTGTTAAAGGATATCGACTCTATGATCCATTGCATAAACGCTTTTTCTTTAGTCGTGCCATCATCTTTGATGAAGGTGCCCTTCTTGGTGTTAATCATGATGACATTAGCATGCTTGCCGTTGATCCTCCATGTTCCTCTACTTCTTCTCCTCAGAATTCCTCTTCATCTCATAGCAATCTTGAGCTTCCCAATGAGACTCCACCAAGACCCCTGCCTCCCATCACTCCTCCTCTTGACTTGCAACCTCCATCTCACCCACTCACTCCGGGTCCTCTCCCATCCACTACTTGCAAGTCACGATCATCTACTCATGCAAAACAAATCCTTTTTACTCCTTTGGGTTGGGGTAGTCATGCTTCTCATTTTCAAAGGTCTTCCCATTGTCCAACTCCTCCTTTGAGTTCTCCACTGATCCTTCCATCGATTCCTCTCCCCATTATCGCTCCCTCGATGATGTTTATCATGACACTAGTATTCTCCATACCTTTCATGATCCTTCTCTCTCTTCTTTCGAAGATGATCTTCATTCCGGCTTTACCCTTGAGGACATTGCCATTTTGGATGACTCTCCTATCTCCACCTCTGATGCATTATCCAGCCCTGAGTCCTCTCAATGGCAACAAGCCATGAATGATGAGTACCAATCTTTGACACACACCAATACGTGGATATTGACTCCTCTTCCTCTTGGTCGCAAACCAATCTGTTGCCGTTGGATTTTACGCAAGAAGTATCACCCCGATGGAATTGTAGCCCGCTATAAACCACGTCTTGTGGCTCGCCGTTTCACCCAACTCCCTGGCCTTGATTATTTTGACACGTTCTCTCCTGTCATTCATATGACATCTCTACGTATCCTATTTGCTCTCGTAACTGAACTTGACTTTGAGATGGATCATTTAGATATTCAGTTTGCCTTTCTTCATGGTGGCCTCCCTAAAGAGGTGTACATGAGTCAACCCCCACACGTCACATCTGCAGAATTTCCCCACCATGTTTGTAAACTACAGCGCTCCATTTATGGTCTCAAACAATCAACTCGATTGTGGTTTCAGAAATTCAATACATTTTTGCTCTCTCGTGGCTATTCCCGCCTCCTTTTGAGCCTAACATTTATATTAAACACAACTCCAACACCTATCTCATTGTGGCTCTCTACGTTGATGACCTTGCCATCATCGGTTCTACTCGTTCATTAGTTGACGCAGGTAAAAGTGAAACTCGCCAACAATTTTCCATCACAGATCTTGGCCCCCTCACCTACTTCTTATGTCTTCATCTAGTTCGTGATCGTTCCAAAGGCACTCTTATTCTTCATCAATCCAAATTTGCACATGAACTTCTTCATACTTTTTGCTTTGCTTCAATCAAATCTCTTTTTTCTCCTCTCGCTGTGAACACGTGTCACTACATTGATGAGTGTCGATCTGATGAGGCAAAGAAATCTTATATTGCTCAATTTCCCTATCGCCGTTTGATTGGAAAATTTCGTTACCTTGTTTCCTGCACACATGTCGACTTATGCTTTGCAATCAATTACCTCTCCCACTTTATGCACAATCCTGCCTTACCACATTGGAAATTATTAAAACGTGTCCGTTGTCTTCAGCACACAAAAGGATATGGAATTTCTTATCACCGATCTCACAGTCACAACACCACTCCATCCATCATTGGCTCCTTGGATTCTGATTGGGGGGAGGGGGAATTGGATTCTCGTAGATCTACTGCTGGTTTTGTTTTTTCCTTGGCAGGAGGAGCGGTATCCTGGCAATCTCAAAAACAATCTGTTGTTGCTCTTTCATCTGCTGAGGCAGAGTTTGTGGCATTAGCATTGGCTGCTAAAGAAGGACTCTGGATACAAACTCTTATGAAAGAAGTGCAAGTGACTAAAGAACCTTCTCTCAAATCTACTACGACAATCAGTCTTGCATTAACCTTGCCAGCAACCCGAAGCACTCCGAGAAAACAAAGCATGTGGACTTAAAATACAACTTTATCCGTGAGCTACTGGAACAGAAGAAACTTCAAGTCTTCCATAGTTCAACACATACTGCGTCCATGTAATCAGCCACGAGTAACAGTCACACGTAAGTGTACACGTGTATGTAACGACACAGCTACCCAAGAATCACGGCGCTCCCTAAGGATGCGCCTCATTCAATGTAATATAACCGATCTGATAATACAAACAAAATAAGTCGGTTTCTAGCCGCGTGCGTCCTGAGTAATATCTGCATCTTAGCAGAGAACCTGTGTGCTACCATTGTATTACATCATCTTCTTCACAGAGGTTGGGAAAGATGCCTGGACATCAAGATAGATTTCTATTCAGCAAAGACATGGAGTATTCTCCTGCCTCGATAGCAAAAACATGGAGAAGCGTGTGCTAAAGAAATGCTGAAACTTATCTTCCAAGCTCTAACTTGATCCTTGATATTGGGATGTATTCCCTTAATCCTTTGTTCACCAGACAGGAGTAATGTACTTGAAGTGGATGACTGCGGACGAACGTGCTCCGAGCCTCAGCTACAATGCGGGTGAGAGAGATCAAAAGAGGCGTAAAGCTGTATCCAGAGAACATGACGAGAAAGCCACATAAAGAGACTTGAGCATTCGAGCCGAACATGATTCTCGAATAAAGTGATTCACGGGCCCTCGTGGACATGTCTCCCTCCTTGTGTATCCATCAGTACATTATTATGCCTTTCTCCCTCTTAGGTGCTGCAGGAAACACTTCTGTACATTCTTTCAGCTCGTTGACGAAAAGCTTGCACCGCTGTTCCGTATCTGATTTTTCGTCTTGTTGAAGCTCACTTAATACGCTTCGCAATGTAATAAGAATGGTGGAAAGTCTATCCTGGGTCGCCGTAGACAAGAACGGAGAGATCTCCATCGATGAGCAGAACTTTCATCTTCTTCACAGAGGTTGGGAAAGATGCCTGGACATCAAGATAGATTTCTATTCAGCAAAAACATGGAGTATTCTCCTGCGTCGATAGCAAAAACATGGAGAAGCGTGTGCTAAAGAAATTCTGAAACTTATCTTCCAAGATCTAACTTGATCCTTGATACTGGGATGTATTCCCTTAATCCTTTGTTCACCAGACAGGAGTAATGTACTTGAAGTAATCCGAGCCTCAGCTACAATGCGGGTGAGAGAGATCAAAAGAGGCGTAAACCTGTATCCAGAGAACATGACGAGAATGTCCATCCAGGACTGCAGCTGCCCTTATCTATGCCCAAATCTAACGAAACCAGCTGTTCCCGTGATGTCATGGCCGCAATGTTATCGGAAACTAAGGGAATCCATAAAATATTATCTATAGCGGCAGAGAAAACAACGGACACTACGGAAGGGATCGGGAAAAACCGATCTGTGCACGCGAGCAGTGTCGTAGAAAACTCCTTACAGTACGTCATAACAGATGCAGGCGAACATTCTGCAATATTGAAAGAGAAGTCTGGTTCCCCAAATCTCTGTCGCAATCGCTGTCAGCGTTCCGGCTCTATTGAACATGCAGGATTAACAGAAAACCAGTTCATCGATGCAGACAAGTCGCGGATTCGTGCAGCTGGTTGTCCACACTCCAAAGTATCGCAAGTGTAAAAGCTCTACTCTTGTTGACCTCTCACCTTTCACAATCCATTGATCGCTATCGTATCTTACAACTCTCCTTTCACAGTTCGTTAAATGCTTTCTTATTCTCTTCTTTTCCATTGATCGCTATCGTATCTTACAACTCTCCTTTCACAGTTCGTTAAATGCTTTCTTATTCTCTTCTTTTTGTATGTTACAACTGCTCCATAACTCGTCGATGCCCATGAGGATTCATTCTCTGCAGACTTCTTGAACATTTCGATCTGCGATTCCCAGTAGCTCAATTAAAAGACTCCTCGTTGCTAATGCTTAGACAATGAGGATTTGATGCTTTTTTTGGAAAACGTTTTACACATGTTAACAAGCTCAAGATTTTTAGCAAACACAAGAAATCTCCATGGCAGATAACAATAGAATTTCGTCCTCTATAGCGTAGCTTCTTTCGGATAATCTGGATACACACTACACATGTAATGTCATTATTTTATTGCCATTATTTACACCAATATGGTTGTTCCATTTGCAAGAGATTCCATATAACGACTCTGAGCATGAAGAGATGCCCATATTTGTATATATCTCTATTTGAACTAGTGGAGTATATCTCAAATTAAGTCCTACCTTCAACTAGGTAAATATGTAATTGAGAGAGCTCCTAGGTATGGCGGATCCCTCATTATGGAGATGACAATGCAACAGAGATACTCAAAGAAAGAGAGATGGAGAGTTTTCGATAAGAACTCATAATCTAGGTGAAGTCTACGTGCATATTACCTTTAACTTTTGTTTGTTTTACAATATGACACATAATAAAATCTCCCCCTTGAGATCTGAATGAGCTTGAATACAAAGTGAAATGAATACATAAGTCCATTCAAGATGAAATCATCATGAAATGAAATCTTGATACAAAATAAAGCTTCTTAACTCCAAACATTTCTCTGAAGTAGATGAATTTCTCTTTGGGAAGAGCTTTGGTGAAGATATTCGCCACTTGTTATCTAGTGTTGATGTGAATCAGCTCCACCTCTCCTTCAATGATATCTCAAAAAGAAAGTGATAGTGAACTTTGATGTGCTTCAAACTCACATGATACACTTGATTATTTGATAGCATAATGTTGCTCACATTGTGGCAATAAACGAACACCTTCTCATCGATCTAGACTTCCATGTCTTCAAGTAGATAATTAGCCCATTTTGCTTCACAAACAGCTTTAGTAATGCCTCTATACTGACCTTCGGCACTTCACAAAGAGACAATTGGTTGCTTCTTTCTACTCCAACAAATTGTTGCACTTCCATGTGAGAATCAAAATCCACTAGTTGACCTTGGATCCATGACATTTCCTAACCAATCTACACATGTAGATGCATATATACATGCCTGAATTATTCTTTCACAAAACAAAGCAAAATTGCATGTTCCTTTGACATATCATAGTATACATCTCACTCCATCCAAGTAGACTTTGAATGGTTTATGGATAAACTAACTCACCAAGCCAACTACAAAACTCAAATCTGGTCTCCTCTTCATTACATAAATCAAACTTCCAACCATCTTCTTATACACATTTGCATCATATAAGTATGTTCCATCATCCAAAAGCTTGGCATTAGCATCAAGTGGCATATCAACAAGTTTGGAAGCACTCGTACCCAATCTCTCAGGAATTTCTCGAATATGATTAAGTTTTATCATCCAAATTACTTCTTTCATTGAAATTACTTTAATCCCAAAAAGTATTTAAGCTCTCGCAAATTTGACATAAAAAATTCAACAATTCTTTTTCCACCATTCCCAATAATGATCAAATCATTGAATAAATAATTAATAGAATCCTTTGAGTTCCATGATTCCATACAAATAGTGAATAATCAGCCTTTGCATGCATAAATTCAAGATCCAATACCTTTTAAGAAATTATTTACACCATGCTATTGGTGCTTGTTTCAATTGATAAGGGGCTGCCTTCAATTTACATACATAATCTGGATATATGGATTCACATAATCTTCTAGTTGCTTCGTACAAGCTTCCTCATGCCATTCAAGAATGCAATTTTAACATCCTTTTGACACAACTTCCAATTGCTCATCGTAGTGCATGCAATCATACTTGTTAGCATTTTCATTTTCACGACTAGAATTAACATTTTGTAATAATCCATTCCATATACTTGTGAATATCCTTTTGCAACTAGAAGTGTTTTATATCTCTCCAATGAACCATACTTTTTACACTTCACTTTGTACACCCATTTTCGTTGAAAAAAATTCTTATTTGGTGGTAATTTTACTCATTCCCATGTATCATTTTTCTCCAATGTGTGCATCTCATGGTCCATTGCTTTGCACCAATCTTGATTTTGTTATGCATCATAATTTTTGTTTTGGTCATCGTGTTTGTTTTTGTCTGTCATGTATGCATAAGGAAGCTTCATTGAATTACTGTAAAGATTCTTCTATCCATAGGATGCCTTACTCTCATAGATCCTCTCAAAGCAGTCTCTTCATCTAATCTTGAACATTCTTCTCTTCTTGCATGTAGAGGAACATTTTTTTTCTTCTTATTTTTCAACATGCCAAGTGTAACTATCTCATTGTCAATATCTAAATCATACATATACTCTCTCATCTTCTCTTTCCCTTTCTCCTTTGTAATTACACAATCTTTCAAGTCACTCCATGACATTTCATGTGCACCAAACTCATATGAACCATAATCTTGGCTTTCCTCATGATCAAAATGTTTACAACTTTTTTTGGCTCATGATTACTATTATGCATAGCATCATCCATATCATTCTCTATCACAACCATGTCTTTGGATGTATATCATGATATTCCGCATAGCATCATCCATATCATTCTCTATCACAACCATGTCTTTGGATGCATATCATGAGGCATTTTTATCAAATATAACATCTCTAGACACTATACATTCTTTTGTTATAGGATTATAGCATCTATATCCTTTCTTCTCTTCTCAATATCTAGCAAATACACACTTTGTTTTATTGAAGCTCAAAGTTATATCTCAATTGACTAGACACATGTGCATAAACAGTACACCCAAACACTCATAGATAGCTCGCATTTGGTTTATGCATGGATAATCTCTCATAAGGAGTCAAATCATGAACCATTCCTATTGGTGCTCTATATATGACATATGGAGACATTTGACAAGCTTTTGGTCAAAATGTACAATCATGTTCTTTTGGTTTATTATGGCTCTTGCAGCTTCTTCAATCACATGATTCTTGCATTTTGCAAAACCATTTTGTTGTGGTGTATATGTACAAGAAAAAGTCCTTTTGATTCCATGATTACTAAGGTATTGGTTAACTTCCTTTGAAATATACTCTCCAACTTAATCTGATCATAAGCCTTCGATGTAATATCGAATTGCTTCTTTAACATGTTCTTGAATTCGACAAAGCATTCAAAAAATTCACTTTTATGCTTCAAGAAATATATCCAAGTTTGTTGGCTATACTCATGAATGTATAGCAAAAAGAAACATGAGCCACTTGTTTTCCAAATTTACATGCTTCATATATTATCTCAAATTTAAATAACCAAATCTTTGTAGAAAACATACTAATGTTTGCTTCTCCATAGACTTCAATTTCCTAATTTATATATCCAATTCTCTTGTGCCAAAATTCAGCTATATGAGAGAGAACATTTTTTTGTCATAGATATTCTCATAAAGAGATATTCCCATATCAAGCGTGAGTACTCTACCCATTTTCTTTCCATGATCAAGAAGTTTCCCTCTTTTGCCATACCTAAAATCGTGTATGAAACAACCATGCCTGTTAAAGGTCACTTCCATATCTATCTACAAGCGAAATAATTGAAGCTAAGTTCTTCATAATACTAGGCACATGTAAAACATCACTGAATGTATTTTGGATATCATTCTTTTGCACAAGTGCTACATTTTAAAAGTTTTTAATCAGATATAAGGTATCATCACCGATTGCCACATAATCTTTAGTATCTAAAGGATCTCTAGACTCAAATTGATCTCCTATGCTTGTCATATGATTTTTGCAACCAAAATCTATTGACCAACTCGTATGATTTTTGAAATTAGACATGTTATTTAGCACATGCTCCATTACAAACATATTGTCTTTTCCATAATCTCTATGTGAACTTTCTATAGAGAAGTTGCCATGTGATGCATAAACAAACTCTACTTCTTCCTCTTTGAATACTTTTCGTATGTTAGCACTCCTTCTCAAAATGACCATATTTTTTTCAATGATAGCAATTTCTAGGTGCTTGGGGTCTACTTCTACGTCTTGAATTTGATCTGCCTCTTGCTTTGGGCATATCCAAAGTGTTTGAATTTCTAGAGCTTCATCAATCATGGCTAGAACGTCTTCCTCTATGTTGAAAGAATGCATGATATCTTGCGTTTCCACTTGGGGATGCATTCAAGCCAAGCTTAAATTTTTCCATTTCCATCATTGTTGGAACTCAAGGTCAGGCACAAAGCATGGAAGCACATCAAAGAAGTGGACATACAAGCACAAGGAGCAAGTAGGGAGCTCCAAGAAGTACATGTCAAATTTTCAGAAGAATCCCCTACAAAAATAGTGCTTTTCAATACTAAAAGCCATTGTAAATACCATTTTCTATTTTTTAAACTCCATTTTGTTCAAGCCGAGTCCTTGAGCTTGAGGAGTATTAGAAGTATCATCCTACCAATTTTCATAATTTTTAGACTTCGTTTGAGCCCTCAAATAAGCCCTGTAACCTAATTTTTAACTAGGCCCGACACTAGGTCTGGACAGGGCCAAAACTAGTCCAAAAACTATAAAAAGAGCTAGAGAGCTCATTTTAAATGTTAGCTTGTTAGAGAATAGAGCTTTTGTAAGATAACTCTTGCAATCGAAGCTTTCCATTTTTCCTCTCTTTGATCTTACCTTGTGCACGTGTGCGTGTATGTGTGTGCATGTTTGTGTGCTTTCACTCACGCACTTGTCCCTTCACTTGCTCGTGGTCTTCATACTGGTCCTCACATCTCCGGGGATTGACAAGTAAAGGAGGTGGTGCTTACGCTTGAGCTACACCAAATTTTGGCACCGTTGCCAGGGAGAGAGCTTCGAGGATGAGCATTCTAATGGTAAGATCGTAGATTTGCAACATTGGAAGGTAAAAAAACTATCATTTTTGTTCATTTTCTGATTTTCCTTCTTCGTCTTCATCATCATCACCATCCCTATCTTCTTCCATCTTCTTCTTCATAGAAATTTCTTGTTTTTTAGTGCATTTTAACCATTTCCAAACCATTTTTCATGCATTATTATGTGAGAAGGAGTTAGGAGATGCAAGGGAGAGGAAGCGCCTGTGTTTTTTCATGAATTTTTGCACATACAGAGTTTGCCATTGCTCAGTACTCAGAAATTTGAATTTCCCACCAGAAAACACGATTCTCACTGAAAATCACGATTTTCAAAAAATTCATTTAAAAAAAAAAAGAACGATTTTCTATTTCCTGCCTAAAAGCCTTTTGAAAAGAACACGATTCTAGGGTCATTCTCAGAATCACGATTTTGTGATTGTGCTCAAAATCGTGATTCTCTAAATTTCTGAAACCCACGATTCTAAGGCAAAATCGTGATTTTCAAGTAAAAACACGACTTTGACAAAACACGATTTTCAGTGGGCTCAATCGCAATTTTCACAAATCACAATTTTCAGCAAAACACGATTTTGGGAAAAACACAATTCTCTATTGGCTCCAAAATCGGGATTTTCAAAAACACGATTTTCAATTAAAATCGCGATTCTCACGATTTTCACAAAGGTACAAAATCGCTATTTTCAAAAACACGACTTTCATCCAAAATCGCGATTTTTGAAATACAATTTTCAAGAACACGAGTTTCAATCAAAATCGCGATTTTCTAGTGATTCTCAACATCGCGATTTTCAGGCCAAAAACAAGATTTTGATCAGTCATGATTTTCATTGGAACTCACGATTTTGATGTCAGAAACACTATTTTGAGAAAACACGACCTTCATTCAAAATCATGATTTTCTGATCATTCTCAAAATCATGTTTTTCAGGAATCTCACTCAAAATCCCCTTTTTCACGATTCTCACTCAAAATCGCCTTTTTTGGGATTGTTCACAATCGCGATTTTCATAGGTGCTCAGCATCGCGATTTTCATGATTTCATAAAATCGTGATTGCTGTGGTTGCTTAGCATCCCGATTTTCATGATCCCTCAGAATCGCGATTTTCATAGGTGCTCAGCATCGGGATTTTCATGATTTCAGAAAATTGTGATTTTTTTGGTTGCTTAGCATCGCGATTCTGGGACTAGAATAAAGAGGAACAACCTACATAAGTCATGTCCTCTTACAACCACTACAGATGTGGGCACAAGTAAGCTATGCCATGAGAGACTCATCGATTTTGAATACTCGATATTAAAGGGATGCATCACCGAGGTATGGTTGCACACCTACCATCAATTATGGAGATGAAGGAACCATGTGAAGCTTGCATGATGGTCAAGAAACAAAGGAAAGGGTTTCCACAAGAAAGCAAGAACGGAGCAAGCTCTCCTCTAGAGTTGGCGCATGCTGATTTGAGTGGAAAAATGCCTACACATCTTCCTAAAATAGGCATTGAAAAGTAACTAGCCTTGGGCAAATCTTCCTAATTCATGTTACTCATCGACAACTATAGCATTAAGATGTGGGTGCAGTTCCTTTGAATAACGGTTTTAAGAATGGCTTGAGCTTGTTGAAAATGAAACAAGGAAGAAATTAAGAAATTCAAGATAGATGATGGTGGTGAGTTTATATCAATAGAGTTTGAACAATTCTACAAGAGAAAAGGAATCAAGCATCAACTCATAATGGCACATATGCCTCAACAAAACAATATTGCAAAACATCCAAATCGAATCTTCATGGAGATAGAAAGGTGCATGTTGAAGGAAAAGGGTTTTCCAAATCAAGTTTAGGTAGAGGCTATCAATAGTGCTATCTACATCTTGAATCAAAAGTTACAGCAAGCCACTTGATGGAAAGACTCGAGAAGAGGCCTACACTAGTAAAAATCCATTTGTTTCCCATTTCAAAGTATATGGACGTGAATGTTACGTACATGTTCCAAATAGGGAGAGAAACATGTTTCAACAAAAAATAATCAAACATCTCTTCTTAAGGTACATCTAGGATAAGAAGGCTTATAAGCTTTATGACCCTAAGGCTAAGAAGATCATGATGAGTTGTGATGTGGTGTTTAAGGAGGAGAAACCACATGCAGTGGAGGAGGAAAATGGAGCTTCCACTTCATCATTAGGCTAAGGGGAAATCCACTATGAACCTTGTGCAAGAGCTATCCCCTCTAGAGTCTACACAAGAAAAGGAAGCATCATTTTCAGATGATGAGTTGTAAGTCACAAACTTGTCATTACCCAAGCAAAAAAGCCATTGCTACATTGGATAGGGAAGCTCTATGATTCCACAAACCCCATACCATAGAAACTAGAATAGGTTGCAGATGGACCAAGGAAATCACAAAGAAAAGAGGATCATAGATGAGCCAGCACTGATATTGTAAATACAGCCTTCGTCGAGATCATTCAAGTAAACACAAAGGAACCAAACAATGTGCAAGGGGTACTTCACAATCCAAATCAAGGGACTTCCATGAAAATTGAATATGATAATATCTTCAAGGATGGAACTTGGGAGATAGTGGTTTGACCCCCTAAATGCAAATTCATTTGCACCAAGTTGTTCTGGAAGCCAGAGTACAAGGTGGATGGTACTTTGAAAACGTACAAAGTAAGATTTGTTTTCACAACACTACTCACAAGTTGAAGGGATTGAATTTTGTGAATCTTTTTTCTCAACTACACGGATGAATAATTTCTAAGTAGTAATAGATGTGGTCGCACATAAAGGATGGCCCATCTATCACATGGATGTCTAATCAGCATTCCTAAATAGAGACCTCAAGGATGAGGTATATGTGTCTCAACAAGAAAGGTTTTAGACTCCCCATTTGGAGAACAAGGTATCTAAGTTGAAGACGGCATTATATCGGCTGAAACAAAAACCTTGAGCATGGCAACAATGGATAGACAAAAATCTATTGGATATGGGCTTCAAAAGATGTATGTTATAAAGAGATGAGGGAAAATAGTTGTGCTTATAATTCTCATGCTAATTTATATGTTATAAAGAGAAGAGCGAAGTCAATTGTGCTTGTACTCTATGTAGATGACCTTGCGATTAGAAGAAATGATGATGCTTTTCTTTATAAAAAAAAAGATGCCTTGGGTTCAGAGTTTGAAATCGCAGACTTCAACTTATTACATTATTGCTTTGGCCTTCAGGTATTGCAAGGACTAGCAAATATTTTCATCTCTTAACAAAAGTATGCAAGAGAGTGTAGAGGTCGGAAACTCTCAGATGACTTGGGATGAAGCTTCAGGGAGGTTCAAGTGCTCTAACACGGATATATTTGAGTTCGGAGCAGTCGTTGCTGTCGTCTTTTCTTGGCTTCTGGATTGTTTGATACTTATCTCTCTCTCTATCCTTTTTCTCTCTTTCTTTTCCCTATTTCTCTCTCTTTTCCCGCGGATGAACCCCCCCTCTCTCTATCTCTCTCTCTCCCCCTCGTTTCCCCTCTCTCTCTTCCCCCCTTTCTCTTCTTTCTCTCTTCTCTCTCTCTTTCTCTCTCTCTCTCTATCTCTCTCTCTCTCCCCCTCGTTTCCCCTCTCTCTCTTCCCCCCCCCTTTCTCTTCTTTCTCTCTTCTGTCTCTCTTTCTCTCTCTCTCTCTCTCTATCTCTCTCTCTCTATCTCTCTCTCTCTCCCCCTCGTTTCCCCTCTCTCTCTTCCCCCCCTTTCTCTTCTTTCTCTCTCTCTCTCTCTCTCTCTCTCTCTCTCTCTCTCTCTCTCTCTCTCTCTCTCTCTCTCTCTCTCTCTCTCTCTCTCTCTCTCTCTCTCTCTCTCTCTCTCTCTCTCTTTACCCCTCTTTTCCCCTCTCTCTCTCTCTCTCTCTCTCTCTCTCTCTCTCTCTCTCTCTCTCTCTCTCTCTCTCTTTCTATCTCCCTCTCTCTCTTCCCCTCTCTCTTCCCCCCTCCCTTCTCTCTCTCCTCCCCCCGCCATGACCTCCTCCGCCCTCCGCCCCTCTCTCCGCACCTCTCCGCCCAACCCTCCTCCGCCCTCCACCCCTCTCTCGCACCCCTCCGCCCGACACTCCGCCTAACCCCCTCCTCCTCACCCACCTAATTCCCTCCACTTCACCCTCCCCGCCTCCGCCCCCGCCTCCACTAGCACTCCCTCCGCCCCCGCCTCCTCTAGACTCCGCCTCCGCCCCCGCCTCCTCTAGACTCCGCCTTCGCCCCCGCCTCCTCTAGACTCCGCCTCCGCCCCCACCTCCACTAGCACTCCCTCCGCCCCCGCCTCCGCCTCCTCTAGACTCCGCCTCCACGCCCGCCTCCACTAGCACTCCCTCCGCCCCCGCCTCCTCTAGACTCCGCCTCCGCCCCCGCATACCCCTCCCTCCGCCCGCCTCCGCATACCCCTCCCTCCGCCCGCCTCCGCTTGCCCTCCCTCCGCCCGCCTCCGCTTGCCCTCCCTCCACCCGCCTCCGCATACCCCTCCCTTCCCCCGCCATCCGCCATACCCTCACCCCCACAACCCCCTACCTAACTACCCGTCCCCTCCGCCTAGCTCCGCCCCACCCCCTCCGCCTATCTCCTCCTCACACCCCCCTCACACCTCTGCCGCCCCTCTCCTCCCCCTCGCGTACGCACACCTCCACACACACTCAATCCCACACAACCATACATATACACACCCCTTTACATGCACACATGCACACCCATAAAACACTCACACACACTCACACACACTCACATGCACACCCATAAAACACTCACACACACTCACAGGCACGCACATACACACTCACGCACACAAACACATACATACACTCACACCTCCACACACATACATGGTTCACACGCATACATGCACACATGCAGACACACCCGTATGCATACACACACGCATCCATCACACACACACTCATAATTGCACACACACATGCACACTGTCACTCACAATCACAGTCACAGTGGAACAATGCAAAATTCCGGAGGCAATTCTTCACTCCTGGCCATCTCAGGAGATGACAGTCATAAAGAGGACAAGTCTTGGAAGTAAAACGGGAAATGATGTTCTTGAGGTGGGGGTTATTCGGCCAACCTTTTCAATGAGGATTAAATATAACAAAGTTTTTGATGCCAATGGAAGGGCTGTCTGGGTTGGTAATGCTGCTCATGCAATGTCAAATGCACTTGGTCAAGGGATAAGGAGTTAGACAAATCAACTTCATTCAAATGTCGGGGATTAATCAGTGAGGAAACAAAAACAACACAAAAAGGGGCTGAGATGGCAAGTGAAAAGATAAAAAGTGTATTGTCAAGAGTAAAAGTGGCCGCCAACCATTCACGGCGACTACCTATCTTTGGGGATCCAACTCAAATCAAGGGAATATTTGACCTACCCTCCAAGTTTGGGCATTCAACCGGCGCATGATCAGTGGACGTGAAGATTCGGCAAGGCTCCCTTGGCCTATTGGGGCCTATAAAATCAAAGGATTTGTGCTCATTTGGGTTACGACTACGACACACATTGGAGTACATGTACAAGTTTGTGCAGAAGACCTCTCTTGCACTTGGTGGTTTCAAGTCTACTGTGGGAGCTACTCTGTTGTGTATACAGAGGAGAGGCTTGTCAGTGAAGGGCTATGAGCACTATAGTGTAAAAGAGTAGCTTGGATTCTTCTTCTGTTCCGCGAGTCAGTGTGGTTGATTGCGTTCCATTCTCTTGAGAAGATCTTACCACTTGTATTGTTCTGAGTTAGTCTGCATATCAGTGGTCCTTATGCGGATAGGAGAAACTTTCGTATTGGTGTGTTTACTATTAAGGTGATTTGTTAGCCCTAAGCTTGTGGCTTGTTCGACCTAAGTTTACACTTGTGAGCATCATCTATCAATTGCCCAACTTTGTAATCATCTGGGTTGAATCAGGCAAAGTACAGTCTTCATTGGTTATTGGTTGTCCATAATTGCTGAAGCATTTACCATTTTGTAAAATTCTCGTTGTCGGCCTGCTCACAGAAATGTTAAAGGGTATACTTCCCTAAAGAGAACCCCCCCTTGAGTAGGTGACGTACTGGACGTACTGTTAAAAGCGGATACCCCAGTACCTCCTCTAAAGTTTGGCACGCCCGGTGGGACACTTGCATTTCTGTGAGAGGATTTTCGCCCTATTGTATTTGCGAGTAGGTACATGACCCATACGCGGGCGGATAATGAGTCTCATCGTGAACGGAAGCGTCTTAACAAGTTAGAAATAACCACAACCAGTGAGCCTACCTCTCCTCCACCATCCTTGAATCTATCCATTGATTTGGGAGTAACACCATTATCAAAAGAGAAACATAGGAGAACCTTAGATTTTCTGATACTTCAGAAGAGGCGCCGGCACCAATGGAGGATCTTTCCCCTTTACTCTCTAGGTTGAACATCAAGTTTCCTACATTTAAAGGATTGGCTTATGAAGATGCAGATGACCACGTGAGGAGATTCGTCTCGTTCTGCCGTGGAAGAGGATTGCAGAACCGAGAGGATGCAATGTTGGTGCTCTTTCCATCTACATTGGAAGGCCTTGCAGACAAATGGTATAGCCAGTATGCAGATGGGCACTTCACTACGTGGGAGGCACTAAAAGCGGCATTCTCGCAGACATTTTGACCAAGCGACTCCTCGGAACGAGCTCTAGATCAGCTAGAGAACCTAAAATTACGAGCAGGTGAATCCTTTCATGAATTGCATACTAGAACAAAAGCACTTGTTTCTCGTTTGCCTCATGCTCCAGGTGATTTTTTAGTCAAAAAACGGATTGAGAAGGCTCTGCCTAAGTCATCTCAACAAAAGCTTCGGGAATCCCTCAGACTGGATGCAACACTTGATGATTTTGTTGCAACTGCATCACGCATTGAGGAGGCTAGAATACATTTTGAAGTGGAGTCTCAACCAAATTATGCATCTGATTTGGATCCGATCGGGCAACTCAGGAAGGAGTTGGAAGCCTTAAGGATGCAGCAAAGTCGCCAAGAAGAGAAGGTCATACCGCCACCCTCAACCCATAATGTGGATGAAGTAGCTCAACTTAGGCGTGAGCTTGAAGACTTGCGGACTACCGAGGACATACGAAGACAGTTCTGTGGCAAAGAGGGTCATGAAGCAAGAGACTGCTACTACCTTAAGGGGACACAACAGCGAGGTAACCATCAAGGTGTAGATTCATATTATGCTAGCACTTCTAATGCACCTAATAGAGAAGAGACCCGCCCAACTCGGCCTAGATACAATAGGCCCCTAATGTGTTACCGTTGTGGGGAGTATGGCCATATGCAGAACAGGTGTTCTCTTCCAGAGGATGCACCCCCTTGTCAGCACTGTCCAGATGCTAAGGATCACTACGCCAGAGATTGCCCAAGAGGTCGTCCGGCTCCAATTCACATGATTGCAGTCTCCCCACCAGTAGAAGGTATGACCGCTCAATCTTATGTTGTTTCATCTTCATCCATGCCAATGATGACCAGAGCCAGGCAAGCGGCAGTAGCCCAAAAGGAGGAACAACAAGGACTCAAAGATAGAGTTGTGGAAAAGAGGGTGGGATGGAAGGACCAAGAAGAAATGGAAGAAGCTTATGAGAGGGCGACTACTTTGCTAAAAGATCAACCAACAAGTACTTCTGAAGGCAAGCAAGAAGTGAACATTGAAGAAATTTTGAAAGGTATTCATCATAAGATTAGCCTGTATCAACTCATAAAGATAGATCCTAAAGTAAGAAGTGATCTGCTGAAGATTATACATTTTGCATGCTTGTGCCCACCTCCTAGCATAGATGGTTTTATGGTGGACTTTCCTCCTGCACCCTTGGCTGATTATCAGAGCTCAAGATTATCCGTTTTCATCAAGGATGAAGCTCTAGCAGGTGTTATTATAGATGGAGGTTCCGGCATCAATTTGATGCCTGATTTCACTATGAAGAAACTAAGGCTGAATCCCACAAGGGCAGCACCCTTCACAGTCACATTGGCGGATCAACGCCGGGTTGCACCAGTGGGCATTGTCGAAAAGGTACTTATGATAGTGCAGGGTTGTCATTTTGTTTTAGACTTTGTTGTTATTGCCTTGCCTCAGGAGACCTCATACCCTCTACTCCTGGGAAGGCCTTGGTTAAGGCAAGCAAAGGCTCTACAGGATTGGGGAAAGAACAAGTTATGGATTTCCACATGTACTAACAATCAATTACAGATACATTTGGAAGAAGGATCAGACATCAACAAGGCTACTGGATATACAACGGAAACTCAGGTAATGCCTTCAGAAGATGATGCTCTATTAAGTTGGATGATGGGAAGTGCAGAATGCTGCACAGTGGAGATATGTGAGGTAAATGAAGATTTTGCAGAAGCAACACAAGGAGGACGGGAAGAGGGAAAAACTGATGCTCTTCACTTGAACAAAATAGAAAAGAATAAGCAAGGAAGTCAAGCTTATCTTTGCAGGCACCTCCTGAAGGACAGAAATCTCTGATTGAATCAGATAATCAAAATTCAACACTTAGCGCCACTAAGATGGTATGTAGGGAAGAGGCAGGTAAACATGAGGAATCAGATGATTTTATGCTTGCAGGACCAGAAAGTGACAAAGTTGTGCCTGCATCGGAGGAAGCTAAGTGTGACCTTCAAGAACTTCCACTCTCAAATATACCTTTGGGATGGATCAAGGAACAGATTGTGGATCATAAATTGAACTCTGCTCCTGCATACAATGGAGTTGAATTTTCAAGTGAGTCCAATTCTGAAAAGTTTGTTCAAGAAGTAAATCTTGGAAATGAAGAGAATCCTCAGATAGTTCACTTGGCTGCTTGGTTATGGCATTATCCGTCTTTACTGCAGAAGGTAACTTCCCTACTTTTTACCTATAAAAGTGTCTTTGCATGGTCCTATAAAGACTTAACAGGGATACCTGAGGAGCTTGGATTACACCGGATACCCTTAGTGGAAGGGGCTTCAGCTGCAAGAAGTAGACCTTACCGACTCAATCCAAAGTATGCAGAGGCAGTAAAGCTAGAAATCACAAAATTGGAAGAGGCAGGTATTATTGTTCCTGTAGAACACTCACGGTGGCTTTCTTCCATGGTCATTGTACCAAAGAAAAACGGCAAAATAAGGGTATGTGTTGATTTTCGTGCCTTGAATAAGGTAACTATTCAGGATGGTTTTCCTCAGCCATTCACAGAGCAGGTGCTTGAAGAAGTAGCTGGACACTCTCTATATAGTTTTCTTGATGGGTTTAGTGGCTACAATCAGATAGCCATTCATCCTGAAGATAGAGACAAAACGGCTTTTGTTACTCCATGGGGCACATATGTTTATACCCGTATGGCTTTTGGCTTAAAAAATGCGCCAGCATCCTTTAATAGATCAATGTATCTCATACTAGGGAAATGGTTAACCTCATTTCTGCGCATTTTTATGGATGATTTCTCAGTATTTTCAGGAACAGATAAGAGAGCAATAGTTCAAGAT
Organism: Ceratopteris richardii; assembly: GCA_020310875.1. Classification (NCBI taxonomy): domain Eukaryota; kingdom Viridiplantae; phylum Streptophyta; class Polypodiopsida; order Polypodiales; family Pteridaceae; genus Ceratopteris; species Ceratopteris richardii. Next base: position 115,000,770 of record CM035436.1, read on the forward strand.
TTCAATAATCACCTGGAAAATCTGAAAGAAATCTTTGAACAGTGTCTCAAAACAGGTCTGAAGTTAAATCCCGCCAAATGTCATTTTTTGGTCACCAAAGGTACTCTTCTTGGCCACATAGTCTCAGTAGAAGGGATAACTGTTGATCTGGCAAAGATCACTGCTATTCTCTCCATGCCGATTCCTCGAACTCCAAAGGAGGTACAAAGCTTTTTAGGCCATGCAGGATATCATAGACGATTTATCAGAATGTATTCAGAAATAGCTAAGCCTTTGTCCAGGCTTACAAGTAAGAATGTCCCTTTCTCATGGACTCCTGAAGCTGAGAAAGCATTTTGCGAATTAAAATTGAGGCTATGTACTGCTCCTCTTTTAACTATTCCTAATTGGTCATTAGAGTTCCATGTACATACAGATGCCAGTCTTCATGCAGTTGGAGCAGTCTTGGCTCAACCATCATCACAGAAGATAGACCAACCTATCGTTTATGCTAGCAGATTGCTTACCAAAGCAGAGAGGAATTACAGCACTACTGAAAGGGAAGGTTTGGCTATCGTGTTCGCTCTTCAAAAATTCCGGCATTACCTCTTAGGTGTGCATTTTATTGTCATAACTGATCATCAACCTTTGAAGTACCTGATTAACAAGCCCAGAGTAGATGGAAGGGTTTGGCGATGGTTATTGTTATTTCAAGAATTTGATTTCGATATTCATATTAAGCCAAGGAAAGAGCATTATATGGCGGATCAGGTATCAAGAACTGCTCTCAGTGAACAAGCAACAGGTATTGATGATGAATTGGTGGATACTACTCTTTTTTTGGTTACAATGCAGACTGATTGGTATAATGAAATTCTTGAGTTCCTTTCCATTGGAAAATTTCCCAAACATCTATCAGCACTAGAAAAGAGGAAATTACTTTTTAAGTCCAAATCTTACTCACTCATAGATGGAAATTTATATAAATATTGTCATGACGGTATCTTGAGAAAGTGTGTTTTTCCAGAAGAAGTAAACTTTTTGCTTGAAGCAGCACACAACGAAGGGCATATGAAGGGAGAAGAGTTGGCTCACAAGATTATCCACCAAGGATTATGGTGGCCTCAGATATACAAAGATGCAATCAAATTTGCCAAGGAGTGCGATATCTGTCAGAGATGTGCTCCTAAGCCAACCAAGATGAGTTTCCAGCCATTAGTCGTCTCCACTGGATGGCTACCTTTTGAACGATGGGGTCTTGACTTTATTGGTCCGATCAGTCCAATGGGTCAACCTGGAAGAAAGAGATATATTCTTATGGCCACGTGTTATGCAACTAAGTGGGTGGAAGCTAAAGCCACTACAGATTGCTCGGCCATGACAATGGCTAAATTTTTGTTTAAACGTATTTTTTCCAGATTCGGTTGCCCACTTGAAGTTATTAGTGACAGGGGCACTCACTTTGTGAATCAGTTACTTCAATTCATCTTTGACAGGTATAAAATCTTTCACAGGAAGTCATGTGCTTACTATCCCAGGGCGAATGGCCAAGCAGAAAGCTCTAACAAAATTTTGATTGGGCTCTTACGCAAATTAGCCTTTGATCATCAAAGTTCTTGGCCACAGGCACTAATCGGTGCAATGTGGGCCTTCCGAACTACTAGAAAGGGAACCACTGGTGAAAGTCCATTCCGCCTAGTCTATGGTAAAGAGGCATTGGCACCTTTCGAATTTATTATCAAGAAGGAAATCGGAACCAGAACCATGGGTATTGAACCTCCAATCAGAAGTCTGGTGGCATTGGAAGAATATAGGGAAGCAGCAATGAAGAAACTACAGATAAAGCAAGAGGAACGCAAACGGCTGCATGACAGGTATTTAAGGACTAATGAGGTACATGAGGGATCTTTGGTCCTGGTGCATCAAATCCCGTCGCCATTCACCAAATTGGCACCTAAATGGATAGGGCCATATAAGGTCATCAAAGTATTGCCACACGGTGCAGTGCAGCTGGAGGATCTACAAGGCAACTGGTTGCCCTTGGTTAACATCTCCCGGGTGAAGAAGTATCTGAATTAGTTCAAAGTGGAAGCATTTTATCCCTTGTACATACTATGTTTCTTCTCAGTATTTGCAGTTAAATCTCATTGAAATAAGCAATAAAGGAGTTATTGCACCGGGACGGTGCAAAAGCTTGATGTGGGGGTCTGTAGAGGTCGAAAACTCTCAGATGACTTGGGATGAAGCTTCAAGGAGGTTCAAGTGCTCTAACACGGATATATTTGAGTTCGGAGCAGTCGTTGCTGTCGTCTTTTCTTAGCTTCTCGATTGTTTGATACTTATCTCTCTCTCTATCCTTTTTCTCTCTTTCTTTTCCCTATTTCTCTCTCTTTTCCCGCGGATGAACCCCCCCTCTCTCTATCTCTCTCTCTCTCCCCCTCGTTTCCCCTCTCTCTCTTCCCCCCTTTCTCTTCTTTCTCTCTTCTCTCTCTCTTTCTCTCTCTCTCTCTATCTCTCTCTCTCTCTCTCTCTATCTCTCTCTCTCTCCCCCTCGTTTCCCCTCTCTCTCTTCCCCCCCCTTTCTCTTCTTTCTCTCTTCTCTCTCTCTTTCTCTCTCTCTCTCTCTATCTCTCTCTCTCTCTATCTCTCTCTCTCTCTCCCCCTCGTTTCCCCTCTCTCTCTTCCCCCCCTTTCTCTTCTTTCTCTCTCTCTCTCTCTCTCTCTCTCTCTCTCTCTCTCTCTCTCTCTCTCTCTCTCTCTCTCTCTCTCTCTCTCTCTCTCTCTCTCTCTCTCTCTCTCTCTCTCTCTCTCTCTCTCTCTCTCTCTCCCCCTCTTTTCCTCTCTCTCTCTCTCTCTCTCTCTCTCTCTCTCTCTCTCTCTCTCTCTCTCTCTCTCTCTCTCTCTCTCTCTCTCTCTCTCTCTCTTTCTATCTCCCTCTCTCTCTTCCCCTCTCTCTTCCCCCCCTCCCTTCTCTCTCTCCTCCCCCCGCCATGACCTCCTCCGCCCTCCGCCCCTCTCTCCGCACCTCTCCGCCCAACCCTCCTCCGCCCTCCGCCCCTCTCCCGCACCCCTCCACCCGACACTCTGCCTAACCCCCTCCTCCTCACCCACCTAATTCCCTCCACTTCACCCTCCCCGCCTCCGCCCCCGCCTCCACTAGCACTCCCTCCGCCCCCGCCTCCTCTACACTCCGCCTCCGCCCCCGCCTCCTCTAGACTCCGCCTCCACCCCCGCCTCCTCTAGACTCCGCCTCCACCCCTGCCTCCACTAGCACTCCCTCCGCCCCCGCCTCCGCCTCCACCCCCGCCTCCACTAGCACTCCCTCCGCCCCCGCCTCCTCTAGACTCCGCCTCCGCCCCCGCATACCCCTCCCTCCGCCCGCCTTCGCATACCCCTCCCTCCGCCCGCCTCCGCTTGCCCTCCCTCCGCCCGCCTCCGCTTGCCCTCCCTCCACCCGCCTCCGCATACCCCTCCCTTCCCCCGCCATCCGCCATACCCTCACCCCCACAACCCCCTAACTAACTACCAGTCCCCTCCGCCTAGCTCCGCCCCACCCCCTCCGCCTATCTCCTCCTCACACCCCCCCTCACACCTCTGCCGCCCCTCCCCTCCCCCTCGCGTACGCACACCTCCACACACACTCAATCCCACACAACCATACATATACACACCCCTTTACATGCACACATGCACACCCATAAAACACTCACACACACTCACATGCACACCCATAAAACACTCACACACACTCACAGGCACGCACATACACACTCACGCACACAAACACATACATACACTCACACCTCCACACACATACATGGTTCACACGCATACATGCACACATGCAGACACACCCGTATGCATACACACACGCATCCATCACACACACACTCATAATTGCACACACACATGCACACTGTCACTCACAATCACAGTCACAGTGGAACAATGCAAAATTCCGGAGGCAATTCTTCACTCCTGGCCATCTCAGGAGATGACAGTCATAAAGAGGACAAGTCTTGGAAGTAAAACGAGAAATGATGTTCTTGAGGTGGGGGTTATTCGGCCAACCTTTTCAATGAGGATTAAATGTAACAAAGTTTTTGATGCCAATGGAAGGGCTGTCTGGGTTGGTAATGCTGCTCATGCAATGTTAAATGCACTTGGTCAAGGGATAAGGAGTTAGACAAATCAACTTCATTCAAATGTCGGGGATTAATCAGTGAGGAAACAAAAACAACACAAAAAGGGGCTCAGATGGCAAGTGAAAAGATAAAAAGTGTATTGTCAAGAGTAAAAGTGGCCGCCAACCATTCACGGCAACTACCTATCTTTGGGGATCCAACTCAAATCAAGGGAATATTTGACCTACCCTCCAAGTTTGGGCATTCAACCGGCGCATGATCAGTGGACGTGAAGATTCGGCAAGGCTCCCTTGGCCTATTGGGGCCTATAAAATCAAAGGATTTGTGCTCATTTGGGTTACGACTACGACACACACTGGAGTACATGTACAAGTTTGTGCAGAAGACCTCTCTTGCACTTGGTGGTTTCAAGTCTACTGTGGGAGCTACTCTGTTGTGTATACAGAGGAGAGGCTTGTCAATGAAGGGCTATGAGCACTATAGTGTAAAAGAGTAGCTTGGATTCTTCTTCTGTTCCGCGAGTCAGTGTGGTTGATTGCGTTCCATTCTCTTGAGAAGATCTTACCACTTGTATTGTTCTGAGTTAGTCTGCATATCAGTGGTCCTTATGCGGATAGGAGAAACTTTTGTATTGGTGTGTTTACTATTAAGGTGATTTGTTAGCCCTAAGCTTGTGGCTTGTTCGACCTAAGTTTACACTTGTGAGCATCATCTATCAATTGCCCAACTTTGTAATCATCTGGGTTGAATCAGGCAGAGTACAGTCTTCATTGGTTATTGGTTGTCCATAATTGCTGAAGCATTTACCATTTTGTAAAATTCTCGTTGTCGGCCTGCTCACAGAAATGTTAAAGGGTATACTTCCCTAAAGAGAACCCCCCCTTGAGTAGGTGACGTACTGGACGTACTGTTAAAAGCGGATACCCCAGTACCTCCTCTACAGAGAGCTTCTGAAGGCATTTGACATGGAGGATTGCAAGGTGATTTCTACACCTATAGAGGTGAAATAAAAATATCTATTGAAGATAATTCACTTAAAGTGGATATTGGAAGATACAAGAAATTATTTGGAAGTCTCGTCTATTTTTGCGATAGAAGACTAGATATATCCTATGTTGATGGAGTAGTAAGTAGGTTATCTAATAAGCCTTGCCAAACTCATTGGAAGGCAAACATGCAGATACTCAAGTATGTGAAAGGAACAATTGATTATGTTATTATCTATAAAGAAGGATCTTCTCTGGTTTGATACTGTGATTTAGATTGTGCAAGAGATATTGAAACTAGAAAATCCATTTTTGAATATCGCTTTTTTTATGATCTTGGATTTTATCTTGCACCAATAAGAAGCAACTGACTATATCATTATCTCTAACTAAAGGTGATTAGAAATCAACATGTGTTTCAACATGTGAAGCAATATGGTTGAAGACGATCTTGTGGAACATAGGGATACAGGGACAAGAGGCTACGTGGTTGAAGTATGACAACCAAAGTTGCATGGCCTGACCAAGAATTTGTTTCACATGCATGTAACAAGCACATATAAATTCAGTATCACCATGCATGGGAGCTGAGGTGTGATGGAGTCAAGGAGATGAGCTACTTTCCAATTCAAAAAAATGGAGTAGGAATCTTCACCATGACACTTGGGAGACAGAAAAATTTAACAACACTTTCCAAAGTTTTGCATTGGATCAAGGAGGTACTTCACTGTAGGGTGGACATTGAGGGGGGGGGGGGAGGGGTGTGCTAGATATACTGAATACTCAATCCTCAAGTGAAAACAAATGTTCCATTGTGCTCTAAGTTGTAAGAATCCCATCATGAGGAGAAGACAATGTGAGAGCCCAAACATTTTTGGAATCCTAACTTCTAATTGAGATGAGGTATATGTGTGTAGATGATCTTTGTGAGCCTAGCCATTGCATTAGGTATGTGCGTAGTGCATAGGGGGAACTTGTCTATTTTTATGGGGTCTAGGGGGCCTATTCCGTTGGCCCATAGGTCCGAGATGGGAGGACTTTTGGTCATGGATGAACTTTATATTGTGTTGAGTATTTTATCTCTCTCAACGACATTTATTGATACAGACTCCAACTATAAAAGTTATGTATTCATGGCCCATGTGTAGCTTTATAGAACATTGCACACTAGGAAGCCCTTCATCTAGAGTCTATCTAGATTGCCATCTGACCTCCATATTAGGAGCACATGGATGAAGAACACTATCTTTGTAACTACTGGAGTTCCTTATCTCTTAGTCTCCATCTCTTCTGTCAGCATTTTTGTTTTCCAACTTTGTGTAGTTCTCTATTCCATGGTCTGATTTTTTCTTACATTACCTTCCATAATCATCATGTGTAGAAGCAACAATGTATTTGTTGTTGAGAGTGATGGTTGGATGCACTCAAGAAATGAGTTGATGCTGCAAAACCTGCTTCACACCTGCCCTCCTCTGACTCCAGATATGCTTAGTATACTTGCTTAGCTTCCAAATGACACCAAAATATGCTATATGTACTTTGGAAATGAGTTGAGTAATGATTAGATCAAAACAGACTACTTGTGACTTCAAGAATCCAGAAATACTTTCTATTTTGGTATTGACACCTGCTCAGTGTTATGCTCAGTGTGACCAGCACACTTAAAATTGAAACAATTCCTTTTGGGGGTATTAAAGTACCTTAGTAAGCTACCCATCACAAGTGCAATCACTCAAATTGATAAACCATACACTGAGAAATAAGTTTAGCAAAAATATGATTACCCCCGACTTTTTAGGAACTCTGCAGACACAGACCAGTGTGCACTTCGAAGCGGATTTCTCCCAAATGGTTGACGGAAATCTTCTGAGATTTTGTATGCTTGTAGTACACCTTGAGCTGGTTCCAATGAGCTATAGATCTCTTGATTTGGTTCAGTGAGCACTGAGAAATGCTCCTTGGAAGTTGACACACTTGAAGTAGGGCACTCAGACAAAACAGAGATAATGAATGTAAGTGTATATATTATATCATATGGATGTACATTCCCATTGGCTTGATAAACATAGCACAATGGTACTCAGAGGTGTAGGCTATGGAGTAGGCCTTACACACTCAAGAATGGTACAGAATAGCCTCGGGATTTGAGCTGAAGTAACCGCGACTTTTTGATTGCATCTTTTATAGAGAATGAGTTGAGATTTGAATTTGAATTCAAATTCAAATCTCCTATATTCTCTACTTCTAAAAATAAGGAGATATTCTCTCTAATCATACCATCCAATTTCCACGACTCTAGTCAATTAAGTGTGTATACATAATGCCAAGTCATTTAGACTTTTACAAAGGAGTAAATGGTAAGAACATCTAAGCATATGTTCATATGAACCTTGCTTCAAGTGAAGCCTTGATAAAACACTTTGTCCAAGCTAGTCTTCCATGGTTCCAAAGTTCCAAGCCAATGTGTGAAGGCTTAATATGCACCAACAGCTCCCCCTCAAGCCAAACACTTTGGCTTAAGTCTTCTTCTTCATTCTTCAATCACTTCCTGCAATCCAATCATAGATTTGAATCTGCATAACTTGTTTCCATCCAATGCTTTTGTAAGTAAATCTGCACATTGCATATTAGTAGACACATATGTCAATTGAATCTCTTTGCTAAGTAGCTTCTCTCTCACATAGTGGTAATGAACCTCTATGTGTTTGGTTCTGGCATGATATATTGGATTAGCTGCAAGGTGAAGAGAGCTAGTGTTATCTCCAAAGATAATAGGTGGTCTTGTGTGTAGACCTAACTCTGTATATAGAAGCTTCAACCAGATAGCTTCTTGAGTGGCATTGGCAAGCCCTCTATACTCTGCTTAAGTGGATGACAATGCCACTGTAGGTTGCTTCTTGGCTGACCAAGAAATAGGCTTATCTCCTGCAAAACAAATATAACCAGATGTGCTCCTCCTATCATCCTTGCATCCTGCCCAATCTGCATCTGAGTAAACTTTAATGTCAATATCTGATGTATAAGGGAAGTATAAACCATGACTTTGAGTTCCCTTCAGATACTTCAAGATCTTCTTTGCTGCCTCTAGGTGAGGTATCCTTGGTTTGTGCATGAATTGACTAAGCACACTAACTCCATATGCTATGTCAATTGTTGTCAAGGTAGCATAGTTCAAACTACCTACCATACTTTGGTATCCTGTGATGTCTTTGACTTCTTCTCCTTCATGAGCACTTAGCTTTAGGTTGACCTCCATTGGAGTAGTAGATACCTTAGCATCCTGCAAACCAAACTTTTTGACCATATCTTGCACATACTTCTTTTGAGTGATATATATACCTGAGTTGGTGTAGACTAACTCAAGACCTAAGAAGTACTTCAATAATCCAAGATCACTAATCTTGAATTCTTTCATCATTTGTCCTTTGATGTGTCTAATCCCATTGACATCATTGCCTGTAATGATGATGTCATCAACATAAACACATAAGTAGATTACCTCTGTACTACTTCTCTTTATGAATAGAGAAGTGTCTGCTTTACTCATCACAAATCCTTGGTCTTGGAGATAGGTTGTCAACCTGTAATTCCATGCTCTAGGTGCCTGCTTCAAACCATACAGAACCTTCTTCAATTTACAAACATAATGTACCTTTTTTGGATCTTCATAGCCAGGTGGTTGTGACATGTAGACTTCTTCAGATATCCATCCATTCAAGAAAGCATTCTTGACATCTAATTGGTACATATTCCAATTCTTGGATGCAGCTATACTCACCAAAATTCTGATAGTTGGCATCTTGGCCACAGGAGAAAATGTCTCCTCATAATCAATGCCTTGGGTTTGTGCAAAACCCTTGGCTACCAACCTAGCTTTGTACCTGTTTATTGTTCCATCTGAATTCTTCTTTAGTTTGTAGATCCATCTAGATCCTATTACCTTCATAGAGTCCTTCTTGGGTACCAAGTCCCAAGTATCACTTTCCTTGAGAGCTTCCATCTCTTCATCCATGGCTTCTCTCCATTCTGGTTTGGTAATTGCTTCTTCATAGGTACCTGGTTCTTCATTCAACAAGTCCTTTGCAAGATATACAGAATGTTTAGTTACAAGTGATGTGTCATACCCAAATCTGATAGGCTTCTTCTTTTCTCTCTGAGATCTCCTCATTGCTTGAGTAGAGAATTCTGGTTTATCTTCTAGTTGCTTTATCTTCATCTTCCCTTTGGACTTCCAAGCCTTGAACTCTTCAAGATGTATTGTATCATCATCATCTGATCTTGAATCTTCTTGCTGAATTGGTTCTTCCTTGGTGAGCTTTGGAAAATCTTCTTCCATGTCATAGGGTAGACTCACTTTCCTGCATTCATTCTCATACCAAGAGTCATTCTCATCAAAGATGACATCTCTGCTTACCTTAAAACCTTTGTTTGTTGGATTGTAGAATCTGTATCCCTTTTGGTTCAAATCATAACCAATGAAGATACATTTTTCAGCCTTGGGATCTAGCTTTCCCCTTACCTGTGAGGGAATATGCACATATGCTATACAACCAAAGATTTTGCAATGATCCAGAGAGGGTCTCTTACCATGCCAAGCTTCATATGGTGTCATGCCATCAAGTGATTTGGATGGCAATCTATTGATAAGATAGGTGGCAGTGGACACACTCTCTGCCCAAAGATAATTTGGCAATTTTTTCTCATTAAGCATAGACCTAGCTGTTTCTACTATGAGTCTATTCCTTCTTTCAGCTACCCCATTTTGTTCAGGTGAGTACCTTGTAGTAATCTCCCTTTTGATGCCTCTTTCCGGCAAGAAATCTTCAAACTCATTGGAGAAGTACTCTCCTCCACCATCTGACCTTAGCCTCTTCAAGCTTCTTCCTGTTTGATTTTCAACAAGTGCAAGATACCTCTTGAAACAATTAAACACTTCATCTTTATGCTTCATAAAATATAAAATGGTCCACCTGCTATAATCATCAATGAAGGACACATAATACCTTGAACCAGAAATGGAAGGGTCCTTGCTAGGTCCCCAAACATCTGTATGTACCAAGTCTAGGTAGTCTTCATTCATGAAACCTTTCCTTGAGTAGGGTAATCTGTGAGACTTACCAAATTGACATGATCCACACTTGTATATCATGTGTTGCTTGGACACATTAGGTATCCCAAGCACACATTGATCCCTGCACATTTGCTTTAGAGTTCTTTCACCTATGTGCCCTAATCTCTTGTGCCATATTTCTAACTCTGAAAGTGTCTGATCCTTGTAATTATACAAAGCAATGTTCTTGGTATCTTCTAGCTCAAATGTAAATAATCTACCTGATTTCTCCCCTTTGGCTATCCTTCTGAATCCATGTCTTGGGTCCTCCACATATGCTCCATGTTGTGTGAATCTGACCTGCAAACCTTTCTCCACAATCTGACCAACACTCATTAGATTCTTAGTGATGGTTGGTACATAGAGTACCCTGCTCAATAGGTTCTGGTTACCATCACATGTCTTCACATTTCCAATCTTAACAACAGAATGTTTAGTGTCATCACCTGTTTGTACCTGATGTTTGCCCTTGGGCTCTTCCAAATCAGAAAGTAATGCCACATTGCCAGCTACATGGTTAGAACATCCTGAATCAATGTAAAATAAGTGATCATCATTTGTACCTGCCTTGGAGGTCATATTCATGATCAATAGGGAGTCATCTTGCTCCTCTGTGTAATTGTTGTAGTCTCTTCTATTTCTGAATCCACCTTGGTAATTACCATTGTGGTTGTTGTTGTAATTGTTGTTGTATTGATTGTTGTATCCATTGTAGCTTTGGTGTTGATTGAATCTGCCTCTCCCTTGAGAGTATCCACCTCTTGAGTAGCCTCTTCCTCTCTGATTTTTGTAGTTCTTGTAGCATTCATCTGTGGTATGATTGGACAATCCACAAATGTTGCATGGTGATGAGTTGTGGGGTCTCCCCCTACCTGACTTACCTCCTCTGCCTCTTCCTCTAGATGACCTACCTCTCCCTGCATAATTAGCTTGAGAGGTAGAGCCTTCTTCCTCCTGTTTCTTCCCTTTACCTTTATCTTTAACTTCCTTATCAGTATAGAGAGCAGAGGGGTTGTTACCTTTTGATTGATCTCCAGCCTTTGTAAACTTTGCTTCATGTGTAAAGAGTTGGCCCAAAAGTGTTGTGAGATCAGGGGTATGCATGTCCATATAGAGGTCCATTGCAGTGGTGAAACTTTCCCACTTATCATCTGCCTTGAGTCCATTTGTTACTTGCCTGACTATTTGCTCCTCTTCAATCTCCTCTCCAATGCTTGCTAGTTGGTCTGCCACATCTTTGATCTTTGTCACATACTCTGAGACTGATTACTTGGGCTGCTTCCTAAGGGCTGTGAACTCAATCCACAATTGATTCTTCCTAGCCCTTGTGTTGGAAGAAAAGTAGTTTGACAAGGTTTCCCAAGTCTCTTGGGAAGTCTTACAATTTCTTACATGAGGTAAAAGAAAGTCAGATATAGAGTTTAGAAGGTAAGACCTTGCCAAAGCATCCTTTGCACACCATTGGTTGAGTCTCTCATGTTCATCCTTTGTGGGTAGTCCTCTAGTCTTGAATGAGGGCAATTCCTCATCTCCTGATATGTATCCAAATAAGCTTCTCCCTTGTAGATAGGTCTTCATTCTCAATGACCAAGCCTGGTAATTATTTCTGTCCAATTTATCAATGAATGAAGGGAAACCATCACCCATGTTTACCTTCTTTGCTCTGATACCACTGTTGAGAGTGATGGTTGGATGCACTCAAGAAATGAGTTGATGCTGCAAAACCTGCTTCACACCTGCCCTCCTCTGACTCCAGATATGCTTAGTATACTTGCTTAGCTTCCAAATGACACCAAAATATGCTATATGTACTTTGGAAATGAGTTGAGTAATGATTAGATCAAAACAGACTACTTGTGACTTCAAGAATCCAGAAATACTTGCTATTTTGGTATTGACACCTGCTTAGTGTTATGCTCAGTGTGACCAGCACACTTAAAATTGAAACAATTCCTTTTGGGGGTATTAAAGTACCTTAGTAAGCTACCAATCACAAGTGGAATCACTCAAATTGATAAACCATACACTGAGAAATAAGTTTAGCAAAAATATGATTACCCCCGACTTTTTAGGAACTCTGCAGACACAGACCAGTGTGCACTTCGAAGCGGATTTCTCCCAAATGGCTGAATGAAATCTTCTGCGATTTTGTATGCTTGTAGTAGACCTTGAGCGAGTTCCAATGAGCTATAGATCTCTTGATTTGGTTCAGCGAGCACTGAGAAATGCTCCTTGGAAGTTGACAGACTTGAAGTAGGGCACTCAGACAAAACAGAGATAATGAATGTAAGTGTATATATTATATCATATGGATGTACATTCCCATTGGCTTGATAAACATAGCACAATGGTACTCAGAGGTGTAGGCTATGGAGTAGGCTTTACACACTCAAGAATGGTACAGAATAGCCTCGGGATTTGAGCTGAAGTAACCGCGACTTTTTGATTGCATCTTTTATAGAGAATGAGTTGAGATTTGAATTTGAATTCAAATTCAAATCTCCTATATTCTCTACTTCTAAAAATAAGGAGATATTCTCTCTAATCATACCATCCAATTTCCACAACTCTAGTCAATTAAGTGTGTATACATAATGCCAAGTCATTTAGACTTTTACAAAGGAGTAAATGGTAAGAACATCTAAGCATATGTTCATATGAACCTTGCTTCAAGTGAAGCCTTGATAAAACACTTTGTCCAAGCTAGTCTTCCATGGTTCCAAAGTTCCAAGCCAATGTGTGAAGGCTTGATATGCACCAACATTTGTGTGTGTAAAAGAATATCATTTCATCCCAATGTCTACATGTAGTGCCTTGAAAGTGCATGTATGACTATGGAGTCGTTGTTGTTCCACTAAACTAGAAGTAAATGTATCTGTAACAACAACTAAAACATTCAACATCCTACATCATTGAAAATATTATAGAAAAAATCACAATGAATATGATAGTTTGTTCTATTGAAGTTTTTCATGCTTGACACTATGAAGACATGTTGTACAATATCAACCATCCCACTATGTCTTTAATGCTTAAAGCCTAAGAGCTTAGCCTTCCAATAAAGATCCAAATCTCCATGACCTCAACATGATGAAGAGAAAATCCAAATGGTTGAATGTATACCCATACACCTGTGCAAAACTCATGTGGTAAGGAGCTTCCTTCCATTGTCAAGATATTGTGGCATGTCATTGTGCAAACCTCATGCTTTGGGATTGTAAAAGCCGAAGAGGTTTCCATGGGAGTCCAAGTTTTTGTAATTGTTGCAAAAGTTGGACAAGGAAGTTGGGAGAAGAAATTGAGCCTCTATGATATGGTAGGGAGGGAATAGAGGGGAAAAAGATGGCTTCTCGGTATGAAAATGGAAGAATGAGGAAGGAAAAGACAGTTTTTTGAGTTATTTTGAAAGATGTCACTTCTTTGAGATTTAGTCATGCAAAACTTTTGCAATGGACGTCAAAAATAGTCTTTTCGATCATGAAAAGTGACAGCGGGTCATTCATTGAAATTATGATGTGTTTTAAACTTTTTAGAAGATTCTAAATTTTTGGGACCAACCTGATTGCACGAATTTGTTTTCTCTATGTAGAAGGTAACCTTGAACTTAGGGGAATATTGCTCCCTGTTCTCCCTTCAACCTAGTAATTTATAGGGTATAGAGTGTTATTATACCCTTTTGATTGGTCCATCATTGATTACCCAATCTAAATGGCCCATGTAGAGTTCATTTTTTTTGTAATGTATAAATAAGGAAGATATAACATGTAAATAATGTAGGGCTCAACCTCTTTTGATTGGACCATCATTAATCACCCAATCTAAAAGGCCCATGCAGGGTTCATTTTTTTCCTAATGTATACATACGCAAGATACAATTATGAATGAGAGAATGAATGAGCCAAAACATACTAGTACACCATAAAAATATATACTAAGGGATGCGATATCTATACTTCAAACTTGTTTGTCATTCATGAATGTACAAGCAATGTATGAATGGGTAGATTCTAGAAAATAAAACAAGAAATGAGATGCCTTCTTTTAGAAGAGATACAAAGAAGTTTTTGACATGTATTGGCATGGATTACAATAAAATTAGTGCATGAACAAATGACTGCATCTTATATATACATAAATATATTGATTGGTAATAATTTCTAAGATGTGAAGAAACGTGCTATGAAAAAGATGCAATCAGACAATTTTTACTAGTGAAAGTACTTCCTCACTTTCCAATAGTACAAAAAATAAAGAAAATGTTTTGATGTCCATCCATAGCAAGAATATTGGAATGAAATTCTGATAATCGGTCCACAGATGGTTTATATAATGTTCTAACTGACCCAAAGGCATGAAGACACATAGGAGACGAATAGGTATATTTGAGAATTGAATAAAGAAATCTACTCCTTGGATTAGCAATAGATGTATTTAACCCATTTGTTCATAAAAGAGCTTTGTGGAGTACTTGGACATGCCTTTTGAATTACATAATGCCACCATGGTTAGCTATTGAGAGAGGTCGCTTGATACAATCATTAATTTTGCATGTTAAATATAAAGTGAAAAATATGGATGTTTACCTAGCACCTACAATTAAAGAGATCATTCAATTGTGGAATGTGTTGTAAGGCATGATGCTAATATACAAGGTATTTAGATATGGGCCATGCATGAGTGGATTGGATACGATAAGATTTCATGCCTAAGAATTTTAGGTTATTTTTTATGTCCAATGTGTGGTCCATCTTTAGATGAATGCTTTTCAAGATCATTTAAGAAGATGATTTATTAAGAAGAAGCTTGATATCCTCCAAAAGAACATTCTTTACCTGAAGGTAAATTTGGATGTATGGAAAATAATTATATACATGTATGTGATTGGCATAGATTATGGGAGACCTACGGAGATGAAAAGCTTGTTCCAAGAATGAAGATACTATCAATTTCTCATACACTCTCATTTTGGAATGATCTTCTTATTAACCATCAGATTGTTCCAATGCATGTATTCAAGAATGTAGTTGGGTTGATGTGGAGACCTATCACTGGTCAACGAGAATCTGAAGCACAATGTGAAGATATAAGATGCATTTGTAAGTGGCCACATTTTGTGAACAATCAATGATAGCATTGATCTTCCTCAATCTCCATAAGTGTTGCAAAAAGATGAACTACAACAAGTCAAGTCCGTTACTTCAATTTTTAAAACTGCGATTGGATGCATGCATTCAATGAAAAGAGTCTTGACTCGAGCAAATGAGTTGGATTTCGTAAGATTCATGATTGGCATAATTTCATACAACTCAATTTATATTACTTTTTTTTCCACATATGTCAGATTTATGGTTTGATGAAGAGGAAAGAAAGAGAATTTGGCCAAGTCGCTCAAAACAATGGTGTAGACAAATGATGAAAAAATATGTAATTTTTAAACTCATAGCCAATGCAAAAATGGAGGCGATAACAACAAAGGTAAAGAAGAAAAAGTAAAATTCAGATGCAATCATAAAACAAGAACTTTACCCCTTCCAAAAATATTACTGGCATTGCTCGAGTTTCTAACAAGAGATTGGCTTTGAGGGGCAATGGAACAACCTCAACAAAATAGAGTGTTTATAAGTATGGAACAATGCAATTTTTTGTTTAGATGCAATTGGAGATATTGCAAATACACAACATTATGGATATACGGTAAACGTTATTTCACTAAGGAGACCAGTAAGTACAAAAACATATTTTAGAGTAAAGTCAAGTGTAAGAGATACAAAGGATATCTCAAGCATAATACTAATGATATAATTGAAACATATCGTATGCAAAATACCATGCTCACCTTTCATTGATTGAAACATATCTTATGCAAAATACTATGCTCACCTTTCATTGTAGTCTCAAATCAATGCAGAATAAATCCAAAGAGTAGATCTCAATAGTTGAGCTTTCTTTAGCAAAGAAAGGTACATTTCATATATATATATATATATATATATATATATATATATATATATATATATATGTGTGTGTGTGTGTGTGTTTGTATGCGTGCGTGCATGCAATATATATATATATATATATATATATATATATATATATATATATATATATATATATATATATATATATATATATATATATATATATATATATATATATATATGTATGTATGTGTGTGTACAAAGTTATTAAAAGATAATGGATCATGCATTGATTGAGAATTCTTTGCAAGTATTAGAACATAAACATGGATTTGCTCTGCTTACAATGGTTACTGGACTATTTAATGGAAACTTACATCTGTTCAAGGAATATAGATAGTATGACCGATTTAAATGTCTTCTGTTTCATTCACTTGCAACTTTTCTTCTTTATTTTAATTAAATTCAGGGAAAATAGGCCAATGCCGAACTTCTTTTTTATATATAAAAAAAACTTCAAATACAAACTGCTCATGACAAGCCGTTGTTTTTTTTTGAAAAACAAAGACTTTATATGAAAAAACTGAACTTTTTCAACATAAGTTGCAAATTTCTGCCGTTGATCTGGATAAGACACATCAAACTCTTTGAAGAAGTACATACATGGAACAGATCTCCGTTTGCGCTTCAGATACCATCCTCTACAAACAAGGCAATGATAAGTAATTTCTTCCTGACGTCTACTGTTAGTAGCTCAACCATTGTAGGTACTTAGCTAGCTGTACACAATTTAACATAATTTTCAAACATGAAGGAATGGAAATTTACTATCGTTATAGTTGGCGTCTTCACGGACTTCACGGACTTTCAACCAAAATCGCATGGGATACATCGGAACCAGCTCACTTCCTCTATGAAATTCTGCTACAGATCATATCAAGAACCGATAAAGCAATCTTCATCCTATAAAATCAAGAACCTATGAAGCAACTGCAGGTCGTAAGGGCTCCATGTGCTGGAGACAAAGCCACATAAAGAGACTTGAGCATTCCAGCCGAACATGATTCTCGAATGAAGTGATTCACGGGCCCTCGTGGACATGTCTCCTTCCTTGTGTATCCATCAGTACATTATTATGCCTTTCTCCCTCTTAGGTGCTGCAGGAGACACTTCTGTACATTCTTTCAGCTCGTTGACGAAAAGCTTGCACCGCTGTTCCTTATCTGATTTTTCGTCTTGTTTGAGCTCACTTAATACGCTTCACAATGTAATAAGAATGGTGGAAAGTCTATCCTGGGTCGCCGTAGACAAGAACGGAGAGATCTCCATCGATGAGCAGCACTTTGATCTTCTTCACAGAGGTTGGGAAAGATGCCTGGACATCAAGATAGATTTCTACTCAGAAAAAACATGGAGTATTCTCCTGCCTCGATAGCAAAAACATGGAGAAGCGTGTGCTAAAGAAATGCTGAAACTTATCTTCCAAGATCTATCTTGATCCTTGATACTGGGATGTATTCCCTTAATCCTTTGTTCACCGGACAGGAGTAATGTACTTGAAGTGGATGACTGCGGACGAACGTGGTCCGAGCCTCAGCGACAATGCGGGTGAGAGAGAACATGACGAGAATGTCCATCCAGGACTGCAGCTGACCTTATCTATGCCCAAATCTAACGAAACCGGCTGTTCCCGTGATGTCATGGCCGCAATGTTATCGCAAACTAAGAGAATCCATAAAATATTATCTATAGCGGCAGAGAAAAACCGATTTGTGCACGCGAGCAGTGTCGTAAAAAACTCCTTACAGTACGTAATAACAGATGCAGGCGAACATTCTGCAATATTGAAAGAGCAATCTGTTAGCGTTCCGGCTCTATTGAACATGCAGGATTAACAGTAAACCAGTTCATCGATGCAGACAAGTCGCGGATTCGTGCACAAAGAGATAAGCAACCTTGTGTCATTACCAAACACTTCGTGTGGCTCCCAACTCTGCAAACAGAAAAGCTATAGATATCAGCACACATTTCCTAGATTATATACTTGCAAAGAATTGCGATCTAAAGAAAAGCACGAACAAACTTTACTCCTCAATCGCCCCGAGTGGATGACCGATGTACCTTAAACTCTAACCCTTCATCGCGTCAACCCCTTTCTCCCCCCGAGTGGATGATCGACATACTTTCTGCTCTTGTATTCTACCGCTTGATTGCCCTAGGTGGATGGCCATTAATTGACCATCTGGCTTCAACCCCTTGATCACCTCGAGTGGATGAACATTAATCAACCCGCATGTCCACTGGCTGCTTGAGATGAACTCGTGAACTAGAAAACTAGTATCTCCTTCACAGAGAGAGAGAGAGAGAGAGAGAGAGAGAGAGAGTCGAATGCAGCGAGTTGCGCATTCAGGTACTCCACCATAGCTTCTTTTGGGATGATGTTGTTGCAGACTAAAAGAATGAGTTTTGCGGTGATATATCCATCTGCATAATGATGTCTTGGTTTCTTGTGGTTGACAAGATGATGCCGTTGGTAGCCCTCATCTCTGACTTTGCCTTGACTCTACCTAACAAGCGCATGTGAGGCTTGTGATGGGTGCTCTGCCATCAAGCCTTTATGTTACTAGACCTTTGCATTATTAATTTATGAGCCTTCTAGTAGTAAACTTAGTGAGAAGGCATTTCTGGATTCTAGGTAGTTAGAAACCGTCAAAGTTTTATAATTTGTTTTGAATTTACTGAATTTTATTGAAATCAATAAAAGGAGCTTGTTTCATTAACATGTGAATCCAAATTGACATTTGATTTGTTGGAGTTTGAGGATCACAAACACACAATTAGCATGAGGAAGAAGAAAGACCTTGGGAACACAACACACAATGTATTGATAAGTGATGAATGTACAAAGATAAGTGGGCCTTTAGGGATGTTATGGGTGTATATACAAACTGGGAAGTAAAACCTCCTAAAGAGGGAAAAACTTGTCCCAATATTCCCAAATATGTTCACACACATTGCTACCAAAATATTTGAACAAATCCCACTTGAGAGTGATACAATGAACAAGGATCTATTATTGATGTATAAGGAAGTGAAAACCAATGTGGATTAAGGTGGATCCACAAAAGGAAGTAAGGCCAAAGCTTTATGAAAAACTTTGAAGTTCTCATGAAGGAGATCCTTTGTGCAAAGGTCATTAACATTATCCCATGTGGGAACATACACTAAACTGATCTCTGCAGTAGAGAGTCATTCCCTGACATAGTGGTACTATTACCTTTTTGTGCATAGTGAAGCATAAAACATTGGATTACTTGCAATTTTCAATGTGCTTTGAGTATCAATAAATATGGTGATGGTAAATATTTGATTAACACCCAAATCGACCATAAGGTGTCTGAGCAACACACTAAATATTAGTTATGAGAGCTACCCTATATTCAACCTCATAACTAGAAATGGTGGCTCTTGCTCAACCAAGAGATGCATGAGCGACCAAGCATGAAACAATAACCATGTGAAAACATAAGTTTCATAACAACCAAATAACCTTGAGGAATGAAAACCATGTAAATCTAGAAATAATTATTCCCCCTTGGTATAAAGCAACCCAAGTTTTTAGATGCCACACAAGTAGTGAATGATACCCCTATTTGCTTGTCAATGTTTAGCTCTAGTTTGTGCATAAATCTCCTCATATAAGAGACACAAATCTGAATATCAAGCTGAGTAATGCATACATAAAATAAAATATTGAACAAATAAATAATAGAGACAAATATAATCCAATCCATATACTTGTGCATATCCTTTTGAAACTAGAGGTGCTTTATATCTCTCTAATGAACCATTATTTTTGCACTTCACTTTGTACAACCATTTTCATTCAAAAAAATTCTTATTCGGTGGTAATTTTACTCATTCCCATGTATCATTTTTCTCCATTGTGTGCATCTCATCATCCATTGCTTTGCGCCAACCTTGATTTTGTGATGCATCATAACTTTTTTTTTTGGTCATCATGTTTGTTTCTCTCTGTCATGTATGCATAATGAAGCTTCATTGAATTACTGTAAAGATTCTTCTATCCATAGGATGCCTTACTCCCATAGATCCTCTCAAAGGAGTCTCTTCATCTAATCTTGAACGTTCTTCTCTTCTTGCATGTGGAGGAACATTTTTTTTCTTCTTATTTTTCAGCATGCCAAGTGTAACTATCTCATCGTCAATATCTAAATCAGACATTTACTTTCTCATCTTCTCTTTCCCATTCTCCTTTCTAATTGCACAATCTTTCAAGTTTTCACTTCATGACATTTCATGTGCATGAAACTCATATGAACCATAATCTTGGCTTTCCTCATGATCAAAATGTCTACCACTTTTTTTGGCTCATGATTACGTCTATTATGCATAGCATCATCCATATCATTCTCTATCACAACCATGTCTTTGGATGAATATCATGAGGCATTTTCATCCAATATGACATCTCTAGTCACTATACATTCTTTCGTTATAGGATTATAGCATCTATATCCTTTCTTCTATTCGAAATATCTAATAAATACACTCGTTTTTTTATTGAAGTTGAAACTTATATCTCAATTGACTAGACACATGTGCATAAACAATACACCCAAACACTCATAGATATCTCACATTTGGTTTATGCATGGATATTCTCTCATAAGGAGTCAAATCATGAACCATTCCTATTGGAGCTCTATATATGACATATGGAGACATATGACAAGCTTTTGCTCAAAATGTATATATCATGTTCTTTTGATTTATTATGGTTCTTGCAACTTCTTCAATCACATGATTCTTGCATTCGCCAAAACCATTTTGTTGTGGTGTATATGTACAAGAAAACGTCCTTTTGAGTCCATGATTACTAAGGTATTGATTAACTTCCTTTGAAATATAGTCTCCACGTTAATCTAATTATAAGCCTTCGATGTAATATCGAATTCCTTCTCAAACATGTTCTTGAATTTCAGAAAGCATTCAAAAATTTCACTTTTATGCTTCAAGAAATATATCCAAGTTTGTTGGCTATACTCATGAATGTATAGCAAAAAGAAACGTGGGCCACTTGTTTTTCAAATTTACATGCTTCATATATTATCTCAAATTTAAATAACCAAATCTTGGTAGACAACATACTAATGTTTGCTTCTCCATAGAATTCAATTTCCTCTAATTTATATATCCAATTCTCTTGTGCCACAATTCAACTATATGAGAGTGAACATTTTTTTTGTCATACATATTCTCATAAAGAGATATTTCCATATCAAGCGTGAGTACTCTACCCATTTTCTTTCCATGATCAAGCAGTTTCCCTCTTTTGCCATACCTAAAATCGTGTATGAAACGACCATGCCTATTAAAGGTCACTTCCATATCTATATACAAGCGGACCCATTGAAGCTAAGTTCTTCATAATACTGGGCACATGTAAAACATCACTGAATGTATTTTGGATAGCATTCTTTTGTACAAGTGGTGCATTTTAAAAGTTTTTAATCAGATGTAAGGTATCATCACCAATTGCCACATAATCTTTAGTATTTAAGGGATCTCTAGAGTCAAATTGATCTCCTATGCTTGTCATATGATTTGTGCAACCAGAATCTATTGACCAACTCGTATGCTTTCTGAATTTAGACATGTTACTTAGCACATGCTCCATTACAAACATATTGTCTTTTCCATAATCTCTATGTGAACTTTCTATAGAGAAGTTGCCATGTGATGTATAAACAAACTCTACTTCTTCGTCTTTGAATATTTTTCTTATGCCAGAAGTCCTTCTCAAAATGACCATATTTTTTTCAACGATAGCAATTTCTAGGTGCTTGCGGTCTACCTCTACATCTTGAATTTGATCTACCTCTTCCTTTGGGCATATCCAAAGTGTTTGAATTTCTAGAGCTTCATCAATCATGGCTAGAACCTCTTCCTCTATGTTGAAAGAATGCATGATATCTTGTGCTTCCACTTGGGGATGCATTCAAGCCAAGCTTAACTTTTTCCATTTCCATCGTTGTTGGACATCAAGGTCAAGCACAAAGCATGGAAGCGCATCAAAGAAGTGGACATACAAGAAGAAGGAGCAAGTAGGGAGCTCCAAGAAGTACATGTCAAATTTTCAGAAGAATCCCCTATAAAAATAGTGATTTTCATCACTAAAAACCATTGTAATACCATTTTCTATTTTTGTAACGACATTTTGTTTAAGCTGAGGAGTCCTTGAGCTTGAGGAGTATTAGAAGTATCATCCTACCAATTTTCATAATTTTTAGACTTTGTTTGAGGCCTCAAATAAGCCGTGGAACCTATATTTTAACTAGGCTGGACACTAGGTCTGGATAGGGCCAAAACTAGTCCAAAAACTATAAAAAGAGCTTTTGGAAGAGAATAGAGCTTTTGTACGAGAACTCTTTTGCAATCGAAGCTTTCCATTGTTCCTCTCTTTTATCTTACCTTGTGCACGTGTGCGTGTATGTGTGTGCATGTTTGTGTGCTTTCACTCACGCACTTGTGCCTTCACTTGGTCGTGGACTTCATACCGGTCCTTACGTCTCCGTGGATTGAGGAGTAAAGGAGGTGGTACTTACGCTTCAGCTACACCAAATTTTGGTGCCATTGTCGGGGAGAGACTTCGAGGACGAGCGTTGTGATGGTAAGATCGTAGATTTCCGACATTGGAAGGTAAAAAACTGACATTTTTGTTCATTTTCTAATTTTTCTACTTCATCTTCATCATAATCACCATCTCCATCTTCTTCCATCTTCTTGTTCATAGAAATTTCTTCTTTTTTAGTGCATTTTCACCATTTTCATACCATTTTTCATTCATAATTGTGTGAGGAGTTAGGAGATGCAAGGGAGAGCAAGCCCCTGTGTTTTTTCATGATTTTTTGCACATACGGAGTTCGCCATTGCTTCGCGCTCAAAAATTTGAATTTCCCACATTATAAAATATCATTAACGATTCCAAAAGTTCATGGTTCCTTGCAAGGATCATTCAACAGGTGTAAAGAATTCATTGATGAGTTTGTTGCTCATGAAATTGATCACTTCATTTAGCACTAAAGGAATAAATAAAGTATAAGTGATCAAGACTAAAGTATTGAATCAAAGTAATCTTTGAACTCTTATAGAAAGTTGAGATAATCTCATGTGCTTGCCTATTTAAGCTCCAAACCATAGGAAGCGGTACTTAAGTCTTATGATTGATATAAACCAAAAAGTGTATTAACCTTGAAGAAATTTCTTAGCTTTGAGATTTGAAAAGCATTAGTGGATGCTTAGACTTGAGTTGAAGGGGAGATCCCTAAAAAATCCCTAGGTTAAGCTATTGAGCTTGAAAGATTTAGAAAGAGACCTTAAGATAAAGACTAAGTCTCTATCACTGTCCCCTAGTCAACAAGAATTGATCAAAATCGATAAAGGTTGTCTAACTACTTGCGATTAGAATTAATATTAATTTTTCCAAAAGTACTATCAATAAGCTTATAAATGATTCATGGGATGAGAAAATATTTGAAACTTAAGTATATAATCCTAAGTAAGATTGAATTTCCAAAAGAGATTTTTCCTAAATGGCGCATAAAGAGGTAAACAGTTCTAGAGACACCTGTCTTTAGTCTCAAAATTGGTACCGACAGGTTAAGGATTAGAGAAAGGATAATTTGAAATGATCAAGAGAGCATGTAAAGGACATAGAAGGTGGAACAAAGACCAAAACAGGATGTTTTTATGTGGATTGGAGAAAATATCCATTAGTATGGGATACTAAAATGGTAACTTCCTTTGAGAACTTTGTTTTTGATGGCCAAAAAGAAAATAACTCATCATTCGTAGGAAGCATCAATTACTTATCCTTTTCTTGGGAGGTTACATATAGTTAATTTACTTAAACAGCTAAACTAAAGGAGAATTAATGAAGGAGAGTTAAGCTTTCTAACAAGATAAAAATCAATAGAAATGGATCCAGAATTAAGGAAAAAAGAAAAATTACAAGAACGGGGGTTCTCCAAACGATCATCTAGAGATATAGATTGTCTAAAATGAAATCTGTACAAAATATGTAGTTAATAGCTAGTAGGGGTTGTACTTAAGCAAAGGGGCAGCTTGGTTATGTATTTCCATGACTCTAAGTAACATTCCAACTCATTAGAGGTCTTAAAGATTACAAAGTAACCTTTTTAACCAATCAAAATCATATACATGTCAAAAAGTGATGTCCAATCAAATCAATAGGTGACCTATTTCTTCTCGAATAAAAATCTTTCCATTATTGACATGATTTGATGCATGGAAATCATCCTCCTTTGATGGTGGATGATGTGGATGCTGAAGCTTTGGGCTGTTCGGAGACTCTTGTTGCTCCGTTTTTTTTATAACTTGGAGCACAAAGATTTGATTAGGCTGAAAATATGATCATTGGATGCACTTTTTGAAAGATTTGAAATGAACCTGATATTGACTGTATTTGATATCGGAGCTTAGAGATATTGCTTGATTTGTGTCTGCTACTGCACCAAGTATCTTGATACACACTTTTGTGTAAGAGGTGTCATGTAAGGTGGATGTTTCCTTTTTGCATGGATTACTTGTGCCTTTCCCACATTAATCATCATAAAAGCACATGTTTCCATGCACTTGACCGTGTCAAGCTCTCGATTTGATAATTTAACATGCGCATCAAACCATCACTATATGCATTTACTGTACGAGCGATGTATATTATCTCTCATCACAAATTGCTAAGACCTTGTGAGTCTAGGCAC
Source organism: Ceratopteris richardii (assembly GCA_020310875.1). Taxonomy (NCBI): domain Eukaryota; kingdom Viridiplantae; phylum Streptophyta; class Polypodiopsida; order Polypodiales; family Pteridaceae; genus Ceratopteris; species Ceratopteris richardii. The sequence continues at coordinate 115,025,715 of CM035436.1, forward strand.
ACATGTTTTTGGTGCCATTTTCAAGGATTGTGGGCCTAATTCAAGGTGCCTACATGATGGTTAAAGAGTCATTGTGAAGGTAGTGATCATGAGGAAGTAATATTCAGTGGCTTGGCAAGTCACAATTCCCTTGCACTTGTTGCTTCATACACATAGTGTAGGTGTAACAAGTTTTTATGAGTAGATTAGGAGTGGGAAGTTAGGTTTAGGAGGTAGGTAAGAGAGCTTGGAAGTAGGTTAGGTCAATAAACATTTCAAAATACTAAAACATTTTTGTCTTTTCATGAGTCCACTAGCCTTGAACAGTGACAAAAACCCAAAATCACCACATCATAATCCACTTGTTAATGCATGTATCGTGGAGAGTGCACATAATGATCGGTATTTCCTGAGCATGTATCACTTGGAACTCAGAGTGTAGTTGGAATTTGTTGCTAGAAATTTAGGAGAATACTTTTTGAGGTGAGCTCTGCACATTCTGAATATCATTTTCATGCTTGATCACTCACCACCCGAGTATCATGAGTACATTTTGAGTGAAAATTAAGATATCTTTAAGCTAAAACACATAAGCATGACAAGGAGAGCACAAGGAACACAAAAGCACAAAAAATCTTAATTTGTACTTGTAAAAGTCCAAATGTCATGATCGTTTGAGTTTAGTATTGTGATATGGCAGACTCCAACTTATTACATTATTCCTTAGGCCTTGAGGTATTGCAAGGACTAGCGAAGATTTTCATCTCTTAACAAAAGTATGCAAGAGAGCTTCTGAAGGCATTTGACATGGAGGATTGCAAGGTGATTTCTACACCTATAGAGGTGAAAAAAATATATCTATTGAAGATAATTCACTTATAGTGGATATTGGAAGATACAAGAAATTATTTGGAAGTCTCGTCTATTTCTGCGATAGAAGACTAGATATCTCCTATACTGATGGAGTAGTAACTAGGTTATCTAATAAGGCTTGCCAAACTCATTGGAAGGTAAACATGTGGATACTCAAGTATGTGAAAGGAACAATTGATTATGTTATTCTCTATGAAGAAGGATCTTCTCTGGTTTGATACTATGATTTAGATTGGGCAAGAGATATTGAAACTAGAAAATCCATTTTTGAATATCGCTTTTTTTATGATCTTGTATTTTATCTTGGACGAATAAGAAGCAACTGACTATATCATTATCTCTAACTAAAGGTGATTAGAAATCAACATGTGTTTCAACATGTGAAGCAATATGGTTGAAGAGGATCTTATGGAACATAGGAATACAGGGACAAGAGGCTACATGGTTGAAGTAATACAACCAAAGTTTCATGGCCATCACCAAGAATTTGTTTCACATACACGTAACAAGCACATATAAATTCAGTATCACCATGCGTGTGAGCTGAGGTGGGATGAAGTCAAGGAGATTAGCTATTTTCCAATTCAAAAAAAAATGGAGTACAAATGTTCACCACGACACTTGGGAGAGAGAAAACTCATCAACACATTCCAACGTTTTGCATTGGATCAAGGAGGTAGTTCACTGTAGGGTGGACCTTGAGGGGGGGGGGTGTGTGCTGGATATATTGAATACTCAATCCTCAAGTGAAAACAAATGTTCCATTGTGCTCTAAGTTGTAAGAATCCCATCATGAGGAGAAGACATTGTGAGAGGCCAAACATTTTTGGAATCCTAACTTCTAATTGAGATGAGGTCTATGTGTGTAGATGATCTTTGTGAGCCTAGCCATTGCATTAGGTAGGGAAAACGTTTCTCAAAAAATGGGTTTCCATTCACTGGGCAAGAATAAAGGCCTTTTGGTGCCGCACAATTTCCTCACAGAACCTTAATGGGGGGAGTGCATAGGGGGAACTTGTCTCTTTTTGTGGGTTCTAGAGGGCCTTTTCCATTGGACCACAGGGCCGAGATGGGAGGACTTTTGGTCATGGATGAATTTTATATTGTGTTGAGTATTTTATCTCTCTCAACGACATTTATAGATACAGACTCCCACTATAAAAGTTATGTAAGCATGGCCCATGTGTAGCTTTATAGAACATTGCACACTAGGAAGCCCTTCATCTAGAGTCTATCTAGATTGCCATCTGACCTCCGTACTGGGAGCGCATGGATGAACACTATCTTTGTAACTGCATTATTGGAGTTTCGTATCTCTTAGTCTTCATCTCTTTTGTGAGCATTTTTGTTTTCCAACTCTGTCTAGTACTCTATTCCATGGTGTGATTTTTTCTAACATTACCTTCCATAATCATCATGTGTAGAAGGAACAATGTATTTGTGTGTGTAAAAGAATATCATTTCATCCCAATGTCTACATGTAGTGCTTTGAATGTGCATGTATGACTATGGATTGGTTGTTGTTCCACTAAATTAGAAGTAAATGTATCTCTAACAACAACTAAAACATTCAACATCCTGAATCATTGAAAATATTATAGAAAAAATCACAATGAATATGATAGTTTGTTCTATTGAAGTTTTTCATGCTTGACACTATGAAGACATGTTGTACAATATCAACCATCCCACTATGTCTTTATTGCTTAAAGCCTAAGAGCTTACCCTTCCAATAAAGATCCAAATCTCCATGACCTCAACATGATGAAGAAAAAATCCAAATGGTTGAATGTACACCCATACACCTGTGCAAAACTCATGTGGTAAGGAGCTTCCTTCCATTGTCTTGATGTTGTGGCATGTCATTGTGCAAACTTCATGCTTTGCTATTGTAAAAGCCGAGGAGTTTTCCATGGGAGTCCAAGTTTTTGTAATTGTTGCAAAAGTTGGACAAGGAACTTGGGAGAACAAACTGATCCTCTATGATATGGTAGGGAGGGAATAGAGGGGCAAAAGATGGCTTTTCGGTATGCAAATAGAAGAATGAGGAAGGAAAAGATAGTTTTTTGAGTTATTTTAAAACATGTCACTTGTTTGAGAACTAGTCATGCAAAACTTTTGCAATGGACGTCAAAAATAGTAGTTTCGATAATGAAAAGTGATAGCGGGTCATTCATTGGAATTATGATGTGTTTTAAACTTTTTAGAAAATTCTAGATTTTTGGGACCAACCTTGAACCTATTCTAGAATATTGCTCCCTATTCTCCCTTCAACCTAGTAATTTATAGGGTATAGAGTGTGATTATACCCTTCTGATTGGTCCATCATTAATTACCCAATCTAAATTGCCGATGTAGAGTTCATTTTTTTCCTAATGTATAAATAAGGAAGATATAACATGTAAATAATGTAGGGTTCAACCTATTTTGATTGGACCATCCTTAATCGCCCAATCTAAAAGGCCCAATCTAAAAGGCCCATGCAGGGTTCATTTTTTTTCTAATGTATAAATAAGCAAGATACAATTATGAACGAGAGAATGAATGAGCCAAAACATACTAGTACACCATAATAATATATACGAAGGGAAATGTCTTATCATACCTTATAAAACGTTGATACGATATCTATACTTCAAACTTGTTTGTCATTCATGAATCTACAAGCAATGTATGAATGGGTAGATTCTAGAAAATAAAACAAGAAATGAGATGCCTTCTTTTAGAGGAGATACAAAGAAGTTTTTGACATGTATTGGCATGGGCGAATTTTTTGAGATGCACGAATTTTTTTTCTCTATGTAGAAGGTAACCTTGAACTTAGAGGAATATTGCTCCCTGTTCTCCCTTCAACCTAGTAATTTATAGGGTATAGAGTGTGATTATACCCTTCTGATTGCTCCATCATTAATTACCCAATCTAAATGGCCCATGTAGAGTTCATTTTTTCCCTAATGTATAAATAAGGAAGATATAACATGTAATTAATGTAGGGTTCAACTTCTTTTCATTGGACAATCATTAATCACCCAATCTAAAAGGCCCATGCAGGGTTCATTTTTTTCCTAATGTATAAATAAGCAACATACAATTATGAACGAGAGAATGAATGAGCCAAAACATACTAGTACACCATAAAAATATATGCTAAGGGAAATGGCTTATCATACCTTATAAAACGTTGATACGATATCTATACTTCAAACTTGTTTGTCATTCATGAATCTACAAGCAATGAAATGCCTTCTTTTAGAGGAGATACAAAGAAGTTTTTGACATGCATTGGCATGGATTACAATAAAATTAGTGCATGAACAAATGACTGCATCTTATATATACATAAATATATTGATTGGTAATGACTTTTAAGATGTGAAGAAACGTGCTACGAAAAAGATGCAATCTGAAAATTTTTACTAGTGAAAGTACTTCCTCACTTTCAAATAGTACAAAAAATTAAGAAAATGTTTTGATGTCCATCCATAGCAAGAATATTGCAATGAAATTCTGATAATCGATCCACAGATGGTTTATATAATGTTCTAATTGACCCAAAGACATGAAGACATATAGAAGAAGCATAAGTATATTTGAATTGAATCAAGAAATCTACTCCTTGGATTAGCAGTAGATGTATTCAACCCATTTGTTCATAAAAGAGCTTTGTGGAGTACTTGGATACGCCTTGTGAATTACATAATGCCACCATAGTTAGCTATTGAGAGAGGTCGCTTGATACAATCATTAATTTTTCATGTTAAATATAAAGTGAAATTTGGATGTATGGAAAATAAATATATACATGTATGTGATTGGCATAGATTATGGGGGACCTACGGAGATGAAAAGCTTGTTCCAAGAATGAAGATACTATCAATTTCTCATACACTCTCATTTTGGAATGATCTTCTTATTAATCATCAGATTCTTCCAATGCATGTATTCAAGAATTTAGTTGGCTTGATGTGGAGACCTATCACTGGTCAAAGAGAATCTCAAGCACAATGTGAAGATATAAGATGCATTTGTAAGTGGCCACATTTTGTGACCAATCAATGATAGCAATGATCTTCCTCAATCTCCATAAGTGTTGCAAAAAGATGAACTACAACAAGTCAAGTCCGTTACTTCAATTTTTAAAACTGCGATTGGATGCATGCATTCAATGAAAACCGTGTCTTGACTCGAGCAAATGAGTTGGATTTCGTAAGATCCATGATTGGCATAATTTCATACAACTCAATTTATATTAGTTTTCTTTCCACATATGTCAGATTTATGGTTTGGCCAAGCCGCTCAAAACAATGGTGTAGAAAAATGATGAAAAAATGTGTTATTTTTAAACTCATAGCCAATGCAAAAATGGAGGCGATAAGAACAAAGGTAAAGAGGAAAAAGTAAAATTTAGATGCAATCATAATACAAGAACTTTACCCCTTCCAAAAAAATTATTGGCATTGCTGGAGTTTCTAACAAGAGATTGGCTTTGAGGGGCAATGGAACAACCTCAACAAAATAGAGTGGTTACAAGTATGGAACAATGCAATTTTTTGTTTAGATGCAATTGGAGATATTGCAAATACACAACATTATGGAGACCAGTAAGTACAAAAACATATTTGAGAGTAAAGTCAAGTGTAAGAGATACAACTGATATCTCAAGCATGATACTAATGATATGATTGAAACATATCTTATGCAAAATACCATGCTCACCTTTCATTGATGGAAACATATCTTATGCTCACCTTTCATTGTAGTCTCAAATCAATGCAGAATAAATCCAAACAGTAGATCTCAATAGTTGAGCTTCCTTTAGCAAAGAAAGGTACGTATCATATATATATATATATATATATATATATATATATATATATATATATATATATATATATATATATAAATATATATATATGTGTGTGTGTATGTTTGTGTACAGCGTTACTAAAAGATAATGGATCATGCATTGATTGAGAATACTTTGCAAGTATTAGAACATAAACATGGATTTGTTCTGCTTACGATGGTAACTGGAGTATTGAATGGAAACTTACAAAAGTTCAAGGAATATAGATAGTACGACCGATTCAAATGTCTTCTGTCCCATTCACTTGTAACTTTTTTCCTTTGTTTTAATCAAAGTCCGGGACCGAACTTCCTTTTCATTTAAAAAAAAAAAAAACTGGAAATACAACTGCTCATGACAAGCCGTTTTTTTTTTTTTGAAAAACAAAGACCTTATATGAAACTCTTTGAAGAAGTACATTCTTCCTGACGTCTACTGTTAGTAGCTCAACCATTGTTGTGAAGGAATGGAAATTTACTATCGTTATAGTTGGCCTCTTCCACGTACTTTGAGTACACTTCACGGACTATAAAATCTGCTATGAAAATCTGCTACAGATCATATCAAGAACCGATAAAGCAATCTACGTCCTATAAATCAAGAACCTATGAAGGAACTGCAGGTCTTAAGGGCTCCATGTGCTGGAGACAAAGCCGAACATGATTCTCGAATGAAGTGATTCACGGGCCCTCGTGGACATGTCTCCTTCCTTGTGTATCCATCAGTACATTATTATGCCTTCCTCCCTCTTACGTGCTGCAGGAGACACTTCTGTACATTCTTTCAGCTCGTTGACGAAAAGCTTGCACCGCTGTTCCTTATCTGATTTTTCGTCTTGTTTAAGCTCACTTAATACGCTTCACTTAAGATCTGTGCACGCGAGCAGTGTCGTAAAAAACTCCTTACAGTACGTAATCACAGATGCAGGCGAACATTCTGCAATATTGAAAGAGCAATCTGGTTCCCCAAATCTCTGTCGCAATCGCTGTCAGCGTTCCGGCTCTATTGAACATGCAGGATTAACAGTAAACCAGTTCATCGATGCAGACAAGTCGCGGATTCGTGCAGCTGGTTGTCCACACTCCAAAGTATCGCAAGTGTAAAAGCTCTACTCTTGTTGACCTCTCACCTTTCACAATCCATTGATCGCTATCGTATCTTTTTCTTTTTTAATAAAGGGAGTTCCGCTATGCCTACTCTCCCTGACTTTAATTAAATAAAAGCAGAATACAAGTGAATGAGACTAGTGCCCACGGGACCCCCCAAGTCCCACAAAGCGGGGTAGCACAAACATGTTTGGAATCCAGATTTTGAAGGTAGACCTTACAACTCTTACATGGAGTCATAAAGAAGGTTGATAAACCTTGCATTCCCATCATGCTGAGCCCACTTGGTTTTAAGCTTATTCTTGACATATTGAAGCTCTTTGTGGTGTCTGAAGGGGGGGATTTTCTTACAGTTAGCAATTCTTTTGTCGAGAAAGGATAGGGACTTCTTGATCGACCACTCCTTGGGGGTATTACCAAAGTTGTGAACGCACCGATCCCGCCAAATCTTCCAGAGGATCTCTCCCCTAATCGCATTCCACAATGTCGAAGAGCAACCGATTGCTTCACCAATGAGGGCTTGCTTCCAATTGATTTGTTCCATGATCTCCAAAGAACGACCCATGACCCTCCATAGCATAAAGGATTTGGGGCAAGCAAAGAACAGATGACCAATATCCTCTTTGCTCCTATGACATCGCTTGCACTAGGGTAGAACACCACGAATCTTGTTAGCTTTCGCATTGGTCCATATTCCACGGTGAAGAATTTGCCATTGGAGGACCGACTTTTTGTTTTCAATGAGAGGGTGCCAGATAGACATAAATTTCATATCCCATCGGAGACGCGTCCAGTTGAGACACCATTTCTTGTTGAGACTAATGTGAACGTCATTGTGGTCTTCAATATGTGGAAGCTTGGAGAGGCGATTTCCGTTATACCATTTAAGGCCCAAGAGGTTCGGAGCATCCTATCCCATAAGTAGTCAGATTTTAGAGCGGTCCCAAGCATGACGTCTGCTTAATAAAATATTCCATTCCTCATACGTGACTGCAGCATTAGGGTCAAGGTCCTCAAAGTCCACCCATCTATTTGTGTCCTATTTCCAGAGATGCTTCCATTGTTTTAATCCCTTATTCCAAAGTCTCTTGGCACTTAGGACGTTCCAAGGCTCCACGTTAGTCATGCCTTGGATCGGGAACCAGATAGAGTCGTTTTGTCGTATACCTGCCGCCCACTTCCAATCTTCACTGATTCTGATGTGAGGTTTGTAATTGTTCCAACTCTTCCACAAAGATCTTACCCGGGTTGATCCTTTGGGTGAGACCGGGAATGGAGAGAATAAGAGGGTGAAAGATGTCGAGGTTTTTCCATGCAGGGTAGCCCACCAAAGTGATCCTGTTCGTGTTTCTAAAGATTAGTGTGGCCCAAGAGGAATCTTTGTTGCTCCAGGCCTTAATCATCCACTTTGCTGCATGTTTATTGGCCATGCTGCCAATGTTCGTAATACCGAGACCACCATTCTCCTTTCAGTTAGTGCAAATGGACCATTTGATTTTATGCACCCCCCTCCTATTATGGTCCCCAGTCCAGAGAAAGTTCCTACAAACCCTTTCCAATTTGTCTAACTCTTGATCCTTCGGTCTCCAACAAGAGATAAAGTATATGATTGAGGATAAGATGAATGTGTTGATCACCATGGCCGGGCTATCGTATCTTACAACTCTCCTTTCACAGTTCGTTAAATGCTTTCTTATTCTCTTCTTTTTGTATATTACAACTGCTCCATAACTCGTCCATGCCCATGAGGATTCATTCTCTGCAGACTTCTTGAACATTTCGATCTGCGATTCCCAGTAAGTCAATGAAAAGACTCCTCGTTGCTAATGCTTAGACAACGAGGATTTGATGCTATTTTTGGAAAACGTTTTACACATGTAAACAAGCTCAAGATTTTTAGCAAACACAAGAAATCTCCATGCCAGATAACATTAGAATTTCGTCCTCTATAGCGTAGCTTCTTTAAGATAATCTGGATAACACTACACATGTAATGTCATTATTTTATTGCCATTATTTACACTATTATGGTTGTTCCAATATTTACTGTTAGTATAATCAATCTTACTACCTTAAGCAATAACATTGCAATTCTTAACACTACCATGCACGGACAGTGCACATGCGCTATTTGCAAGGGATTCCATATAACGACTCTAAGCATGAAGAGATGCCCATATTTGTATATATCTCTATTTGAAGTAGTGGAGTATTTCTCAAATTAAGTCCTACCTTCAACTAGGTAAACATGTAATTGAGAGAGCTCATAGCTATGGCGGATCCCTCATTATGGAGATGACAATGCATCAGAGATACTCAAAGAAAGAGAGATGGAGCGTTTTAGATAAGACCTCATAACCTAGGTGAAGTCTACGTGCATATTACCTTTCACTTTTGTTTGTTTTACACTATGACACATCATCAAATCTCCCCCTTGAGATCTAAATGAGCTTGAATACAAAGTGAAATAAATACATAAGTCCATTCAAGATGAAATCATCATGAAATGAAATCTTGATACAAAATAAGGCTTCTTAACTCCAAAAGTTTCTCTGAAGTAGATGAATTTCTCTTTGGGAAGATCTTTGGTGAAGATATTGGCCACTTGTTATCTATTGTTGATGTGAATTAGCTCCACCTCTCCTTCAATGATATCTCAGAAAGAAAGTGATAGTGAACTTTGATGTGCTTCAATCTCACATGATAGACTTGATTCTTTGATAGCATAATGTTGCTCACATTGTGGCAATAAACGAACACCTCCTCATCGATCTAGACTTCCATGTCTTCAAGTAGATAATTAGCCCATGTTGCTTCACAAACAGCTTTAGTAATGCCTCTATACTGACGTATGACACTTCACAAAGTGACAGTTGGTTGCTTCTTGCTACTCCAACAAATTGTTACACTTCCATGTGAGAATGAAAATCCACTAGTTGACCTTGGACCCATGACGTTTCCTAACCAATCTACACGTGTAGATGCATATATACATGCCCGAACTATTCTTTCACAAAACAAACCAAAATTTCATGTTCCTTTCACATATCATAGTATACATCTCACTCCATCCAAGTAGACTTTGAATGGTTTGTGGATAAACTAACTCACCAAGCCAACTAATAAACTCAAATCTGGTCTCCTCTTCATTACATAAATCAAACATCCAACCATCTTCTTATATAGATTTGTATCATATAAGTATGTTCCATCATCCAAAAGCTTGGCATTAGCATCAAGTGGCATATCAACAAGTTGGGAAGCACTCGTACCTAATCTCTAAGGAATTTATAGAATATGATTAAGTTGTATCATCCAAATTACTTCTTTCTTTGAAATTACTTTAATCCCAAAAAGTATTTAAGCTCTCCCAAATTTGACATAAAAAATTCAACAATTCTTTTTCCACCATTCCCAATAATGATCAAATCATTGAATAAATAATTAATAGAATCCTTTGACTTCCATGATTCCATACAAATAGTGAATAATCAGCCTTTGCATGCATAAATTCAAGATCCAATACCTTTCAAGAAATCATTCACACCATGCTCTTGGTGCTTGTTTCAATTGATAATGGGCTGCCTTCAATTTACATACATAATCTGGATATTTGGATGCACATAATCTTCTAGTTGCTTCATACAAGCTTCCTCATGCCATTCAACAATGCAATCTTAACATCCTTTTGAAACAACTTCCAATTGCTCATCGTAGCCCATGCAATCATACTTGTTAGCATTTTCATTTTCACCACTAGAATAAACATTTTGTAATAATCCAATCCATATACTTGTGCATATCCTTTTGCAACTAGAGGTGCTTTATATCTCTCCAATCAACCATAATTTCTGCACTTCACTTTGTACACCGATTTTCGTTCAAAGAATTTCTTATTTGGTAGTAATTTTACTCATTCCCATGTATCATTGTTCTCCAATGTGTGCATCTCATCATCCATTGCTTTGCAGCAATCTTGATTTTGTGATGCATCATAATTTTCTTTTGGTAATCATGTTTGTTTCTCTCTATCATGTATGCATAATGAAGCTTCATTGAATTACTATAAAGATTCTTCTATCCATAGGATGCCTTAATCTCATAGACCCTCTGAAAATAGTCTCTTCATCTAATCTTGAACGTTCTTCTCTTCTTGCATGTGGAAGAACATTTTTTCTTCTTATTTTTCAACATGCCAAGTGTAAGTATCTCATCATCAATATCTAAATCGGACATTTACTCTCTCATCTTCTCTTTCCCTTTCTCCTTTCTAATTGAACAACCTTTCAAGTTTTAACTCCATGACATTTCATGTGCATGAAACTCATATGAACCATAATCTTGGCTTTCCTCATGATCAAAATGTCTACAACTTTTTTTGGCTCATGATTACTATTATGCATAGCATCATCCATATCATTCTCTATTACAACCATGTCTTTGGATGCATATCATTAGGCATTTTCATCAAATATAACATCTCTAGTCACTATACATTCTTTCGTTATAGGATTATAGCATCTATATCCTTTCTTCTCTTCTGAATATCTAACATATACAAACTTTTTTTTATTGAAGCTCAATCTTATATCTCAATTGACTAGACACATGTGCATTAGCAATACACCCAAACACTCATAGATAGCTCACATTTGGTTTATGCATGGATAATCTCTCATAAGGAGTCAAATCATGAACCATTCCTATTGGAGCTCTATATATGACATATGGAGACATATGACAAGCTTTTGCTCAAAATGTATTTATCATGTTCTTTTGATTTATTATGGCTCTTGCAACTTCTTCAATCAAATGATTCTTGCATTCGGAAAAACCATTTTTTTTTTGGTATATATGTACAAGAAAAAGTCCATTTGAGTCCATGATTACTAAGGTATTGATTAACTTCCTTTGAAATATACTCTCCCCCTTAATCTGATCATAAGCCTTTGATGTAATATCGAATTCCTTCTCAAACATGTTCTTGAATTTGACAAAGCATTCAAAAACTTCACTTTTATGCTTAAAGAAATATATCCAAGTTTGTTGGCTATACTCATGAATGTATAGCAAAAAGAAACATGAGCCACTTGTTTTCCAAATTTACATGCTTCATATATTATCTCAAATTTAAATAACGAAATCTTGGTAGACAACATACTAATGTTTGCTTCTCCATAGACTTCAATTTCCTCAAATTTATATATCCAAATCTCTTGTGCCACAATTCAGCTATATGAGAGTGAAATTTTTTTTGTCATACATATTCTCATAAAGAGATATTCCCATATCAAGCGTGCGTACTCTACCCATTTTCTTTTAATGATCAAGGAGTTTCCCTCTTTTGCCATACCTAAAATTGTGTATGAAACAACCATGCATGTTAAAGGTCACTTCCATATCTATCTACAAGCAAACCAATTGAAGCTAAGTTCTTCATAATACTAGGCACATGTAAAACATCACTGAATTTATTTTGGATAGCATTCTTTTGTACAAGTGGTGCATTTTAAAAGGTTTTTAATCAGATGTAAGGTATCATCACCAATTTCCACATAATCTTTAGTATTTAAGGGATCTTTAGACTCAAATTGATCTCCTATGCTTGTCATATGATTTGTGCAACCAAAATCTGTTGACCAACTCCTATGATTTCTAAATTTAGACATGTTATTTAGCACATGCTCCATTACAAACATATTGTCTTTTCCATAATCTCTATGTGAACTTTCTGTAGAGAAGTTGCCATGTGACGTATAAACAAACTCTACTTCTTCCTCTTTAAATATTTTTCTTATGTTAGCAGTCCTTCTCAAAATGACCATATTTTTTTCAACGATAACAATTTCTAGGTGCTTGCGGTCTACCTCTACATCTTGAATTTGATCTACCTCTTCCTCTAGGCATGTCCAAAGTGTTTGAAGTTCTAGAGCTTCATCAATCATGGCTAGAACCTCTTCCTCTATGTTGAAAGAATGCATGATATCTTGCATTTCCACTTGGGGATGCATTCAAGCCAAGCTTAACTTTTTCCATTTCCATCATTGTTGGAATTCAAGTTCAAGCACAAAGCATGGAAGCACATCAAAGAAGTGGACATACAAGAAGAAGGAGCAAGTAGGGAGCTTCAAAAAGTACATGTCCAATTTTCAGAAGAATCCCCTACAAAAATAGTTATTTTCATCACTAAAAACCATTGGAAATACCATTTTCTATTGTTTTAAGTCCATTTTGTTCAAGCCCAGGAGTCCTTGAGCTTGAGGAGTAATAGAAGTATCATCCTACCAATTTTCGTAATTTTTAGACTTCGTTTGAGCCCTCAAATAAGCCCTAGAATCTAATTTTTAACTAAGCCGGACACCAGGTCTGGACAGGGCCAAAACTAGTCCAAAAACTATAAAAAGAGCTAGAGAGCTCATTTTTAAGGTTAGCTTGTTAGAGAATAGAGCTTTTGTAAGAGAACTCTTTTGCAATCGAAGCTTTCCATTGTGCCTCTCTTTGATCTTACCTTGTGCACGTGTGCGTGTATGTGTGTGCATGTTTGTGTGCTTTCACTCACGCACTTGTGCCTTCGTTTGCTCGTGGACTTCATACCGGTCCTCACATCTCCACGGATTGACAAGTAAAGGAGGTGGTGCTTACGCTTGAGCTACACCAAATTTTGGCGTCGTTGCTGGGGAGAGAGCTTCGAGGACGAGCGTTGTGATGGTAAGATCGTAGATTTGCCACATTGGAAGGTAATAAAAACTATCATTTTTGTTCATTTTCTGATTTTTCTTCTTCACCTTCATCATCATCACCATCTCCATCTTCTTTCATCTTCTTCTTGATAGAAATTTCTTGTTTTTTAGTGCATTTTCACCATTTTCATACCATTTTTCATGCATTATTGTGTGAGAAGGAGTTAGGAGATGCAAGGGAGAGCAAGCACCTCGGTTTTTTCATGATTTTCTGCACATATGGAGTTCACCATTGCTCTACGCTCAAAAATTTGAATTTCCAGCCAAAAAACATGATTCTAACTAAAAATCGTGATTTCCAAAAAATTTCATTTTTTTTCAAAAAAACACGATTTTCTATTTCTCGCCTAAAAGCCTTTTGAAAAGAACACGATTCTGGGGTCATTCTCAGAATCGCGATTCTGTGATTGTGCTCAAAATTGTGATTCTCTAAATTTTTGAAAACCACGATTCTGAGGAAAAATCATGATTTTCAAGTAAAAACACGACTTTGACAAAACACGATTTTTAGTGGGCTCAAAATCACGATTTTCACAAATCACAATTTTTAGCAAAACACGATTTTGGGGAAAACATGATTCTCTGTTGGCTCGAAAATTGCGATTTTCAAAAACATGATTTTCAATCAAAATCGCAATTTTCACGATTTTTAGAAAACACGATTTTCACTAAGGTACAAAATCGTGATTTTCAAAAACACGACTTTCATCCAAAATCGTGATTTTCAAAATACGATTTTGAAGAACACGATTTTCAATCCAAATCGCGATTTTCTGGTCATTCTCAACATCTCGATTTTCAGGCCAAAAAAAGGATTTTGTTCAAATACGATTTTCATTGAAAATCGTGATTTTCATGTCAAAAACACGATTTTGAGAAAACACGATTTTCATTCGAAATCACGATTTTTTGATCATTCTGAAAATCACATTTTTCATGAATCTCACTCAAAATCACCTTTTTCACGATTCTCACTCAAAATCGCCTTTTTTGGGATTGTTTAGAATCACGATTTTCATAGGTGCTCAACATCGCAATTTTCATGATTTCATAAAATCATGATTTTTGTGGTTGCTTAGCATCGGGATTTTCATGATCCCTCAGAATCACGATTTTGATAGGTGCTCAACATCATGATTTTCATGATTTCACAAAATGGTGATTTTTGTGGTTGCTTAGCATCGCGATTTTCATGATTCCTCAGAATCGCGATTTTCATAGGTGCTCAGAATCTATGAAAACCATACAACTAAGTCTTGGGCACAATAACTAAGTGGTCATCCTTACGTACTAAGTTCAGACATAAGGGATTTAGAAATGTCTTTTAGCATGGGAAAACCTACAGGTGGCTCAGGAACTGCCTATTTACAAACACCAGAAGGTCCCTATAAGAAACAGTTGGAATATATTCGGACCAACCGATTGGGTGCTCGCATCTATGAGGATGGCCTGAGGCGATCAGTGGTCCAACTCAAAAATCCAGATCAACCCTTTGGACTTGAACACCCAGTAGTCAAATTCGAAGAGGGTTCATACATTGATAAGGAAGGTGCCATGTATGTGGTCACCAACCTACTAGATAGGATCGTTGAGTTTGGAAATATCATTCCTGAGAATGAGATACGAGACTTAGAACAAGGAAATGTAGGACAAGGACCCCAGACTGGTAGAGGCAAGTCAGTTTTGACCAGAGTGATCACTCTAGATTGGATCCCTCAAGACAACAAAAGCATACAACTATTCTTGAATAGAGAAATAGAGGAAGCCTTTTGGAGATTCAAACCAGATCAACCTAGCCAATTGGGCATAATCATCATCTACGAGTTCAAGGATCCAGAGATACCAGTCAAAGTTGTCTACCTCGATAACACATCAGAGAAAATGTACTTGGTAACAGAACATGATAGACATGCATATACTTAGAAGAGTGAATTGGTTTTCCCTCCACCAGGATCCAATGTTTCCCATGGCCTCCAAGGAGTAGGATCATCCCAAGCTCATGAAACCCAAAGAAAAAGAACTAGAGAGAGACCTGAGGTAAGTTTTGCACAAACTATGGGCAGAAATAGATCAGGATTTGAAAATGAACCCAAGAGCACCCAAGAGCCCTTAGACCCACTCAAGTGATCAAGGCAATGAAGAATTATTTTGATGGGACAAGGGAACCTTATGATCATGTGATATGTGATTTTAGACTTGAAGCTAAAATGTAAGCCTAATGGAGCAGTTGAAACATATAAGGTGAGGCTTGTTGCCAAAGTGTATGCTCAAGAGAGAGTCATTGATTTTGATCAGAACTTTGCTCCTAGATGCCAAATGACCATGATTTGCTTTTATGAATGTTTTGTATACAACACTCATAGAAATTCCTTTTTCTTAATTTGGTGGATCATACACTTCCATCATCAGGGGCAATCAAATCTATTTTGCGATATTTCTTTATCATGCAAGAGGAGGTTGCAAATCAAAGATTTTCATTGTGATTGTGATTGAGAGTGAGATTGGGAGTGAGAATGTGATTGAGAGTTTGAAGTGAATGAGATGGAGATAGCTTGGGGGTAACTTTACATTAATTTCAAATGTAGCTAAAGCTTCTATAGAGCTTCGTAAAGGTATCCACCATCCAAGTTTACACATCCAACAATCCTACTAAAATCTAACGTATAAAGAAGTACAATGTTTTAAATGGCGAGTCCTTGTTCTGTTCTCACCAAATTTATAATGGTATTTGTCCCCTTTTTGACAATCCTTCTATGTGACTCTAATATTCTCCTATTAAACTTTCTAGTGCCTCATATGTTATATCTTCATGTAGGACCATTTAAGGATTTTCTATGAAAAGAAGCCCTTGAAATATTTATGAAAAACTTTGGATTTCTAGACTAGGAGTATATCTGCAACTCTAGACACTTGTATGAATTTCGAAGAGTTATGATCATTACCATCTTATATGAAATTTGATATGGACCAAACATAAAGTTATTAACATTTTAGATTAAGGAGAGAGTGAAATCTACTAATATGTAACATGCTACTTATAATCAATAATCCACCCTCAAGTGACCATAAATGATAAGTGGTGCTTTAGGTTGTGAGGCACCCATTATGAGGAGAAGCAATTCTGAGAGCACAACCCTAACACATAAGTTAGATCAGTTTTATGTGTGGCCTGATAGTAATAGATGATCTTTGTGAGCCTACACATTAGGTAAGGTAGGGCATAATCATCTGGCCTGTTGGGTTTCCATTCAAGGTCAAATTAAAGGCTTTGTGTTGTTGCACAATTTCCCCATAGAGGCACGCTTTTCCCCTTTTGGGGAGTCTCGGGGGTCTATCCCCCTAGTCCATAGGGCCAAGTTCGTTTAGAACTTTCAATCATGGAGATACTATCGAATTGTATATTTTTCAAACGATTCTGTCTCTCTCGATTACATTTATCTATACTGAGTCCAATTGTAAAAGCTCGATAAGCATGGACCATGTGTAGCTTTACAAAGTATTGTGCACTAGTAAGAACTTAATCTAGAGTTTGTCTAGATCACCATCTAAGCTCCATATTGGGAGCAGACATGTGCACAACATTGTCTTTGTAGCTACATTACTCTTGAAAATTTGAGAATTTGAGTTCTCTATATCTCATTATCTGTCTCTCTTTGTTTGCATTTGTTTACCCAAGGCTTGTGAAGCATAGAACATATTGAGAAATTTACATAAAAATTGTAATAAGAAAGGATTTAGACCTTGGAGAAGTAGCTAGCAGTAGAAAGGTTTGCTAATGGGGATACTATAGAGGTGTTTATCACTTGCATAAATAATCTACAAGATCAAATGATGGGAGAAGATGTACAAAAGTGAAACAATGAGCTAGCTCGATGCTATCTTAAAATCTATCTACCAAAGCTTGGTGGTTTGGTAGCTACTCTTAATACTAAAATAAGACCTCAACCTCTAAATTTTTTAGAATGTAGTGCCTTACTGATGGAGGAGGACTCACGAGTTGAAGCTCAAGGCAAGGAGTGGTGGCAGCAAAGGAGATTTTGTATTCATGACACAGGCAAAATGGGGAAAAACAGACTCTCCCAAAGATGGAGACAAAAAGAAGAACAAAAAAATGAAGTTCAAGGGAGAGTGTTACCATGACAAGAAGAAAGAGAATAGAATTCAAGACTATCACATCAAGAATGTAGAAGAGAAGAATAGCTCTTCAAAAGGTGGCAACAACAAGGAGCTTGTTTTTTTTTTTGCGATAGAGAAGGTAAGCTCCTTGGGTGAAGATTTAGGAACAAATGAATCATAGGTCTTGGAAAATGGTGTCACTCAACAGTATAAAAATATAGCTTGATTTATTTGTTGCGATAAAGAAGGTAAGCTCCTTGGCTGAAGTTTTAGGAATAGATGACTCAGAGGTGTTGAACAATGGTGTCACTCAACACATGATGAGAAAAAAAGACCTTTACAATTCCTTTAAACCTCTAACGAAACCCATCACAATAAAGTTAGGCAATACTGCAAGATGTCCTACATAGGGCAAAGGTGCAATTTCTTTAATGAACTCTAACAAGGATATGAGAAAGCTTTCAAGTGTGTTGTATGTCCCACCAATCAATTGAATTTGCTTTCAGTAGCTTCTATAATTCATCAAGGACATGAAGTATCTTTCAGCAAGACAAGAGCTAAGATTATGGATAGTAACAACAGTTTTGTTGGGACTAGAATAAAGAGGAACAACCTACATACATCATGTCCTCTTACAACCACTATAGGTGTGGGCACAAGTAAGCTATGCCATGAGAGACTCATCCATTTCGAATACTTGATATTAAAGGGATGCATCACCAAGGTATGGTTGCACACCTACCATCAATTATGGAGATGGAGGAACCATGTGAAGCTTGCATGATGGTCAAGAAACAAAGGAAAGGGTTTCCACAAGAAAGCAAGAACGGAGCAAGCTCTCCTCTAGAGTTGGTGCATGGTGATTTGAGTGGAAAAATGCCTACACATCTTCCTACTATAGTCATTGACAAGTAACTAGCCTTGGGCAAATCTTCCTAATTCATGTTACTCGTCGACAACTATAGCATTAAGATGTGGGTGTAGCTCCTTTGAATAAGGGTTTTAAGAATGGCTTCAGCTTGTTTAAAATGAAACAAGGAAGAAATTAAGAAATTCAAGATAGATGATGGTGGTGAGTTTATATCAATAGAGTTTGAAGAATTCTACAAGAGAAAAGGAATCAAGCATCAACTCATAATGGCACATATGCCTCAACAAAACAATATTGCAAAACATCCAAATCGAATCATCATGGAGATAGAAAGGTGCATGTTGAAGGAAAAGGGTTTTCCAAATCAAGTTTAGGTAGAGGCTATGAATAGTGCTGTCTACATCTTGAATCAAAAGTTATAACAAGCCACTTGATGGAAAGATTCCAGGAGAGAAACATGTTTCAACCAAAATTAATCAAACATCTCTTCTAAAGGTACATCTAGGATAAGAAGGCTTATAAGCTTTATGACCCTAAGGCTAAGAAAATCATGATGAGTTGTGATGTGGTGTTTAAGGAGGAGAAACCACATGTAGTGGAGGAGGAAAAGGGAGCTTCTACTTTATCATCAAGCTAAGGGGAAATCCACTATGAATCGTGTGCAAGAGCTATCCCCTCTAGAGTCTATACAAGAAAGGAAGCATCAATTTTAGATGATGAGTTGTAAGTCACAAACTTGTCATTACCCAAGCAAAAAAGCCATTGCCACATTGGATAGGGAAGCTCTATGATTCCACAAACCCCATACCATAGAAACTAGAATAGGTTGCAGATGGACCAAAGAAATCACAAAGAAAAGAGGATCATAGATGAGCTAGCACTGATATTGTAAATACAACCTTTGTCGAGATCATTCAAGTAAACACAAAGGAACCAAACAATGTGGAAGGAGTACTTCACAATCCAAATCAAGGGATTTCCATGAAATTTGAATATGATAATATCTTGAAGAATGGAACTTGGGAGATAGTGGTTTGACCCCCTAAATGCAAATTCATTTGCACCAAGTTGTTCTAGAAGCCAGAGTACAAGTTGGATGGTACTTTGAAAATGTACAAAGTAAGATTTGTTTTCACAACACTACTCACAAGTTGAAGGGATTGAATTTTGTGAATCATTTTTTTCAACTACACAGATGAATAATTTATAAGTAGTAATAGATGTGGCATCACATAAAGGATGGCCCACCTATCACATGGATGTGAAATCAGCATTCCTAAATGGAGACCTCAAGGATGAGGTATATGTGTCTCAACAAGAAAGGTTTGAGGCTCCCCATTTGGATAACAACGTATCTAAGTTGAAGAAGGCATTATAAGGTCTGAAACAAAACCCTTGAGCATGGCAACAATGGATAGACAAAAATTTGTCGGATCTGGGCTTCAAAAGATGTATGTTATAAAGAGATGAGGGAAGATAGTTGTGCTTATAATTCTCATGCTAATTTGTATGTTATAAAGAGAAGAGGGAAGTCAATTGTGTTTGTACTCTATGTAGATGACCTTGTGATTAGAAGAAATGATCATGCTTTTCTTTAAAAAAAAAAGATGCCTTGGGTTCAGAGTTTGAAATGGTAGACTTCAACTTATTGCATTATTGCTTAGGCCTTGAGGTATTGCAAGGGCTAGCGAAGATTTTCATCTCTTAACAAAAGCATGCAAGAGAGCTTTTGAAGGCATTTGACATGGAGGATTGCAAGGTGATTTTTACACCTATGGAGGTGAAAACAAAAAATATCTATTGAAGATAATTCATGTCATGGACACAAAGGAAACCATCCTAAATCTCAAATTCCATGTGACTTTACATATCTCATGATTGGTTTAGATTTTGGAGAAAATAATGCTTCCATTGCGTCCAAAATGTGCCAAAACCCTAAGATCGACTGTCTATTTGCTGAATTCTGACACCCGGAGGTCCAGATTGAAGTTGATGACATCATGATGACATCATCAAGTCGCAACCGCCCTTGGGAACCGCCCTTGAAAAACTATATAAGGAGGGGTTGGCCACATTCATAATCAGTCTTGCCAATACCAGTCTTGGGAGCTCAAGGAGTCGTGACCGCCAAGTAAGTACTCTTCAAGTTCTAGTTCTAGTTCTTGTCTTGTTCCTTGTTCTAGTCTAGTTCTTGGACATACTATCTTGTCCCCTTGCAATCTCGTAGTACGAGACCTTGTCGAGTTCTTTCTTGTATCTAGTCCATCTCCTAGAGGGGAGTTCTTGTAATCCAGATATCTTGTCTCATACTTACGATCCCGGGTTGTGGGATCTCCTGTATCATCTCTAGTCAAGTTTTCCATACCTATCAGTCCCGCGTTTTGGGACATCTTGTATCAGTTACGTATTCTTGTATTATTTCCCATTTGTGGGTGATCTTGTAATCAGAAGTGTATTTCCGAAATCTTGTCTATTGTAGTCAGAGAGCATAATCTAGTGCTCCCCTGACATTTTGGCAAGACTATCTTCATCAAGACTAGGCACCATGGATTCCCTATGCAAGAATATTCAATCTACCATAAAGGACATGATCGAACATGTCCAAGAGATGAAAAGATTGCTACGACAAGATGATCGATCAGTTTCAAGCTATGCCTTGAATATCAAGATATTGTTTCGTGGAACTACATATCAAGAAGACTACATGGTTAATCAGTTTCGAAGTGGCCTCAATCCTGAAGTCAAATATCTCTTGCTATCCATGCCTCAAGCAAATACCTTGGAGGATGTTATCAATCGGGTAGTTCAATGTGAGAATCAATTACTCAAAGAAAACCACGTCCAAGAGTGAGAAGTCTTGAATAATGAAGACACTACTCCTCTGAACCAAGAATCTTTGAAGGCCAAAAAGTCAATACAAATGATATGGAGTACTCATGTTATGAAGATGTCAAGAACGTAAAGGATAAGGAGGAGTTCATGTTCAATCAAGGAGGTGTGCTTACTCAACACTCTTCATCAAAGATCTTGGAAACACCACAACATTCCACTAGAAGCTCAAAGGATCCATCGCATGAAGAACCTAAGGAAGCTCAAGGGAGACCTAGTCCTTCAACACCTTTCAAGAATGAGGATCATGAAGAATTCGAGGATACGCATGTCTTAGATTCAAGAATCTTGCGAGGACGATTGGAATGTTATATTCATTGGAAAGCATATGACATCAGTGATCATACTTCCGAATTTATAGAAAATCTTCAGAGAGCAAAAGTCAAGGTTTGTGAATTCCATAAGAACAATCCAATGAAACCTAAGTTTAAGAACATGGCCGCTCCTCGTGGAACTCCTCGCTTGAGGGGGAGGTGATGTCATGGACACAAAGGAAACCATCCTAAATCTCAAATTCCCTGTGACTTTACATATCTCATGATTGGTTTAGATTTTGGAGAAACTAATGCTTCCATTGCGTCCAAAATGTTCCAAAACCCTAAGATCGACTGTCTATTTGCTGAATTCTGACACCTGGAGGTCCAGATTGAAGTCGATGACATCATGATGACATCATCAAGTCGCAACCGCCCTTGGGAACCGCCCTTGAAAAACTATATAAGGAGGGGTTGGCCACATTCATAATCAGTCTTGCCAATACCAGTCTTGGGAGCTCAAGGAGTCATGACCGCCAAGTAAGTACTCTTCAAGTTCCAATTCTAGTTCTTGTCTTGTTCCTTGTTCTAGTCTAGTTCTTGGACATACTATATTGTCCCCTTGTAATCTCGTAGTACGAGACCTTGTCGAGTTCTTTCTTGTATCTAGTCCATCTCCCAGAGGGGAGTTCTTGTAATCTAGATTTCTTATCTCATACTTACGATCCCGGGTTGTGGGATCTCCTGTATCATCTCTAGTCAAGTTTTCCATACCTATCAGTCCCGGGTTGTGGGACATCTTGTATCAGTTACGTATTCTTATACTATTTCCCATTCGTGGGTGATCTTGTAATCAAAAGTGTATTCCGAAATCTTTTCTACTGTAGTCAGAGAGCACAATCTAGTGCTCCCTTGACAATTCACTTATAGTGGATATTGGAAGATACAAGAAATTATTTGGAAGTCTCGTCTATTTGTGCGATAGAAGACTAGATATCTCCTATGCTGACGGAGTAGTAAGCAAGTTATATAATAAGCCTTGCCAAACTCATTGGAAGGCAAACATGCAGATACTCAAGTATGTGAAAGGAAAAATTGATTATGTTATTCTCTATGAAGAAGGATCTTCTCTGGTTTGATACTGTGATTTAGATAGGGCAAGAGATATTGAAACTAGAAAATCCATTTTTGAATATCGCTTTTTTTTATGATCTTGGATCTTATCTTGGACCAATAAGAAGCAAATGACTATATCATTATCTCTAACTAAAGGTGATTAGAAATCAACATGTGTTTCAACATGTGAAGCAATATGGTTGAAGAGGATCTTATGGAACATACGAATACAGGGGCAAGAGGCTACATGGTTGAAGTGTGACAACCAAAGTTGCATGGCCATCACCAAGAACTTGTTTCACATGCACGTAACAAGCACATATAAATTCAGTATCACCATGCATGTGAGCTGAGGTGGGATGGAGTCAAGGAGATTAGCTATTTTCCAATTCAGAAAAATGGAGTAGAAATGTTCACTATGCCACTTGGGAGAGCGAAAATTCATCAACACTTTCCAAAGCTTTGCATTGGATCAAGGAGGTAGTTCACTATAGGGTGGACATTGAGGTGGGGGGTGGTGTGCTAGATATACTGAATACTCAATCCTCAATTGAAAGCAAATGTTCCATTGTGCTCTAAGTTGTAAGAATCCTATCATGAGGAGAAGACATTGTGAGAGCCCAAACATTTTTGGAATCCTAACTTCTAATTTAGATGAGGTCTATGTGTGTAGATGATCTTTGTGAGCCTAGCCATTGCATTAGGCAGGGCAAACATTTCTCAAAAATTGGGTTTCCATTCACTTGGCAAGAATAAAGGCCTTTTGGTGCCACACAATTTCCCCACAGAACCTTAATGGGGGGAGTGCATAGGGGGAACTTGTCTCTTTTTGTGGGGTCTAGGGGGCCTATTTCGTTGGCCCATAGGGCCGAGACGGGAGGACTTTTGGTCATGGATGAATTTTATATTGTGTTGAGTATTTTTCCTCTCTCAACGACATTTATCGATACAGACTCCCACTATAAAAGTTATGTAAGCATGGCCCATGTGTAGCTTTATAGAACATTGCACACTAGGAAGCCCTTCATCTAGAGTCTATCTAGATTGCCATTTGACCTCCATACTGGGAGCGCATGGATGAAGAACACTATCTTTCTAACTGCATTACTAGACTTCCCTATCTCTTAGTCTCCATCTCTTTTGTCAGCATTTTTGTTTTCCGACTCTGTCTAGTACTCTATTCCATGGTGTGATTTTTTCTTACATCACCTTCCATAATCATCATGTGTAGAAGGAACAATGTATTTGTGTGTGTAAAAGAATATCATTTCATCCCAATGTCTACATGTAGTGCTTTGAAAGTGCATGTATGACTATGGAGTGGTTGTTGTTCCACTAAACTAGAAGTAAATGTATCTATAACAACAACTAAAACATTCAACATCCTGAATCATTGAAAATATTATAGAAGAAATCACAATGAATATGATAGTTTGTTCTATTGAAGTTTTTCATGTTTGACACTATGAAGACATGTTGTACAATATCAACCATCCCAATATTTCTTTAATGCTTAAAGCCTAAGAGCTTACCCTTCCAATAAAGATCCAAATCTCCATGACCTCAAATGGTTGAATTCCAAATGGTTGAATGTACACCCATACACTGGTGCAAAACTCATGCGGTAAATATCTATACTTCAAACTTGTTTTTCATTCATGAATCTACAAGCAACGTATGAATGGGTAGATTCTGAAAATAAAACAAGAAATGAGATGCCTTCTTTTAGATGAGATACAAAAAGTTTTTGAAATGTATTAGCATGTATTACAATAAAATTAGTGCATGAACAAATGACTGCATCTTATAAATACATAAATATATTGATTGGTAATAATTTCGAAGATGTGAAGAAACGTGCTACGAAAAAGATGCAATCAGACAGTTTTTAATAGTGAAAGTACTTCGTCACTTTCCAATAGTGCAAAAAAAAAAGAAAATGTTTTGATGTCCATCCATAGCAAGAATATTGCAATGAAATTCTGATAATCGGTCCACCGATGGTTTATATAATGTTCTAACTGACCCAAAGGCATGAAGACACATAGAAGAAGAATAGGTATATTTGAGAATTGAATCAAGAAATCTACTCCTTGGATTAGCAATAGATGTATTCAACCCATTTGTTTATAAAAGAGCTTTGTGGAGTACTTGGATATGCTTGTGTATTACATAATGCCACCATGGTTAGCTATTGAGAGAGGTCGCTTGATACAATCATTAATTTTGTATGTTAAATATAAAGTGAAAAATTGAGATCATTCAATTGAGATCATGCCTAAGAATTTTAGGTTATTTTTTATGTCCAATGTGTGGTCCATCTTTAGATGAATGCTTTTCCAGATCATTTAAGAAGGTGATTTATTAAGGAGAAGCTTGATATCTTCTAGAAGAACATTCTTTACAGGAAGGTAAATTTGGATGTATGGAAAATAATTATATACATGTATGTGATTGGCATAGATTATGGGAGACCTACGGAGATGAAAGGCTTGTTCCAAGAATGAAGATACTATCAATTTCTCATATATTCTCATTTTGGAGTGATCTTCTTATTAATCATCAGATTGTTCCAATGCATGTATTCGAGAATGTAGTTGGGTTGATGTGGAGACCTATCACTGGTCAAAGAGAATCTCAAGCACAATGTGAAGATATAAGATGCATTAGTAAGTGGCCACATTTTGTGACCAATCAATGATAGCAATGATCTTCCTCAATCTCCATAAGTGTTGCAAAAAGATGAACTACAACAAGTCAAGTCCGTTACTTCAATTTTTAAAACTACGATTGGATGCATGCATTCAATGAAAACCGTGTCTTCACTCGAGCAAATGAGTTGGATTTCGTAAGATCCATGATTGGCATAATTTCATACAACTCAATTTATATTAGTTTTCTTTCCACATATGTCAGATTTATAGTTTGATGAAGAGGAAAAAAAGAGTATTTAGCCAAGTCGCTCAAAACAATGGTGTAGAAAAATGATGAAAAAAAGTGTTATTTTTAAACTTATAGCCAATGCAAAAATGGAGGCAATCATAAAACAAGAACTTTAGCCCTTCCAAAAAAATTAGTGGCATTGCTCGAGTTTCTAACAAGAGATTGGCTTTGAGGGGCAATGGAACAACCTCAACAAAATAGAGTGGTTATAAGTATGGAACAATACACAACATTATGGAGACCAGTAAGTACAAAAACATATTTGAGAGTAAACTCAAGTGTAAGAGATACAACTGATATCTCGAGAGTAAAGTCAAGTGTAAAAGATACAAATGATATCTCGAGAGTAACGTCAAGTGTAAAAGATACAAAGGATATCTCAAGCATAATACTAATGAAATGATTGAAACATATCTTATGCAAAATACGATGCTCACCTTTCATTGATGGAAACATATCTTATGCAAAATATTATGCTCACCTTTCATTGTAGTCTCAAATCAATGCAGAATAAATCCAAACAGTAGATCTCAATAGTTGAGCTTCCTTTAGCAAAGAAAGGTACGTCTCATAAATATATATATATATATATATATATATATATATATATATATATATATATATATATATATATATAAAATATATATATATATATATATATATATATATATATATATATATATATATATATATATATATATATATGTGTGTGTGGGTATGTTTGTGTACAACGTTACTAGAGAATTCTTTGCAAGTATTAAAACATAAACATGGATTTGTTCTGCTTACGATGGTGACTGGAGTATTTAATGGAAACTTACAAAAGTTCAAGGAATATAGATAGTACGACCGATTCAAATGTCTTCTGTCCCATTCACTTGTAACGTTTCTCCTTTGTTTTAATTAAAGTCCGAGAGAATATGCCAAAGCTGAACTTCCTTAAAAAAAAAAAAACTTGAAATACAACTGCTAATGACAAGCAGTTTTTTATTTAAAACAAAGACTTTATATGAAAAACCTGAACTTTTTCAACATAAGTTGCAAATTTCTGCCGTTGATCTTGATAAGACACATCAAACTCTTTGAAGAAGTACATACATGGAACGGATCTCCGTTTGCGCTCCAGATACCATCATCTACAAACAAGGCAGAGATGAATTTCTCTTTTGGAAGAGCTTCGGTGAAGATATCCGCCACTTGTTGTCTAGTGTCCATTGGAGTACTTGCAATTTTGGCATCCTGCAAATGAAACTTCTTCAACATATCCTGTATGTACTTTCTCTGAGTAATGTATATTCCAGAGTTAGTATAGACTAACTCAAGCCCAAGAAAATACTTTAGTAGACCAAGATCATTGATCTTGAACTCCTTCATCATCTGGCTCTTGATTTTTCTGATTCCATTAACATCATTACCTATAAGTATGATGTCATCAACATAAACACATAGGTATATTACCTCAGAATTACTTCTCTTGATGAATAGAGAAGTGTATGGCTTTCTCATGACAAAACCTTGGTCTTGAAGGTAAGTGGTCAACCTATGATTCCATGTCCTAGGTGCCTGCTTTAATCCATATAAAGCTTTATTCAATTTGCACACATATGATACCTTGTTTGGATCCTCATAGCTAGGAGGTTGTGACATATATACCTCCTCTAAAATCCATCCATTCAAGAAAGATTTTTTGACATCCAATTGATACATGTTCCAATTTTTTGATGCAGCCACACTTACAAACACTCTGATGGTTGGCATCTTGGCCACAGGAGAGAATGTTTCTTCATAATCAATGCCTCGGGCTTGTGCAAAACCCTTGGCTACCAATCTGGCTTTGTATTTGTTAATTGACCCATCAGAATTTCTTTTAAGTTTATAAATCCACCTGGATCCTATTACCTTCATGGATTCCTTCTTTGGTACTAGCTCCCATGTGTCACTTTCCTTCAGTACTTCAATCTCCTCATCCATAGCTTCTTTCCATTCTATCTTGGTTATGGCTTCTTCATATGATCCTGGTTCTTCAATTGAAAAATCTTTGGCAAGATAAACAGAGTGTTTAGTAACAAGAGATGTATCATACCCATATCTTATAGGTTTTTTGCTCTCTCTTTGTGATCTTGTGATTGACTGATTTGAAGATTCAGATATGTCTTCAAGCTTCTTCATTTTGACTTTGCCCTTGGACTTCCATGCCTTGAATTCTTCATTATTGATAATGTCTTCATCATCTGAATTTGAGTCTTCATTCTGAGTAGGTTCCTCCTTAGCAAGACTTGGAAACTCGTCTTCCAAGTCATAGGGTAGTTTAAACTTCCTACATTCATTCTCATACCAAGAATCATTTTCATCAAAGACAACATCTCTACTAACCATGAGTCCCTTATTGGAAGGGTTGTAGAACCCGTACCCTTTTTGATTTAGATCATATCCAATAAAGATGCACTTCTCAACCTTAGGGTCTAGCTTACCTCTTATCTGAAGAAGGAATGTGTACATATGCTACACATCCAAATATCCTGCAATGGTCTAGTGAGGGTCTCCTACCATGCCATTCTTCATAGGGTGTTATCCCATCAAGGGACTTGGATGGTAACCTATTTATGAGATAAGTGGCAGTAGAAACACTCTCTCCCATAGATAGTTAGGTAACCTTTTTTCATTCAACATTGACCTAGCTGTTTCAAGAATCAACCTATTTCTTCTCTCAGCTACCCCATTCTGTTCAGGAGTATAGCTTGTGGTGGTTTCTCTCTTAATGCCCCTCTCCTACAAGAAGTCTTCAAACTCATCGAAGAAGTAGTCACCTCCTCCATCTGTCCTTAGTCTCTCCAAATTCTTTCCTATCTGATTCTCAACAAGTGCAAGGTATTTTTTAAAGCAATTAAACACTTCATCCTTGTGCTTCATGAAGTACAATACAGTCCACCTGCTATAATCATTAATAAAAGATACATAGTACCTTGATCCTGAGATTGAGGGGTCTTTGCTTGGTCCCCATACATCTGTGTGGACAAGTTCTAGGTAGTCCTCATGCATGTAGCCTTTCCTTGGGAAGGGTAACCTATGAGACTTCCCAAATTGACAAGCACTACATTTATATATCATGTGTTGTTTGGAAACATTGGGTATTCCAATTACACATTGCTCTCTGCATATCTACTTCAAGGTTCTTTCTCCTACATGCCCTAATCTTTTGTGCCAAATCTCAAGTTCTGAAAGTGTTTGATCTTTATAATTGTATAGTGCAATGTTCTTTGTGTCTTCTAGCTCAAAAGTAAAAAGTCTACCTGATTTTTCTCCTTTTGCTATTCTCTTGAACCCATGCCTTGGATCTTCCAAAAATGCTCCAAATTGGTTGAATCTAACGTGCAAACCTTTCTCCACAATCTGTCCAACACTCATCAAATTTTTGGTAATGGCTAGTACATAGAGTACCCTACTCAACAGGTTCTAATTTCCATCACAAGTCTTAACATTTCCAACTTTAACTACTAAGTGCTTCGTGTCATCACATGTTTGTACTCAATGTTTACCTTTTGGTTCCTCAAGATCAGAGAGTAGTGCTACATTGCCAGCCACATGATTTGAGCATCCTGAGTCAATGTAGAATCAGAAGAGAGTCATCTTGCTCTTCTGTATAGTTTTTGTAGTCCTTTCTGGATTTGAATCCTCCTTGGTAGTTCCCATTGTAGTTGTTGTTGTAATTGTTGTTGTAGTTGTTGTTGTAGCCTTTATGATGGTTGAATCTACCTCTTGACTGTGAGTATCCACCTCTTTGATATCCTCTTCCTCTCTGATTCTTGTAGTTCCTGAAACACTCATCTATAGTATGATGTGATAAACCAGAAATGTTGCATGGTGAGGAGTTATAGGATCTCCCCCTACCTTGCTTACCTCCTCTGCCCCTTCCTCTTGATGATCTACCTCTCTCTGCATAGTTGGCTTGGGAGGTAGTGCCTTCATCTTCACCTTTCTTGTTCTTTCCTTTATCTTTAGCTTTACCTTTATCAGTGTATAGGGCAGAAGAGCTATTACCTTGGGACGTATCTCCATTCTTGTTGAGCTTGGCTTCATGAGTGAATAATTGTCCCATGAGAGTGGTAAGGTCTGGAATCTGCATGTCCATGTAGAGATCCATGGCAGTGGTGAAGCTTTCCCATTTGTCATCAGCTTTGATCCCATTGATCACTTGCCTTACAATCTGCTCTTCTTCAATCTCTTCTCCTATGCTTGCTAACTGATTTGCTACATCTTTAATCTTGGACACAAACTCTGAAACAGCTTGCTTCGGTTGCTTCCTTAATGTGGTGAATTCAATCCACGACTGATTTTTTCTAGCCCTTGTGTTGGAAGAGAAATAAGATGACAAGGTTTCCCAAGTCTCTTGGGATGTCTTACAGTTCCTAATATGTGGCAAAAGAAAATCAGTGATGGACTTGAGTAAATAAGACCTTGCTAATGCATCCTTAGCACACCATGTGTTGAGCTTTTCATGTTCTTCCTTTGTTGGCAATCCTCTTGTTTTGAATGAGGGCAATTCCTCATCTCCTGAGATGTATCCATAACTTCCTTGTAGATATGTCTTCATCCTTAAAGACCATGCCTGATAGTTGTTCCTGTCCAATTTATCAATAAATGAAGGAAAACCATCTCCCTATTTACCATAGTTTGCTCTGATACCACTGTTGGGAATGATGGATGGACACTCCAAGAGAATGAGTAGGTACTGCCAAATCCTGATTTGTACCAGCCCTTTGATGCTTCAGAGTTGATAGATGGACCTTCGTAGCTTTCCAATGACACCATAAAATTCCCTATGTACTTTGGAAATGATGTGTGTAAAGATTGAATCAAAACAGATAACTTTGAACCTCAAGCTTCAAAGAAAACCTTCTTGTTTTGACTTGACACCTCCTGGATCTTTTGG
Source organism: Ceratopteris richardii (assembly GCA_020310875.1). Lineage (NCBI taxonomy): Eukaryota > Viridiplantae > Streptophyta > Polypodiopsida > Polypodiales > Pteridaceae > Ceratopteris > Ceratopteris richardii. The sequence continues at coordinate 115,056,378 of CM035436.1, forward strand.
TGAGTATGACCAGCACAGTAGGAGTTGAAAAACTTCCTTTTGGAGGTATCTAATTAGCTTAGCAAGCTAACTATTCCAAGTGGAATGATATAAAAAGATTAACTATGCTCAGAGAAATCAATTTAGCAAGTAAACCTTTACCCCCAATGTTTTAGGCCTGTTGCAGACTTTGACTAGTGATCACCTTGGCACGCTTTTCTCTAAAATAGATGAATAGAATCTCTTCAACTTTTGATAGTATGTAGATAACCTTGAGCTAGTTTCAACAAGCTATAGATCTTTGAATTTCGTGGAGAAACGAGTGAGCTATGCTCTCCACAAGTTGACAGACTTTCAAGTACTATGAAAGGGAACTCAGAAATGAATATTGTAGATATATGTATTAATGATCACTTGTATACAATGCCATTGGCATGAAGATCATTGCCTAATGGTGTAGATAGGTGTGGGCTAGAGTGTATGCCTAACACACATTCAGAAATGATAGAGATGTGCCCGGGAAATGAGTCTACTTACATGCGACTTTTTGAGTTGATCTCTTATAGTGATTTAGTTCAAAGTTTGAATTTGAATTCAAACTTTGGCTCTCTTTAATCAAGCTCTTGCATCCTAGGAGATATTCCATCTACTTGATTGGTGCTTCACAACTAATAAAGTTCACGAGATTTCCTTGGTAGGTGTTTACAAAGATTTCAAAGTCAAAAGTGACTGTTACAAAAGAGTAAAGTGGTAATTAACCACTAGCATTTGTTCCTATGCTTCTCCATATGTGTATGGACTTCAAGGTATCCTTCAAGCGAAATGTGTAGGCTTGTGAATTGCACCAACAGGTATAAAGCAACCCAAGTTTTTAGATACCACACAACTAGTGAATGATACCCCTATTTGCTTGTCAATGTTTAGCTCTAGTGTGTGCATAAATCTCCTCATATATTTTTGGGTTTTTGTCGCTGTTCAGGGCTAGTGGACTCATGAAAAACCAAAAATGTTTTAGTATTTTGAAGTGTTGGTTGACCTAACCTACTTTGAAGCTCTCTTACCTACCTCCTAAACCTAACTTCCCACTCATAATCTACTCCTAAAAACTTGTTACACCTACACTATGTCTATGAAGAAAAAAGTGCAAGGGAGTTGTGACTTGCCAAGCCACTGAATATTACTTCCTCATGATCACTACCTTCACAATGACACTTTAACCATCATGTAGGCACCTTGAATTAGGCCCACAATCCTTGAAAATGGCACCAAAAACATGTGTGCCTAGACTCACAAGGTCTTAGAAATTTGTGATGAGAGATAATATACATCACTCGTATAGTAAATGCATATAGTGATGGTTTTATGCGCATGTTAAATTATCAAATCGAGAGCTTGACACATTCAAGTGCATGGAAACATGTGCTTATATAATGATTAATGTGGGAAAGGCACAAGTAATCCATGCAAAAAGGGATCATCCACCTTACATGACACCTCTTACACAAAAGTGTGTATCAAGCTACTTGGTGCAATAGCAGACACAAATCAAGCAATATCTCTAAGCTCCAATATCAAATACAGTCAATATCAGGTTCATTTTAAATCTTTCAAAAAGTGCATCCAATGATCATATTTTCAGACTAATCAAATCTTTGTGCTCCAAGTTATGAGAAAAACAGAGCAGCAAGAATCACCTACTCATACCTAACGACTCCCTATTGGAAGTTAGTTTTATTTCAAGCTCAAGAGTCTGGGAACATGCCCAAAGCTTCAGCATCCACATCATCCACAATCAAAGGAGGATGATTTCCATGCATCAAATCACGTCAATAATGGAAAGATTTTTATTAGAGAAGAAATAGGTCACCTGTTGATGTGATTGGACATCACTTCTTGACATGTATATGATTTTGATTGGTTAAAGAGGTTACTATGTAATATTTAAGACCTCTAATGAGTTGCAATGTTACTTAGAGTCATGGAAATACATAGCCAAGCTGCCCCTTTGCTTAAGTACACCCCCTACTAGCTATTATCTACATATTTTGTAGAGATTTTATTTTAGACAATCTATACCTCTAGATGATCTTTTGGAGAACCCCCGTTCTTGTAATTTTTCTTTATCCTTAATTCTGGATCCATTTCTATTGATTTTTATCTTGTTAGAAAGATTAACTCTCCTTCATTATTTCTCCTTTATTTTAGATGTTTAAAAATTAATTCTATGTAACCTCCCAAGAAAAGGATAACTAATTCATGCTTCCTAGGAATGATGAGTTATTTTCTTTTTGGCCATCAAAAACAAAGTTCTTAAAGGAAGTTAGCATTTTAGTATCCCATACTAATGGATATTTTCTCCAATCCACATAAAAAATCCTGTTTTGGTCTTTGTTCCACCTTCTATGTCCTTTACATGCTCTCTTGATCATTTCAACTTATCCTTTCTCTAATCCTTAACTTGTCGGTGCCAATTTTGAGCCTAAAGACTAAGGTGTCTCTATAACCATTTACCTCTTTATGCTTCATTTAGGAAAAATCTCTTTTGGAAATTCAATCTTACTTAGGATTATATACTTAAGTTTCAAGTATTTTCTCATCTCATGAATCATTTATAAGCTTATTGATAGTACTTTTGGAAAAATCAATAGTAATTCTAATCACAACTAGTTAGACAACCTTTATCGATTTTGATCAATTCTTTTTGACTAGGTGACAGTGATAGAGACTTAGTCTTTATCTTAAGGTCTCTTTCTCAATCTATCAAGCTCATTGGCTTAACCTAGGGATTTTTTGGGGATCTCCCCTTCAACTCAAGTCTAAGCATCTGCTAATGCTTTTCAAATTTCAAAGCTAAGAAATTTCTTCAAGGTTAATACACTTTTTGGTTTATATCAATCATAAGACTTAAGTACCGATTCCTATGGTTTGGGGTTTAAATAGGGAAACACATGAGATTATCTCAACTTTCTATAAGAGTTCAAAGATTACTTTGATTCAATACTTGAGTCTTGATCACTTATACTTTATTTATTCCTTTAGTGCTAATTGAAGTGATCAATTTCATGATCAACAAACTCATCAATGAATTCTTCACACCTGTTGAATGATCCTTGGAAGGAACCATGAACTTTTGGAATCGTTAATGATATTTTATAATTCCTTGAGAGACTTCAAGTATTAAAATTTGTAGATAGCTTGTCCAAGGTATATACTTGTCCAAACGTCTCCTTTCCCAATGCAAATCAAGATATCACTTTATTGAATAAAGAACTTATACTTTGATTCTTGTGAAATTTAACGATACTTTAGATCCATCTATGCATTGATAGTTGAAGACCTATGAATCTTTGTATAACTATCAAGAGGATCAAATTTATTCTTGAATTAATCATTCAAGTAATGTACTTTTCGATCTTTATTGATGCCATGGATGACAATCCTTTAAATTTGATCATCATTCTAACTAGAAGTAATTCTTTGGATATGCAATCTGAACATGATGCTATTATGAATGATGAAGATCTAGGAACAAATGAATCATAGGTGTTGGACAATGGTGTCCTTGGGTGAAGATTTAGGAACAAATGAATCATAGGTGTTGGACAATGGTGTCACTCAACAATATAAAAATATAGCTTGATTTATTTGTTTGGATAAAGAAGGTAAGCTCCTTGGCTGAAGTTTTTGGAATAGATGACTCATAGGTGTTGGAAAATGGTGTCACTCAACACATGATGAGAAAAAAAGACATCTACAATTCCTTTAAACCTCTAACGAAACCCATCGCAATAAAGTTAGGCAATAGTGCAAGATGTCCTACATAGGGCAAAGGTACAATTTCTTTTATGAACTCTAACAAGGATATAAGAAAGCTTTCAAATGTGTTGTATGTCCCACCAATCAATTGAATTTGCTTTGAATAGCTTCTATAATTCATCAAGAACATGAAGTATCTTTCACTAAGACAAGAGCTAAGATTATGGATAGTAACAATAGTTTTGTTGGGACTAGAATAAAGAGGAATAACCTACATAAGTCATGTCCTCTTACAACCACTACAGGTGTGGGCACAAGTAAGTTATGCCATGAGAGACTCATCCATTTTCAATACTCGATATTAAAGGGATGCATCACCGAGGTATGGTTGCACACCTACCATCAATTATGGAGATGGAGGAACCATGTGAAGCTTTCATGATGGTCAAGAAACAAAGGAAATGGTTTCCACAAGAAAGCAAGAACGGAGAAAGCTCTCCTCTATAGTTGGTGCATGCTGGTTTGAGTTGAAAAATGCCTACACATCTTCCTACTATAGTCATTGACAAGTAACTAGCTCCTCAATGACAACATTTTTGTCTCAACTAATGTCTTTTGTTTGGAGAGCTCAGAGGTATGTAAGACTTGCCCCGATTGGACCTTCCCAAGGATAACCAATCGTACTCACATCTTTCATGGCCATGCGAGTGTGTTTGCCACATTGAATGGGATACCACACTCAATGAAGAGCTTGGTTATCTCTCGGGTTGCTTCGTTCATTGATTGTTTTTGTATTCCAGCCCTCATGCTACCTTTCACAAATATATTGCTCTCTAGAATCTTGGGTCTAGGATGCTCAGAAATGTTCACTGAGCTTATGATCTTAGTGCGGGGCCTTTTGGATGAACTAGGGGTATAATCAATGACATCAATGGGATTGGTTTGCTCTTCATTGCTATGTGACAATCAATATGAACCAATTGGCATCTTACCCACCTATTCGCTCAATTGAAGTTGAGTAGTTAGCTCCTAAAAAATACTTGGAAGAATAGAAGTGCATTTGCCAATGCCTCCACCTTTTAAGCCAAGGAGATGAGCTTTAATACGAGATGCAGTGCCCGTGTAAACCCCCATGCAATACTTGCATTGCCATGTGTTCTTGCCAAGCTCTTTCACATGGTTGGGAATAACATTAGGAGTTCTTCCCATGATGATAAGACTGATAAGATATTAGTGTAGGCTTAGGACTATACTTCTATTATCTATAACACTCAAGAACAAGGCTCAAGAACAAGGCTCAGGATAGCACACAAGTAGTGAATGATACCCCTATTTGGTTGTCTATGTTTAGCTCTAGTTTGTGCATAAATCTCCTAATAAAAGAGACACGAATCTGAATATCAAGCTGAGTAATGCATACATAAATAACATATTCAACAAATAAATAATAGAGACCAATATCAAATGCATCTCCAATATCATGAAGACTCAATTGAAAACCTTTTCCATGGGAGTGGAAAATGGTTACTATCCTCAATGTTAAAATTTAGCAATAAAGTGCGACAAACTTTAGTTCGACACAAAACAATGCCACCATCAACTTACATAAACCAAAGTTCCCAATAATGATGCAGACGCCCCAAAACTTGCATTTCAAAAAAGATATGAAAATCAATCTTAAAATACAAAATAAGCATCTCACGAGGAATTGTGACCAACACCATCAACATAAATAACAATGATAAGAAGTACATCACTTGCATATTGCACCTGCAAGGTTATTTCAATTGGACTCTTTTTAAATCCATGTGATAATAAGTGGCATGCATTTATTATACCAATCACATGGTGCTTGGTTTAATCCATACAAAGCTTCTTCAACAAACACGTTTTTTTTTTCATATCGTTTTTACTCAAAACCATGGGATTGAAAAACATATACTTCTTCATGCATGTCTCTATTCAGAAATGTAGCTTGAAGTTCGATTGATGTAGAATCCAACCATTGTGAGCTGCAAATGCATAGATTTTGTAAACGATTTTCATATAGCACATAGATGAAGTCTCATTAAAAACAACGCCCTTTTCTTGGGCAACCTTTATCAACAAGACAAAATTTTAAACGATCAACAGTACCTCCAAACTTGCATTTCAACTTATAGACCCATTTAGCACTAATGGCTTCCTTCTAGGGGGAAGATCAGATGAAGACCTAGTACCATCATTCACAATAGCATCATGTTCAGATTGCATATTCAAAGAATTACTTCTAGTTAGAATGATGATCAAATTTAAAGGATTGTCATCCATGGCATCAATAAAGATCCAAAAGAACATTACTTGAATGATTAATTCAAGAATAAATTGGATCCTCTTGATAATTATACAAAGGTTCATAGGTCTTCAACTATCAATACATAGATGGATCTAAAGTATAGTTAAATTTCACAAGAATCAAAGTATAAGTTCTTTATTCAATAAAGTGATACCTTGATTTGCATAGGTAAAGGAGACGTTTGGACAAGTATATACCTTGGACACGCTATCTACAAATTTTAATACTTGAAGTTGTTGGAACATCAAGCTTACACTATGCTTGAGGTGGATTTGATCTACATCGAAGGCTATCGCATCGAAAGAATATCCGTTGGAGAGTTCTTTTTCATATGCTCATTTATTGTATTTTTTTGAGAGATTTTTGATGGCTCATTTACCGTTGTAAAAGCCTTGAGCTTTACACATGTAAAGGTACAAATACAGAGCCCAAATCCCACTAATTTGTGGTGGTTGATGTTGCATTCAATCAAGCCAATCAAATCACCTAAAAGTAGATCAATCAAGATCTTCACTTTTCCTAGATTGTAGGAAAGTGAATTGATTCCCTCCAACAACCATTCCCACCTTCATTTGAATTCAAATTCAACTTGTAAAACTCGTGGAACACTACTAGAGTCTATATAAAGACTTGGAATCACTTGTAAAATACATGGAAGCAATATACATACACTTGTGACCATCATTGTATTGCTCCTTCAATTTTCTGCATCATCTTCTTCGCCAACAGTAATCTTGCAGAGGCTGCTGCTCTCTGTGCAAAGCTCTAAATTGAATGAAAAAAGACTCATTGGAAAGGTATTAGTGTCGAGTTGTTGCCTATAAGTTTTCAAAGCATTTGGCTCAGCAGATTGGGAGAAATTGGAGTTTGTCTGCCTTGGGGTCAATCTCTGCATATTCCTGAAAAATAGGAAGTACCACCGGTGAATGTCGCATTGATTCCTATAGCATATTTTTCTTATTCCTTATACTTTTGTGCATTCCATACACTCAACCCTATGTGTATCACTCCCATAAAAGGATTTTTTCTAATTGTAATAACGCTGGTCGCTATGGGCATTTGAAGTTCATTGTCTCTTCAATAGATAGTAAGTTTTTTGAGCTAGTCGACCCGCGAAGCTATCTGTTTTGTATCGACTCATTCTCCTTGATGCTCCAAAGTACATAGTGCATTTCTTTGCACTTACAGCATGCCTATAAGGTCTATTTGAGTCTCCATAAGCTCAAGGGCTGGTCTTGTGCCTGTTGGCTTGACCAAACTTCGTCGCTTCGAAACGCACTTTTCTACCTTCGAGAAGCTTCTCCAAGTTCTTTCAGTGGTATCAGAGCTAGATCAAGATGGGTGACGGCTTTCCTTCAATGATCGAGAAGCTTGATCAACACAACTACGCTGCTTGGCAAATCAGAATGGAGGCCTATTTGCAAGGTAGAAATCTTTATGGAATTGTAGCAGGTGATGAAGTTATGCCTATTCCACGATCCAAAGGAGGACCACACAAGAGGAGACAGATAAGCTCACACTTTGGTGCGCAAGGGATGCTCAAGCAAGGCCGTACATACTAAACTCTATCTTTGACTTTCTATTACCACATATTAGAGGATGCAAGACATCTCAAGAGACTTGGGATGCCCTCGAGACTTTCTTTTCTGCTAGTACCAAAGCAAGAAAGAATCATCTTTGGAACGAGTTCAACCAAATGAAGAAGACGCCTAAACAAACCATCACAGAGTTTGTTACCAAGGTCAAGGAGGTTGCGGATCAGTTAACATCCATTGGAGAGCTGATTGAAGAAGAGGTCATCATGAGGCAAATTCTCAACGGCATTCAAAGTGATAAGCAATGGCAATCCTTCATGATGGCTTATGATCTCATCATGGATGTGCAGACTCCGGACTTCAACATCTTTCTTGGACAACTCTTCAATCAAGAAGCCAACAATAGCATAAAGGAAGGTAACTCTTATCATGGTAATTCAACTAGTGCTCTATATACAGATAAGAAGGATAAGAAGCAGAAAGGCAAGAAGAAGGAAGAAGATGAAGAAGAGACTTCCCAAGCCAACTTCGCAAGCAAGAGCAAGTGGAAAGGGAAGAAGAAAGGTCCAAAGCAAAACAAAGCCAAAGGTCAGAATGTTCAATCTTGTGCCATATGCGATAAGAACAATCACACCACTCAGAATTGCTCGTTCAATGGGAAGACCCAGAAAGGAAGTGGAAGAGGTGGATATGGCGGCAGTAGAGGCAGAGGTGGACACAACTTCAACAACAACAATAGAAGCTATAATAGAAGGGACTACAACAATTATTCAGAAGATCAACCACATGAAGACTCATTGCTTCTTATGAATCTAAGCCACAAAGAAGGTAAAGAAGATGATCATTTGTTCTACATAGATTCAGGATGTTTGAATCATGTTGTAGGCAACATTGCTCTTCTATCTGACTTGGAAAGTCCAAAGCATAGACATGAAGTACAAACAGGGGATGACACAAAGCACAATGTGGAGAAGATTGGTAATGTCAAAGCTTCCAATGGCAGGACAAACATTCTGAGTAAGGTTCTCTATGTACCCACTATCACTAAAAACCTAATAAGTGTAGGACAAATAGTTGAAAAAGGCTTGCAAGTTAGGTTCACCCAACATGGAGCTTTTGTGGAAGATCCATGTCAAGGCTTCAAGAAGATAACGCGAGGTGAGAAGCATGGTAGGCTCTTTACTTTTGAAGTAGGAGAAACCAGGAACATAGCTCTATTCAACTTTGGGTCTCAAACCCTAAGTGAGCTTGAAGTGTGGCATAAGAGACTTGCTCATGTGAATGAAAGAACCTTGAAGGATATATGCAAGGATCAAAGTGTTCTAGGACTGACGAACATATCAAAGCAACACATGATCAATAGGTGTGATGCATGTTAGATTGGGAAGGCACAAAGACAACCATTCAACCACAAAGGCTACATCCACAACAACTTATTGGACTTAGTACATACAGATGTATGGGGACCAAGTCAAGAACCTTCATTGGCAGGATCAAGGTATTATGTCTCATTTATTGACGACCATAGTAGATGGACTGTTCTATACTTTATCAAGAGTAAGAATGAAGTGTTTGATTGCTTCAAGAAGTATCTTGCACATGTGGAGAATCATACAGGTAGATCACTAAAGAAGTTCAGATCTGATGGAGGGGAAGAATACTTCTCCAAAGAGTTTGATGAGTTCTTGCAGGAAAAAGGTATCAAAAGGGAAGTGACTACTAGGTACTCTCCTCAACTAAATCGAATTGCAGAGAGGAGAAACAAGATTGGTTGGATCAGCCCGAACAATGCTTGAAGAGAAGAAGTTGCCACATTATCTATGGGCAGAAGCTATTTCAAGTGCTGTGTACCTTGTCAATCGACTACCATCCAAATCACTTCAAGGTATGACTCCTTATGAAGCATGGTATGGAAGAAAACCTAGTCTTGGACATTGCAAGGTTTTTTGTTGTTTAGCTTATGTTCATGTACCATCACAAATAAGAGGTAGATGAAAGGGCAACAAAGGTAGTGTTTATTGGATATGATTCAACTCAGATGGGTTACAGGTTCTTCAATCCTTCAACCAAGCAATTCACTACAAGTAGAGATGTTGTGTTTGAGGAACACAGGTCTTGGTATGATGAAGACAAACAAAAGGTAACACTACCATATGATCTTGATTCTGACTCTCATCAATTAGGAAGCAAGCATGATACACAGGTCCAGGATCCAAGAAGTGATACAGAGGATGACCAAGATGAAAGAGAAAGAGATTACAAGCTATGGAAGTCAAGAGGCAAAGCAAAGATGCGAGAGATTGGAGAATGCTCCAATCAAGCACCTAGAAGATCAGCAAGAGAGAAGAAACAACCAGAAAGGTATGGATATGATTCCACAGTTGTTACGAAGCATTCAATCTACTTGGCAAAAGACTCTATTTCAGAGGAACCCTCAACCTATGAAGAGGCAAAGGGAAACCCTAATTGGGAAAAGGCCATGAATGAAGAGATAGATGCATTGAAGGAGATGGACACTTGGGATTTAGTTCCAATGTCGGCGAATCAAAAGGTAATTGGTTGCAGATGGGTATATAAAGTTAAAAGAAATCCAGATGGATCAGTTTGCAGGTACAAGGCAAGATTAGTTGCCAAAGGATGCTCATAAACTCATGGTATAGACTCTGAGGAAACATTCTCACCAGTTGCAAAGATGACTACAATCAGGACATTGATAAGTGTAGCTGCTGCAAGGAATTGGAGACTCCTCCAACTTGATGTGAAAAATGCATTCTTAAATGGTTGGATAAGTGAAGAGGTATACATGTCACAACCACCAGGTTTTGAAAACCCTAATCATCCATCTTATGTTTGCAGACTTAAGAAAGCATTGTATGGATTGAAACAAGCTCCTAGAGCTTGGAATTACAGGTTGGTTACATATCTTCAAGATCAAGGGTTCAAAGCTAGCAGCTCAGATCCTTCTCTATTCATCAAAAGGGATCACAATGAGGTTATCTATCTATGTGTATATGTAGATGATATTATTGTGACAGGTGATGATCTAAATGGCATTCAAAGAATCAAGAGACACATGCAAGAGGAGTTCAAAATCAGTGACCTAGGTGAGCTCACATATTTCCTAGGTATGCAGGTGATATACACAGATGAAGGAATGTATTTGACTCAAAGAAGATACATTCAGGATCTTCTTCTCAAGTTCAAAATGGAGAACACTAAACCTGCAGGTACACCTTTGGAGATGAATCATAAACTAAGTGTTTCTGAAGGTGAGAAAATTGAAGACATTAAAGAGTATCAAAGCTTGGTAGGTAGCTTGATATATGCTACTCATACAAGGCAGACATCTCATATAGTGTGGGAGTGCTTAGTCAGTTCATGCACTCACCGAGAAGACCACACATGGATGCGGCTAAGAGAGTACTTAAGTATCTCAAAGGTACAATCAACGAAGGTATATTCTATCCTTACTCTTCAGATTTGGATATCAAAATCTACTCAGATGCAGATTGGACAGGAGCTAAGGATGATAGAAAAAGTACATCTGGTTACTTAGCATTTGCAGGTTTGAAGCTAGTGTCATATAGTTCGAAGAAGCAACCAACAGTTGCTTTATCTTCAACTGAAGCACAGTATAGAGGCTTGACCATAGCAACTCAAGAGGCAATATGGTTAAAAGCATTGTATACAGATTTGGGACTTGTGAGTTCCAAACCTCACATATTTGGAGATAATGTAAGTTCCATGCATCTAGCGGCAAATCCTATTTTCCATGCGAGAACTAAGCACATAGAAGTCCATTACCACTTCATCAGGGAGAAGCTCATGGCAAAGGATATTGACATTTCTTTTGTTCCTACTGAAAAGCAAGTAGCACATATGATGACGAAGGCACTTGATGGAATAAAGCTTTGTAGATTCAAAGCTATGGCAAGTATTCAACCTATCAGAGAATGAAGACTCAAGCATACTTTAGCTTGAGGGGGAGCTGTTGGAACATCAAGCTTACACTATGCTTGAGGTGGATTTGATCTACATCGAAGGCTATCACATCGAAAGAATATCCGTTGGAGAGTTCTTTTTCATATGCTCAATTATTGTATTTTTTTGAGAGATTTTTGATGGCTCATTTACCGTTGTAAAAGCCTTGAGCTTTACACATGTAAAGGTACAAATATAGAGCCCAAATCCCACGAATTTTTTGTGGTTGAATTTGCATTCAATCAAGCAAATCAAATCACCTAAAAGTAGATCAATCAAGATCTTCACTTTTCCTAGATTGTAGGAAAGTGAATTGATTCCCTCCAACAACCATTCCCACCTTCATTTGAATTCAAATTCAACTTATAAAACTCTTGGAACACTCCTAAAGTCTATATAAAGACTTGGAATCACTTGTAAAATACATGGAAGCAATATACATACACTTGTGATCATCATTGTCTTGCTCCTTCAAATTTCTGCATCATCTTCTTCGCCAACAGTAATCTTGCAAAGGCTGCTGCACTCTCTCCAGAGCTCCCAATTGAGTGCAAGAGGACTCATTGGAAAGGTATTAGTGTCTAGTTTATGCCTGTAATTTTTCAAAGCATGTGATTCAGCAGATTTGGAGAAATCTGAGTTTTTCTGCCTCGGGGTCCATCTCTATGTATTCCTGAAAAATAGGAAGTACCACCGGTGAATGTCGCATTCATTCCTATAGCATATTTTGCTTATTCCTTATAATTTTGTGCATTCCATACACTCAACCCTATGTGTATCACTCCCATAAAAGGATTTTTTCTAATTGTAATCACCCTCGTCACTAAGCATTTGAAGTTCATTGTCTCTTCCATAGATAGTACATTTTTTGAGCTAGTCGACCCGCGAAGCTATCTGTTTTGTATCGACTCATTCTCCTTGATGCTCCAAAGTACATAGTGCATTTCTTTGCACTTATAGCATGCCTATAAGGTCTATTTGAGTCACCATAAGCTCAAGGGCTAGTCTTGTGCCGGTTGGCTTGACCAAACTTCGTCGCTTCGAAACGCACTTTTCTACCTTCGACAAGCTTCTCCAACTTCTTGAGAAGTCTCTCAAGGCATTATAAAATATCATTAACGATTCCAAAAGTTCATGGTTCCTTCCACCTCGCAAGAAGGTCATCCGCACTAAGTGGGTATACAAGCTGAAGCGAAAACCTGATGGTACAGTTGACAGGTCTAAGGCTCGGCTCGTTGCAAAGGGTTATGCACAGGAAAGAGGCAATGATTTTGATGAGACCTTTGCACCTACATGTCATATGACTATTGTTCAAAGCATTTGTGCACTTGCAACCCATTATGGTTGGAATGTACATCAGTTGGACATTAAAATAGCATTTCTAGATGGTGATTGCATGAAGAAGTGTATGTTTTTCAGCCCCGTGGCTTTGTGCAGAGAGGGCATGAAAACGAGATGTGCAGGTTAAAGAAGGCATTATATGGTTTAAAGCAAGCACCACGTGCTTGCTATGAGAACATACATGCCTATCTGATTGCACATGGTTTTGAGAACAGTCCAACTGAAAGCACCTTATATGTTATGTGTGCTAATGATGTGCTTCTGATCATTGTGATTTATGTTGATGACATGCTGCTCATTGGTCCTCATGAGAGGCATATTGCTGATTTTAAGGCTGATGTGCATGCCTCATTTGAGATGTCTATTTTGGGTCATTTGCATCATTATTTGGGCATTCAATTTATGCACGTTGATGGTGGAATGGCTTTGTGTCAAACGAAATATATTGACACATTATTGCAGCGGTTTGGCCTTGAAGATTGTAAGCCTATTGCCACTCCTATGGAGATAGGTTTATGATTGATTCTTCATGATACTGGAGATGAATTTGATGTTGTTCTCTATCAGCAGGCTGTTGGATGCTTGATTTACTTATGCATTACTTGGCTAGATATGTAGTTTGCTGTCTCACAGATGAGCAGGTTTATGCATTGCCCAGGAGTCAAGCATTGGCAGGTGGTTAAGCGCATCTTTCACTACTTGAGTGGTACTCGGCTACTTGGGTTGTTTTATCCCAAGGGGGGATCACTACCGCTAGATTTGCATGCTTTTTTTGACTCTGATTGGGCCGATTGCTATGACACTCGTGTGTCCACTAGTGGCTTTTGCTTCATGCTTGGTAGCTCATGTATATCTTGGTTGAGTAAGAAGCAGCCTACTATGGCCACTTCCAGTTGTGAGGCTGAGTATAGGGCAAATTTCACGACGACTATTGAGTGTGTGTGGCTCAGATGCCTTATGGCTAATTTGGGTGTTGGTCAGTCTTCTGCCACCACCATCTTCACTGATAGTCAGAGTGCATTGGCAGTTGCAAGAAACCCTATGTTCCATGCTCGCACTAAGCACACTGAGTTGCATTATCATTATGTCAAGGAGAGGTTCTCTGTTGGGGAGATCAGCTTGGTATATGTGCCCACACAAGAGAACATTGCAGACCTTTTCACGAAGGCTCTGCCTAGGGAGAAGTTTGAAGCTTTCCACAAAGCTTTAGGCTTACTTCCTTTTGTGGAGTGATTTCCACATAGCTTGGCACTTCCTTATACATGAGTGCCAGCTACTTGTTCACTGCATCACTCTCAGGAGGGATTTGTTGATATATTTAGGTAGTGATGTGTGTGAACACTCTAGGACCGTCGGGGCACTTTTTTCCCTCTTTAGGAGGTTTTTTCCCCTGGCTTGTAGATACGCTTATTGCCCTAATGGGCTACTTATTTTTGTACATTCTCTAGTAATACATTCAGTATTGTGTGTTGTGCTCCAAGCTTCTTCTCCTTCCTTGTGCTATTCGCATGCTTCCGCAGACGTCTATCTCCAACAAGGATGGCCAATTTTTTCTTTCATGGCTATCCCAATTTGATGATTTTTACTCTAACGAATCCCACCACATGGACTGCATTTCAAGAAAAGATTAAGGATTCTTTCCTTTCAACTGAGGTCCACTTACATGCTCGTTGATCATGGAGAACTTTTGGATGGAAAGATGGAGATATTGTTTCTAACTACTCTAAACATTTTTCGCAATGACTACTACTTATTCGTTCGATTGAAACGATTCCTGAAGATACTTTGCAATGAAAGTATGAAGATGGTTTGGAGATGGGAATCCATGCTAAGCTCAACACCCTATATCCTAGGACCCTCTATGAAGCTATTTCTTTCACACATGATGCCACAAAAGAGTTTTAGTCCATTATCAAGTCCATTCACTTACAACAAGCACATCAACGACAACCACCAATCAAATCCAATTTTCCTTTCAAGTGTCCTTTTTCTACCTTTTCTTCTCCTACTTTTCAATGCCCACCTACTTTTCAATGCCCTCCTTAATCGAGTTTCTCTCCAGTACCCAAGAGGACCCCCTTACAAACTACTAAACCTCCAACCCTTCAAAGTACAATGATGGATGATCAATAAAAGAGGCCCCATATCACTTGATGCTATTGTGGTAAGTTTGGTCATACTAAAGCTAAATGTACATTGTGAACTAATGACGCAAAGCCTATTGGAGCTCATGTACATAACATGGAGGTAGTTCATGAAGATACTCAGCCTGATTGGACCAAAGAAGCATTGGGAAGTGATCTAAGTTTCTTGGGTAACAAAATTTATATCCATTCTTTACTTTGCATGCAAGGTACTATTAATGGTAAAGTTGTTAACATTTTACATGATGATGGTAGCTCACATGATTTTATTTCTCATACACTAGTGCAAGATCTCCAATTAAACCCACTTCCTTCTAGGTATAAAGTTAAGGCTGCATTTCAAGGAAATAGATATAATGCTAGAAGTGAAGTGCATAACATTCAGATTTGTATAGGTTCATACATAGATGAATGCACATTCTTAATTGTTCTTTGCATTCCTATGATGTTATACTTGGTATGCCTTTTTGTCATCATTATAATCCATGCATTGATTATCATACACACACAATTATTTTTAAGTTTAACAGTCAAGACATTTCTTTTTCTACAATGCAAGTCTTCCAACTATTTTCGTTTATTAGTCATACTCAAGTAAAACAAGAATTTAGGAAATGCTACAACTCATGTATTGTTTTTTTAAATAACATAGTTGATTACACACATACGCTTCCTAATGCACATAAATCATTTATGGATTCTTATAAGGATTGTTTTACGGATGATTTTCCTTTTAAAGTACCACCTTCTAGGGGATCTCTTCACCATAGTACTGGTAGTTCTCCTCCCCATAAGTCAGCTTATAGGCATGGACCTTTACATCAACAAGAAATAGTTGATCAAGTTAAGGATCTACTCCAAAAAGGCCTTATAAGGCCTAGTTCTTCTCCCTTTGGAGCACCTATTCTTTTTGTAGAGAAAAAGAACAAGAATTATAGGATGTGCATTGACTATAGAGCACTCAATAAGATCACAATTAAAAATAGATATCCTATTCCTAGGATAGATGATTTTCTAGATAAACTTTGTGGAGCATGTTTATTTAGCAAAATTGATCTTCAATTAGGTTACAATCAGATACAAATGACACAAAATGACATTTCTAATACTACCTAGAACTCAGACTAGTCACTTTGAATTCATGGTAATGCCTTTTGGACTCTCCAATGCACTGGTTACATTTGCATGTATGAGGAATACATTTTTTCTTGATTACGAAGCTTTTGTTCTTGTTTTCTTTGATGATATATTTGTCTATAGTGACAATGACAATGACCATGAAAATCATTTAGCAAGTTGTCTTTAATTTGTTACACAAAAACAAACTTTATGCCAATCCTAAAAAGAGATATTTCTTCCAAAATGAATTAGACTATTTAGGCCATATTGTTTCTAGTCAAGGCATTCATGTAGATCCAAAGAAAATTAAAGTAATTGAAGACTGGAATGTACCTCAATATGTGAATGATGTATGATCTTTTCTAGGGTTAGCTAGTTTGCATCAAGATTTTGTAAAAAAAAATATTATTTAGCATGTCCACTCACATTATTATTGAAGAAAAAGTTCAAAGTTGCATGGAGATTAGCACAACAACAATATTTTAAAAAACTCAAACATGCACTTTCTCATGCACCTATTTTGCAATTACCAAATTTTGCACAACCTTTCCATGTAGTTATAGATGCTAGTGTTTTAGGTATAGGTGTTGTCTAAATGAAAAATGATCATCCCATTGCATTTGAAAGTACGAAACTTAAACCTTCTGAAAAGAATTACAATACATATGATAAGGAACTCTTAGCAATTGTTCATGCTTTAAAATTTTGGAAACATTACCTTATGGGTTCTGAAGTTCTAATCAAAACAAACCAATAGGCTATTAAGCATTTATTAAATCAACCATTGATTTTTGATAGACACATTAAACAGGCTTCATTCATACAAAATTTTCAGCCTATGATTCAATATCAACCTAGTAAAGCTAATGTCGTAGCTGATGCCCTTAGTTGTTTCCCATCCTCACAAAAAAACTATTGTTTCAATCAATACTATTTATGCTATTCATATTCATTCATTTCATGATGATCCCTACTTATGCATTTGATTTGTATTTCTCACAAACATGGAATGCTTTCAATAATTCTACAATATTTAGAGAGGATCACTATATTTTCAGAAGCAATGGGCAAAGTGAAGCTTCAAATAGTACTATTTTAGATCTATTATATTGTTATTCTTTTGATAATCCAAGTAATTGGGATGAGAAAATTTCTTTATTACAATTTGCATATAATAACACAACATGTACCACTACTGGACGTGCACCATATGAAATTGTTTATGGTAAAAAGCTTACCACTCCCATGACTTTCACTCAAAGATTGGGGAAAAGAAGAAAAAAACTTTTTCTTCTTCTTTTACTACATAAAAGGAACATACAAGAATGACCTAAAACATAAGAGTACAACAAGTGAAATATATAAAGAATAGTACATAAAGAAAAACCTAATGTTCGGGGATGAGTGAGCTGGCAAGAAACAAATGTGCCATCACTCTTGATAGATAAATCTAATAAAGCTCAATGAAGTGTCCCTGACATATACCAACATGACCACTATACATGTTAGAGAAAATGAAAAATGATATGTGTCATCCTAGATCATCACATGTTGAGCTTGATATCTCAACACTCCCCCTCAAGCTCAATGTCATATCCTGTAATCCAAGCATCTCCCAAAACTTCTTTAGCTTCTCAAATCCAAGTGCTTTAGTGAAAATATTAGCAACCTACTTAGTTGTTCTCACATAAACAAGACCAATATGGCATGCTAATACCTTCTCTCTTATAAGTGATAATGTACCTCGATATACTTTGTTGTGGCATGAAAAATAGGACATCATGCTAATTATATGCTACAAAGATTATCAAAATAGATGGTGATAGGCTTTTGCACTTCCACACCTAAATCTGCAAGTAGCATCTCAATCCATGATGCTTCACATGCTGCCATTGCAACACCTCTATACTCAGCCTCTGTACTCGACAAAGCAACAATGGGTTGCTTCTTACTACTCCATGTAATAGCTGCACTCCCAAGTGGGAATAGAAAACCACTAGTAGATCTTCTATCTAGAATGCTACCAGCCCAATTTGCATCGGTGTATCCATGAACCTGCATATCTACACCACCTTCATAAAACAATGCATAATCCAAAGTAGCACTCACGTAACGTAGAGTGCACCTCAAAGCATCCAAATGTGGCTTCCTGCGAACCTACATAAATTGACTTTCAAGTCCAACAGTGTAGCTTAGATCAGGCCTTGTAATTGTGAGATATATCAAACTTCGCATAATTTTCCTGTACATAGAATTTTCCAATGCTTCACCTAATGTAGTATCCAACTTCAAATTCTGATCTAATGGCATAGAAATTGTCTTACAATCAGCCATACCATACTTTTGTAGCATATTCAAGGCATATTGCCTTTGTGACATCAACATACCTGTTTCTGTATGTATAAACTCAATGCCCAAGAAATAGCCCATTACACCAAGATCTTTCAGGTCCAATTCCTGCATAAGAAGTTGCTTTACCTCTTTGATGTTTTCTTCATTATCACCACCTACAATCAAGTCATCAACATAAATAGCCACAATCATGATGCCATCATCACCCTTCATTGCATATAGTGAATGATCTGCATCACAAAAAGAAAACCCAATGGTGGTTACATAATTAGCAATCCTTGCATGCCATGCATGAGGAGCTTGCTTCAGCCCATACAAAGCCTTTTGCAACCTGACTTTTAAGAAAGTTGTTGAACTCATTTGACATGTATTCACCTCCTCCATCAGATCTCAATGTATGAATATACTTCCCTGTTTGCTTTTCCACCATAGCATTAAAATTCTGGAAGTGAGTGAACAACTTACTCTTCTCTTTCATGAAGTATACCTTTACTTTTCATTTATGGTCATCAATGAACGTAACATAAAATCTACAACCACCCATGGATGTGGTCTTTGCAGTGTTGAGATATCAAGCTCAACATGTGATGATCCAGGATGACACGTACCAGTTTTCTGTTTCTCTGACATGTATAGTGGTCACGCCGGTATATGTCAGGGATACTTCATTGATCTTTATTAGATTTATCTAATGAGTGATGGCACATTTGTTCCTTGCAAGCTCACTCATTCACGAACATTAGGTTTTTCCTTATGTACTGATCTTTATAGATTGCACTTGTTGTATTCTTGTTTTCAGGTCATTCTTATGCATTCCTTTTTATGTAATAGAAGAAGAAGAAGAAAATCGTGACATGGTATTAGAGCCAGTGTGGCTGTGGAGAGCTCATGGAGAAGGCAACAATGAAGAGTATGCAGCAAGGCGTGGAGAAAACGTGATTCACAAATGACCTCTATTTTCTACGAAAATCGATGTGAAGATAGAAGACGTCAAAATATTTTCGAAATTTAACCCTTAGGGTCACCTGTTTTTGTTAGATCAAAGTTTTTGAGCCGTCTCGACCTCCATTTTGAGCCCACAAGGTGGGGCCCATAGAAAAATGAGGTCAGTTTCAAAAATTGTAACTTGCATTGTGTTCAACAACACTCATATATTCTAGGTCCAGAATTTCAAGCGATTCCGTGCACTGTTGATACACGAAAATTGTGTTTTTCTGAGATCGAATTGTCAAGTCATAGTGTGACAGTGTTCAAGCAAAAGTGCTACTGGTAGTGTTTTGCAGTGTTGTGAATTGCTACAGAAATGGCAAACACAAATGGAATGAGTCAGCTTATGATTGATAAGCTAGACAAGAACAAATTCCATGCTTGGAGATTCAGAATGATGAATTTCGTGATGGGAAAAGGCTACTGGAAGTACATTGAAGAAGAGAATGAAAATGCTCCATAGCTACCAGAAAGGAATCGGACTGTAGATCAAGTAAGAACATATGAGGAATGGAATCAAGGAGCACGAAAGGTAAGGTACTGGCTATCTGTTAGCATACAGGATAGCATGACTGGACACATACAGGATGCCAAGACTCCAAAAGAGGCTTGGAACAGTTTGGTCACATTGTGTGAGACCAATACAAAGGCACGGAAATTGCAACTCAAGAATGAGCTCCATACATTAGAGAAGAAGAGCATGTCGGTAAGTGACTACACCTTGAAAATCAAAAACATATGTGAGTCACTTGCATATATTGGCATGAATGTAGATGATGATGATAAGGTGGAAGTGTGTCTTTGTGGTTTAGAAGCTGCAATATAAGTAGTTCAGAACTTCTATATAGACCAGGGAAAATATTCTGAATTTAGCTAATCTGGTATCTATGCTGATTATTGAAGAAAACAATGTTGGTGAGGATTCAAAATCCCAAGGAAAATCTAGTTCAGAGCAGGTATTCTACTGTGCTAGAGGGAGAGGAAGAGGTAGAGGTTTTGGAAGTAGAAGAGGAAATAGTAACCAAGATCAAAGTCAACAACAGAATCATGCATGAGAAAGAGAACAGTTTTGAGGCAAGGGGAGCCAAAGAGGCTACAAAAATTTCCAAAGAAATGATTCAGGTAATGATAGTAAAGGATGTCGGAATTGTGGTAAACCTCGACACTTTGAATGTGATTGCAGGTTGAAGAATAAAAAATAATAGAAGGGAGCAGAATAATTATGCATCCACAACTGCAGATGATTCTGAGAAGATGTTCACGATTCAACGTCACATGATGAATACGATGTCTGTTGGTGTTTCAAAATCAAATGATAATGTCTGGTATGTTGATTGAGGTGCTTCAAATCACATGACCAGTCATGTAGAATGGTTTAGTACTTTGCAACAATTTCCAGTTCGTGGATATGTTGAAATAGGTGATGACACATCACATCCTATTGAGCATATAGGAAACATAGCACTATCGATCGAGGATGGGAAGGTAAAACATCTTGCTGATGTGCTGCATGTTCCTAATATAATAAAGAATGTGGTTTCTATTGGACAAATGGTTGACTAGGGATTACAAATCAGGTTCAATGCTGATGGATTATATGTAGAAGAGTACAAGCAAGATGGACGATTGGTTGCCAAAGGAAACAAAGTGGGTAGGATGTTCACCTTAAATGTGAAGATTCCTAAAATGAATGCAGCCATGTTTGCAAAAGGTGCAAGAGTTATTACAGATATAGAGATGTGGCACAAACGGATCGAACATGCAAACTTGCAAAGGCTGAAATTGATGCAGTCGAAGGAGATTGTCCATGGACTACCAAATTTCAAAGTTGCAAAAATGCAAAAGGTATGTGCAGCATGTCAATTTGGTAAACAATCAAGAGCATCATTTCCACATGACAAGCATGTTAGTGAGAATGTACTAGAGGTAGTACATACAGATGTTTAGGATCTAGCAAAGACCACATCTATGGGTGGTTGCAGGTTTTATGTTACGTTCATTGATGACCATACACGCAAAGTATGGGTATATTTCATGAAAGATAAGAGCGAGGTGTTCACTCACTTCCAAAATTTTCAAGCTATGGTGGAAAAGCAGATAGGGAAGTACATTCAGACATTAAGATCTGATGGAGGAGGTGAATACATTTCAAATGAGTTCAGAACTTTTCAAAAAAATCATGGAATTCGGTGTCAGTTTTCATGTAGGTACAAACCATAAGAGAATGGTGTTGCTGAATGCAAAAATAGACATATTGTAGCAATAGCAAGAGCCTTGACGGTTGAGAAGAATATGCCTCATTGTTATTGGGCAAAAGTTGTGCATACTATTGTATACATCATGAACAGAACTCCGACTGCTAATGTACATCAAGTTACACCTAAAGAGAAGTTTACAAGTAAAAAGCCAAACTTATCACATTGAAACATTTTTGGTTGTATTGCATATGTACATGTCCTAGATGAATTAAGGACAAAGCTTGATCCAAAAGTAGAAAAGTGTGTCTTCATTGGATACTCCCTTGAGCAAAAGAGATATAAATATTATAACCCACTCACACGATAGGTAAAGGTGAGCAAAGATGTGGTATTTGACGAAATGTCAAGCTTCTATGCCGATGCCAAAGAAGGACTCAATCTTGAACCAAATGACAAAGAAAATGCTGAAAAATCAAGTGTAGAATCTTAAGTTTTGAGTGGACCGGATGCATCACCAAGCAATAGTTCCAACTTAAATCCATGGAGTGGAAGATTGTGTGACAATTTTAGTCCAACAAATTCATCAAATAAATCCAAGAAAGGTAAAGAAAAGATTTCTATAGGTCATAAAACATGTGCAGGTTTTGAAGACATTCATGGAGATTCAAGCGGTTCAGAAAAGAGTCTGGATGAGGAACTTGGACTGCCCTCTGCGAAGACTCCAAGAGTAAGAAGGGCACATGTAGATGATACAAGGAGAAGTGACGCAGGACCAATAAGATCTGGGCAGATGTGGAATTGAGTGCAACGATTGACGTATGACAATTATAAGGCTCGTCATTGTGCCTACATGACAAAGGTAATACAAGATGTTGAACCTTCTTGCTTTGAAGATGCAATTGGAATTGCAGATTCGGAAAAAGCTATGGATGAGGAGATGGCTGCACTTTATGGAAATGATACATGGAAGCTAGTTCCATTGCTACAAGGAAAGAAACCCATAGGCTGCAAATGGGTTTACAAGTTAAAGAATAATGCTAATGGTAGCATAAGTAGGTATAAAGCATGATTGGTAGCTAAAGGATATGCACAAACATATGGCATTGATTAAAACATTCAGTCCTGTAGCTAAAATTTCTACTATCAGAACACTTGTTGCATTAGCTACAGCAAAAGGATGGACTTTGCATCAGATGGATGTGAAGAATGCTTTCCTACATGGTGAGTTACAGGAAGAAGTATATATGGACCAGCCACAAGGATATGAAGATTCAAAGCATCCAGAATATGTTTGCAGGTTGCAAAAGGCTTTGTATGGGCTGAAGCAAGCCCCTCGTGCATGGCATGCAAGGATTGTTGATTACTTAACCAGCATTGGGTTTTCTATGTGTGATGCAGATCACTCACTATATGCAAGGAAGGATGATGATGGCATCACTATTATGGCTATTTATGTTGATGACTTGATTGTAGGTGGTGATAATGAATCAAGCATCAAAGAGGTAAAGCAACTTCTTATGCAGGAATTTGACATGAAAGATCTTGGTAGGCTGCATTATTTCCTGGACATTGAGTTTATACATACAGAAACAGGTATATGGATGCTGTAAAGGCAACATGCCTTGAATATGTTGCAAAAGTATGGTATGGATGATTGTAAGCCAATTTCTATACCATTAGATTAGAATTTGAAGTTGGATACTACATTACATTGAAAAATGCTACTATGTACAGGAAAAATATGGGAAGTCTTATATATCTCACAATTACAAGGTGTGATCTAAGTTATACTGTTGGACTTGAAAGTCAATTTATGCCAGTTCCTAGGAAGCCACATTTGGATGCTCTGAGGCGCACTCTACATTATGTGAGTGCTACTTTGGATTATGCATTGTTTTATGAGGCTAGTGTAGATTTGCAGGTTTATGGATACACCGATGCAGATTGGGCTGGTAGCATCCTAGATAGAAGATCTACTAGTAGTTTTCTATTCTCACTTAGGAGTGTAGCTCTTACATGGAGCAGTAAGAAGCAACCCACTATTGCTTTGTCAAGTACAGAGGCTGAGTATAGAGGTGCTGCAATGGCAGCATGTGAGGCATCATGGCTAGAAATGCTACTTGGAGATTTAAAAGTGGGAAAGCTTATTACTATTTATTGCGATAATACTAGCTGCATACACTTAGCACGGAATCGTGTTTTCCATGCTAGAACAAAGCATATGGAGGTATATTATCACTTCATCACAAAGAAGGTATTAGCAGGTCATATTGATCTTGTTTATGTGAGAACATATGAGCACGTTGCTGATATTTTCACCAAAGCACTTGGAGTGGAGAAGTTGAAGAAGTTTCGAGAGATGCTTGGATTACAGGATATGGTGTTGCACTTGAGGGGGAGTGTAGAGATATCAAGCTCAACATGTCATGATCCAGGATGACATGTAGTAGTTTTTTGTTTCTCTAACATGTATAGTGGTGACGCCGCTATATCTCAGGAATACTTCATTGAGGTTTATTAGATTTATATATCGAGAGTGATGGCACATTTGTTCCTTATGTACTGATCTTTATATATTGCACTTGTTCTATTCTTGTTTTCAAGTCATTCTTGTACATTCCTTTTTATGTTATAGAAGAAGAAGAAGAAGATCATTCTTCCTTGTCTCAATATGTGTGTGTGCTTCTCCTTCAGAGTGAGAGTGTGTGTGTGGGCTCTCTTCCTTATCTCCTTCCTCGTGACATGCAGGACCCCAAACATCTATATGTACTATTTCTAGCACATCCTCACTAACATGCTTGTCATGGGGAAATGATGCTCTTGACTGTTTACCAAATCGACATGATGCACATACCTTTTGCATTTATTCAACCTTGAAATTCGGTAGTCCATTGACAATCTCCTTTGACTCCATCAATTTTAGCCTTTGCATATTTGCATGTCCAATTTGTTTCTGCCAGATCTCTATATCAGTAATAACTCCTTGAGAGTGAGAGTGTGTGTTTGAGCTCTCTTGCTTATCTCCTTCCTTGTGACATGCAGGAATTTTCATATTTACGGTGAACATGCTACCCAATTTGTTTCCTTTGGCAATCAATCTTCCATCCTGTTTGTACTCTTCTACATATAACCCATCGGCATTGAACCTAACTTGTAATCCTTGGTCAACCATTTGTCCAATAGAAACCAAATTCTTTGTTATATTTGGAAGCAGCACATCAACAAGATGTTTTAACTTTCCATCCTCCATAGATATTGATATGTTTCATCTATGCTTGATAGGGTGTGATGTGTCATCACCTATTTCAACATATCCAAGAACTAGTGCTGCAAAGTACTAAACCATTCCACATGACTAGTCATGTGCTTTGAAGCACCTGAATCAGCATATTAGACATTATCATTTGATTTTGAAACGCTAGGAGGCATCGTATTCATCATGTGATATTGAACCATGAACAACTTCTCATAATCATCTACACTTGTGGATGTATAGTTGTTTTTCTACCTTCTATTATTTTGATTCTTCAACCTGCATTCACGTTCAAAGTGTCGAGGTTTAGCACAATTCTAGCATCCTTTACTATAATTACCTGAATCATTTCTTTGGAAATTTTTGTGACCTCTTTGGCTCCCCCTACCTCGAAACTGTCCTCTTCCTCCTGCATGATTATGTTGTTGACTTGGTCTTGGTTATTGTGTCCTCTTTCACTTACGAGGCCTCTAGCTCTACCTCTTCCTCTTCTAGAGTAGAGTACTGTTGATATATTTAGGTAGTGATGTGTGTGAACACTCTAGGACTGCCGAGGCACTTTTTTCCCTCTTTAGGAGGTTTTTGTCCCCCGGCTTGTATATACGCCTATTGCCCTAATGGGCTACTTATCTTTGTACATTCTCTAGTAATACATTCAGTTTTGTGTGTTGTGCTCCAAGCTTCTTCTTCTTCCTTGTGCTGTTCGCATGCTTCCGCAGACGTCTAACTCCAACAATTGGTATCAGAGCAGGTCGTCACTTCTTCTAGGGCGCCGTCGACACTCCTCCGTTTGCAGTCTTAGATTCGCACGAAATTTGGTGAGCTCATTTCGGCCTCCGAACGCACTATCGCAGTGCTTGTGCAGGCTATTTCGTCCTTTTGTGCCAAAGGTATATACCAGTTTCTCGAAGTCTCGAAGTCTGCTACAGGTCTAGCAAAACTCGTCTGGGCAGTTCCGTTCAACTTTTTGAGATACAGTCAGTTTTCTGCATCAAGGTATTTTAGTCACCGACCATGGCTGAAAGCAGTGATGTATTCCGTATGTTGGCTGTTGAGGATAAGTTGGATGGTGCCAACTACCCATTATGGGCTTATATGATGCGACATGTACTAGTTGCAAAAGGATTGTGGAACATCGTGCAGGGTGTTGAAAGACGTCTTGTTACACCTGTAACGATAGGTACTGCAAATACAGGTGTTGGAGTTGATGAAGATGGTGTCAAAGATGATATTCCGAAGATTCCTGTTCGTGTTGCTGTTTCTGTTGCACCTACTGCAGAGCAGATTCGTTGGGATGGCAGAGATGCCTAGGCACATGCATTGATAGTTTTGTTTGTCAAACGTGCCATTATTCCTCACATTCGCTCTTGCAGAACAACAAAGGATGCTTGGGATACACTTACCACTTTGTACCAGGCTAGGAATGAGGCTCGTGTTGCTTACCTCCGAAAACAGTTGGAGAGTGAGCACATGAATGAAGGTGATTCTATGGACAGTTTTCTTACAAAGATCAAAGACCTGAAGGAACAATTGATTTCTGTTGATGAGGTTATACTAGATAGCTCACTTGTGCAGACCGTTCTGAATGGTCTTCCTGATTCATATCAGAGTTTTGCCTCTACTCTTCCGTTGATGATGAAAGACAATCCGAATGCCTTGTCATTTGAGGAATTAGTCTCTGTTCTGTTGCAGGAAGATGAGTCTAGGCAGAACAGGTCCATTATGCGTGTTGCAGATCAAGCTTTCCTGGCTAGTCAGAAGGGCAAAGGAAAATGGAGCTCTTCTACTAGTAAGCAGAAATCTACAAATGCTGCACAATCAAAGAACCAGGATAAAGATGAGAAGAAATCAGAAAAGAAGAAATTGTTCTACAAGTACTGTAAAGGAAATGATCATATTATAAAGAACTGTCCAAAACTGGCTGCTAAAGAGGCAAAGAAGGAAGAGGCTAGAATGGTTGTTGTAGAGGCCTCTACACCAAAAACAGAGTCTACAAATCTTGTGCAGGAAGAAGAATGGGCGTTTACTATTGTCTGCAGTTTTGACCCATCTTCTCATGATCAGTGCATGTCTGCAGTAGACTCAAATGTTTGCTACTTTGACAGTGGGGCGACCAGACATATTACCTCGCAGCGCAGTTTCTTCTCTTCACTCGAGCCTGCCCCTACAGGGAATACTATCACATGCGCCAATAACACCTCTTATCCTGTTATGGGAGTTGGTAAGATCATTCTGACTACTACTGATGGTAGTTCTTTCACTTTGTCAGATGCTTTATTTGTGCCAGGGATCAAAAAGAACCTGTTATCAGTTTCTGCATTAGCCAAGATTAGCTTGGTTGTGAAATTTGTTGATGACAGGTGTACAGTCCACGATCTCTCAACTGGCGATGTGATTATTGCTTCTGGCATTTTATGTCGTGGGCTGTATAAGCTCATAGACTATGAAAGGTCTGTGAATGATTCGCCATGTGCAGTTCATGATTCTCAGGCTATGTCAGATGCAAAGCTTTGGCATGCACGCTTTGGTCATCTGAATTTTCCTAGTTTGTTATGCCTGCAAAAATCTGAAATGGTGTCCTCTTTGCCCAAACTTGAGGCACCTAGAAAACATGTTTGTGAAGGCTGTATTTTGGGCAAAATGCAGCGTTCTTCCTTTCCAAAAGATGGTTCAGTTCGGGCTACGCAGAAATTGCAGCTTGTACATAGTGATGTCTGTGGTCCTATGCAGACACCCTTTTTAGGAAATTATCTTTACTTCGTGACTTTCATTGATGATTTTTCTAGGCATGCATGGGTATATCCACTCAAAACAAAGTCCGAGGTGTTCATGTGCTTCAAACAGTTTTTGGTTTGGCTGAAAATCTGTCAGCATGTAAAATGGGCACCCTCCGTTCTGATGAAGGGGGGGAATATATGTCTTCAGATTTTTATGCATTTCTGGCTGAACGTGGGATAAAACACCAGTGTACAGTGCCGTATACACCTCAACAGAATGGAGTTGCGGAACAAAAGAACAGGTCATTCATGGAGATGGCGAGGTGCATGGTCAAAAGTCAGGCTTTACCACATAGTTTCTGGCTTGAGGCTGTCATGTGTGCAGCATATGTACTGAACAGGTGTCCCACTAAAGCGTTGCAGTCTATCACTCCATATGAGGCTTGGCATGACCGCAAGCCATCTGTTGCTCATCTGCATGTTTTTGGTTGTTTGGCATATGCATTAGTGCTTGAACAACATCGCAGAAAATTGGATGATAAGGCAGTAAAATGTATTTTTGTTGGGTACAGTTTTGAAAGTAAAGGCTCTCGTCTGTATCATCCACAGACTAAACGCATTCTGGTTAGCCGTGATGTTGTCTTTGTTGAAGATGCTATTCAACCATTGCTTTCATGTACTAAGGAGACATCTGTTAGCTCCAAAGACATGTATGATACTTTGATGCCTCTTTTTACAAGTGGACAGGCTAGTGCTGGTCCTAATGAGGCAACTTCTCAGCCTTTGCAGGTTTCATATGATGATGCAGATCATTCCATTTCTGATGCAGATTTACATGATGCACTTATTGATGAGAGAGCTGATATTGAGCAGGCAAAACCTATGCCGAAATGGCTGGTGTAGACTTTGCATGACAGCAAATTAGATGCACCTTTGTCATATTGTACTCGTTCAGGCTCTCATAGTGCCTCCTTTGCATCAGATTGCTATGCTATGGCTGCATCTAGTCTCTGTGATGAGAATGAGCCTGTTTCTTTTGATGAAGCACAAAATTCAAAAAATTGGATGGTTGCTATGCAATCTGAATACGATGCTATAATGAAGAATGGTACATGGTCTTTATGTGACTTGCCTCTTGGCAAGAAGGCCATTGGCACTAAGTGGGTATACAAGCTGAAGCGTAAGCCTGATGGTACAGTTGACAGGTATAAGGCTAGGCTTGTTGCAAAGGGTTATGCACAGGAAAGAGGCATTGATTTTGATGAGACCTTTGCACCTACATGCCGTATGACTACTGTTCGGAGCATTTGTGCACTTGCAGCCCATCATGGTTGGAATGTACATCAGCTGGACATTAAAACAGCATTTCTGAATGGTGACTTGCATGAAGAAGTGTATGTTTTTCAGCCCCGTGGCTTTGTGCAGAAAGGGCATGAAAACCAGTTTTGTAGGTTAAAGAAGGCATTATATGGTTTAAAGCAAGCACCACGTGCTTGGTTTGAGAAGATACATGCCTATCTGATTGCACATGGTTTTGAGAACAGTTCAACATAAAGCACCTTATATGTTAAACATGCTAATGATGTGCTTCTGATCATTGTTGTCTATGTTGATGACATGCTGCTCACTGGTCCTATTGAGACACATATTGCTGATTTTAAGGCTGACTTGCATGCCTCATTTGAAATGTCTAATTTGGGGCATTTGCATCACTATTTGGGCATTTAGTTTATGCACCTTGATGGTGGAATGACTTTGTGTCAAACGAAATATATTGACACATTATTGCAGCGTTTTGGCCTTGAAGACTGTAAGCCTATTGCCACTCCTATGGAGACAGGTTTACGATTGAGTCTTCATGATGCTGGAGATGCATTTGATGCTGTTCTCTATCAGCAGGCTGTTGGATACTTGATTTACTTATGCACTACTCGGCCAGATATTCAGTTTGTTGTCTCACAGATGAGCAGGTTTATGCATTGCCCAGGAGTCACGCATTGGAAAGCGGTTAAGTGCATCTTTCGCTACTTGAGTGGTACTCGGCTACTTGGGTTGTTTTATCCCAAGGGGGGATCACTACCGCCAGATTTGCATGCTTTTTCTGACTCAGATTGGGCTGGTTGCTATGACACTCGTTTGTCCACCAGTCAAAGCGCATTGGCAGTTGCGAGGAACCCTGTGTTCCATGCTCGTACTAAGCACATTGAGGTGCATTATCACTATGTCAGGGAGAGGTTCTCTGCTGGGGAGATCAGCTTGGCATATGTGCCCACGCACGAGAACATTGCAGACCTTTTCAGGAAGGCTCTGCCTAGGGAGAAGTTTTATGCTTTCCGCAAAGCTTTGGGCTTACTTCCTTTTGTGGAGTGATTTCCACATCGCTTGGCACTTCCTTATACATGAGTGCCAGCTCCTTGTTCACCGCATCACTCCCAGGGGGGATTTGTTGATATATTTAGGTAGTGATGTGTGTGAACACTCTAGGACCGTCGGGGCACTTTTTTCCCTCTTTAGGAGGTTTTTTTCCCCCGGCTTGTATATATGCCTATTGCCCTAATGGGCTACTTATCTTTGTACATTCTCTAGTAATACATTCAATCTTGTGTGTTGTGCTCCGAGCTTCTTCTTCTTCCTTGTGCTGTTCGCATGCTTCCGCAGACGTCTAACTCCAACAAGTACCTGCTTAGAACTGGGTTTTCCTTAGGAGTTTGAATCCTCAGCAAGATTCTTTTCTGCAATAATCAACATAGATACCAGATTAGCAAAATATAGAATATTTTTCGTGGTCTGTACAGAAGTTCTAAACTGCTTATATGCAACTCCTAAACCACCAAGGGCACTTTCACCTTATCATCATCATCTACATGTGACTCACATATGCTTTTGATTTTCAGAGTGTAGTCACTTACCGACATGCGCTTTTTCTCCAGTGTATGTAGCTCATTCTTGAGTTACGATTTTCGTGCATTTGTATTGGTCTCATACAATGTGACCAAACTGTTCCAAGCCTCTTTCGAAGTCTTGGCATCCTGTATGTGCCCAATCATGCTATCCTGTATGCTAACAGATAGCCAATACATTACCTTTCTTGCTCGTTGATTCCATTCTTCATACGTTGTTAACTGGTCTGCATTCTAATTCCTCTCTGGTAACTACAGAGTGTTTTCATTCTCTCCTTCGATGTACTTCCAGTAGCCTTTTCCCATCAGGAAATTTGTCATCCTAAATCTCTAAGCATGGAAGTTGTTCTTGTCCAGCCTATTGCTCATAAGCTGACTCATTCCATCTGTGTTTGCTATTTATGTAGTTATTCGACAACACTGCAAAACACTACAAATAGCATAGCTGCTTGAACACTGTCACACTATGACGTGAGAGTTGGATCTTAGAAAAACACAATTTTTGTGTATCAACAATACATGGAATCAATTGAAATTCTGGATTTGGAATATATGAGTGTTGCCAAACATGATGCAAGTTATATTTTTTCCAAATTGACCTAGTTTTTTGTGGGCCCCACCTTGCATGCTCAAAATGGAGGTCGAGATGGCTCTAAAACTTTGATTTGACAAAAACAAGTGACCCTAAAGCGATAAATCTCAAAACTATTTTGAGGTCTTCTACCTTCATGCCAATTTTCATAGCAATCTAAGGTCGTTTGTGAATCGTGCTTTCTCCATGCCTTCTCGTGTACTCTTTACCGTCGGCTTTCCCCACGAGCTCTCTACAGCCACACTAGCTCTGATACCATGTCATGAGGAAGGAGATAAGGAAAAGATCGCATACACACAATCTCACAATCAAGGAGAAGAACACACATAGATTGAGACAAGGAAGAAAAAAATTATTCTTCTTCGTCTATTACATAAAAGGAATGTACAAGAATGACCTAAAAAACAAGAGTACAACAAGTGAAATATACAAAGAATAGTACATAAGGAAAAACCTAATGTCTACAGATGAGTGAGCTAGCAAGAAACAGATGTGCCATCACTCTCGGTAGATAAATCTAAAAAAGCTCAATGAAGTGTCCCTGACATATACGAGCATGACCATTATACATGTCAGAGAAAACAAAAAATGATACGTGTCATCCTGGATCATCACATGTTGAGCTTGAGATCTCAACACTTTTTGTATTATTCAAAAAATTAATGAGAATGATTTTAGATTAGACATACCTTCTCATTGGAATACACATAATTCTTTTCATATAAGTTTATCGAAATCTTTTAAATGAACTTCACCACTCACTCCTATTTTAGATGATTCTCCATTACTTGAAGAGGATGCTGAAATTTTAGTTCTAGAGAAAATACTTGATTATGTTGTTACCACTACATGCACAGGTAATCAATATCATAGATATTGAGTTAAATACAAAAATCACTCCCTTGAAGAATCTCAATGGATTCATAAAACATCACTAACTTTACACTAAGATCATTTGATTTCTGCATATCATTCACAGTCACATTAAATTCTAGCTTTCCAATTCAATGAATGTGTTTTTACATGGAACATGCTTATGATTGTTTATTGATGGGTCATGTGACTAACCATCCATGTCCATTTTATTCTTATCAACTAATGCCTGTTTCTCATCAATTGGGAGGCATGTTATACTTTATGGAATAATGGAATGTTATATGGATTTTAATGTCTTGAGGGTTTTAATGTGATTTGTGTTTTGATTTAGCAGGTAAAGACTCATGAGGGTGTGAACGCACGTGGAGATATTTTTAATGATATTTAGAAGAATATTTAGTAGATAGTTTTTTAGTTATTTTTTGTAAAAATAATAGATCGCTTTAAAAAGCGATGTTTTTGTAAAAAAAGTAGATCATTTGAAAAGCGACAATTTTGTAAATAAAGCAGATTTTCATAATTGCATGCTTTTTGAAGCGTCACCCTCATATATCTTCTATTTAGGACATAATGAAAAATACCTATAAATACACATGCTCTGATAGACTCATCCATCAAAGTATGGGGGGGAGATTGTATCCAATGAGGAGTCAAGTCCCTTGTCTTTTCTATTCCCTAAGTACTTTTGTGAGATTTCATTTTTGTACTATCCTCTATGTATGCGCATCTATGGGATCTGATCACTAAAGTCATCGAATGGAAAACAATTCTCCTCTACTAATTTAGAACTAATATCCAAAGCGAAGTCTCACATGGTAGAAAATAGACTTATGTGTTCATCGAGTCATAGCTCAAGTGCCTTTTCAACATGATGCAAAAATAACTATTCTTGTTAGAGGTGGATTGTTAGAGGTGGATTGTTAGAGGTGGATGGTCGAACTGCTTCTTCCAACTTATCATCCACACCATGAGGATAAATTCTTTCGAACTTGCTTCCCTCTCTAATAGGAGATTCATGGGTTCTTGGGGTGTTTCCTTTTTATCGTCAACTAAGCCATTATAAACCTTTGGAGTGGGTTCTTCACAAGCATAGAAGTGAAAAGTACCATAGCTCTCACACATACAAGAAAGTGTTCTATTGTCCGCTTTTTAGTTGCAAATTTAAAATGAGGCGACACATCTTCTATTTAACGTTTTTCTAGAATTTTCAAGTGATGGGACCCGTGCTTTTAACATAAATGACTTTTCTTATATTAAAATAGAAGTGATTTGTTTAAAATCCATCACAAGAAAAGTGACTTTTAAAAAGCAAAAACTTATACTCGACATCAAACATTGAAAATTCTCTTATAAACAAAATATTAAAAATCCACCGATACAAGTAGAATATGGCATAATCTTTATGAAGTTAACATGAACATGTTTTATTTCAAAAAAAGATTTGGACACAATAGTTTCATTTTCTTTACATCATAAATGATCACATCTTGATAAAAGATCTACCACAAATAGATTTCATTAGCATCCATGTTTCGATATGTGAGGACCTTGAATTTTTTCCAATCTCTTTCCAATATATGGATATTTCATTATAGACTAAAACATTATAAAGTTAATGAACAATAATGATAGAAAAAGATATATATATATGCAATTAAAATCTTTCCTTGTTTTCTCATATTCAAAATTTGAAATTATGAAGAACCTGATACCCCATGATGCAATCCTTTACATAGTGAAGTAATTCATTTTGAACTTTTTGTTATAGTGTAGATAATGTTTAAAATGAGTGTCCAGGTCATTTTATGCATATACACTATTTAGGGATGATAGTTTTCATATTCTCTCTAAACCTATTTGCATGGTGTTTTCTAGTTGAAAAATGAACATGAAAATGAAACATTCATAAACAATGTTGTATGAGAGAAAGTTAGAGTATTATTAGTAGAAGAAAAGTTTCTCTCTAAATATTCTGTCGATCATACCTTATGCACCTCATTCCGGGCTTCGAAAATTAGTTCCTATTAAATAATGATTTGATTTATCCTCTCTCTAGAACTTTTGGACTTAAAAGTTTGAGAATTGATATTGGGGGCCCATTTGGACCTAGGGTTCCTCTAATAGTTTTACGCGGATTGAAGAGCTAAAACATTTTTCCACTCACAAGCATTTTGGAATTCTCCATCATTTTTGCATTCTGTAATTCTGCACCATTTTTGCATTACAAAGCCTCGAAAAGTGTCGGTTTTCAACACCTAAAAAATTGGGCTTTTCTAGTATTATTCAAATATGTGATTTGGGTGCATATATGTTCTCATGCATGTTTACGTTGTCAAAATATATGTCTTTTTAGTGCTTTTTTATCTGCTTTTGATAGGTGCTGCTAACGAGAGAAACTAACCAAAGTACATAATTTTTATGAAAGTTCTACATGCACCACTCATAAATGTGACATTTTCTAAATTTTATGGATCATTCACTTCCTTCATCACAAAAGACCAACTCTTTTCTAGGATATTTGGATAAGAGGGGGCCGTAAATTAAAGATTTTCCTTATGATTTTGATTCACATTGAGATTGTGAGTGAGAGTATGGTTGAGAGTGTGAGTGTGAATGAGATTGAAATATCTTAGGGGAGTTCGAGATATTGAGGCTTTGTCATGAAGCTATTTTGCATATGCCATTGTATCTGATTCAAATCTATAGTACAAGATTCTCTCTATTTGTGCATCACATCTCTACTGCATCAGATTTTCTTTTATCTTATTTAATTTCTTTTGTCTCTTTTATTCTTCTTGAGTGATTAAGATCTCATGATTATGGAATTGTTTCAAGTGGTATCAGAGCACAATCAATCCTCAACAACTATGGATGCTTTGATAAAGAATTTTTGCAAGTAGGGGGAGCTTATTTAGAAGATTCTTGGATATTTATGTATAGGACAAGGTAAAAAGAAACCATATGGCACCAAAATTTTGTTTGTGGATCTCGATGATGAAGTTGATGAAGGTCCGAGAACATCTAACATGCCTAGATCAAGGAAAAAGCACAATCATGAAGATATAGAGAACAATGATTTTTCCCTCAACCATCTTTAAGGAGGAAAAGCTAAAGGATTATTATGGTGAGAAGAAGAGCAAGAATATTCGGAGGCATGGATTAAGAATTACGGAATTTCTTTGATCTTTGATAGTTGAATGAGGAGTCCAAGGAAAAGGTCGGAATCCTACACCTATGTGGCACTGCAAACCTATGGTGGAAGTCCTATATTCTGACTCCAATATGTCCTAGTCTGACTTTATGGAAGGAATCTATGGAGCAAGCAAAAAACCATTATTATTATGGAGAAGAAGATGGAATTTTATAATTTTTGACAATATGAGGGTTGAAAAAAAATCTTGTTTGTGGATGAGTATAAAGAGAATCTTTTGCATCTTCACAAATACGCATTGGAGGTTCGCGGAGATGTGTTGAAGAGCAAGTATATCAAAGGGCTTTGGGAGGAGCTTCATTATTAGGTGAAAGAGTCTAGATGTATTAATTTATTGGATGATGTTGTGATGGCCAAAAAATTCAAGAAGCTGGAGAAGTTCAGTGTGTAGAAGGTAAGTAAACTTAGATTCATCACAATGAGAAATAAGCCATAGAGATCTACTACAACAAGCGTGAAGAATTCAAATAAAATTCCATACTTTAACAACCAAGATAAGAGTCATGCTCAGGTGGACATTCAAAAGAGGCCTCACCCCATTCATTGGCAACATGAACTTGATTTTATTAAGGAGAAAAAAAGAATCGATTTGTGTTTTGACTACGGAGAATAAGGACAATGGACAAACGAATGTCTGAACAAGATAATCTTTTGGTCTACAGAAGCAAAGGTGATAAACATCATTGAGGAAGATACAACAATTGCTGAAGCAGATGATGGAGGTAGGTGCCCTTATTCTACTTTATGGTGCATGGTGACTAGTTATTTAGTAAGGGCTTCTATACTTATGATTTCAAGTATGATTTCTATGCATAAAGTTATATTTTTTATCGATTCATATAGGAAACATTGTTTCCTATTTTTCAAATTATTGTAGATATTAGTGATTCCCTCAAATGTGTAGATATCAAGACCTATAAAGATGGCCAATGGATGACTACACTACACAAAAGGATACATTGAAAATATTGCATTTATTATTTTTTATAAGTGCTTTTCTAGGAATCTCCATGTGATTAAAATGAAATAGTTTGATCCAATTAAAGGCATGGACTGGTTAGCTCAAAACTCTATAACAATGGATTGTGAATAGTATCAGTTCGTTTAAGGCAAGCTGGTGAATCCCTCCACATCCTAGTTGATGAACACAGTTCTAAGCATGTTCCCATTTATGCCATGCATATAATTCAAGGTATATGTACCAATTGAAAAACATTTGTAGTATATGTGAATAATCTACATGGGGGAAATAATAAGGAAAAGATTTGTAATTATGTAGGAAACGTTCGTAAAGAATATACAAATGTATTTCTTGAAGACCTACCTGGTATATCTCCCCCTAGGAAGATTGAGCATACTTTAGGCCTATATGCAAGGAGTGAACCATATTCTAGAGCACCCTATAGATTTAAAATACATGAATTGAAGAAGCTCAAGATTTAGTTGGATGAACTTTTGATGACAAATCGTTAAGTCAATTGAGTGGAGCGCTTTTATTCACCAAGATTTACTTAAGATCTAGATACCACCAAATTAGGATAAAACCTAATGGCATACCCATGAACAACATAGGTTCACTATGAGTTTATGTTTTGCCTTTTGGATTAAAAAATTCCCCTACCACATTCATTTGTTTGATGAATAATGTTTTTCATGATTATTTGGATGATTTCATTTTAGTATTTCTTGATGATACATTTGTAAATTCTAAGGATGTTGATGAAAATGTCTCTTGTCTAGAGAAAAATTTGCAAATACTTAGAGAACACAAATTGTATAGAAAATGAGTAAGCATTTCTTTCCCAAGGAAAAAATTGTGTATCTAGGAAGAGTCATATCTAAGGAGGGGACTCATATAGACCAAGATAAAGTGAAAACAATACTTGATTCACCAGTCCGTAAAACTATAAGGAATGTTAGAGGCTTCTTAGGATTGACCCAATATGATAGAGAACATATCAAGGATTTTTCTAAGATAGCTAATTCCCTCATAGAGTTGACTAAAAAGAATGTAGGATTTATGTGGTCTGGTACATGTAAAAAATCATTTGAATCATTGAATCATTCAATCATTGAATCAAGAAGTTGTTGAGAACTGTGTTTTAAAAATACAAGAAATTGGGAAACCTTTGTGGTTGCATGCAATACGAGAGACAACCAACTTGGATATTCTTAGACATTGGGCTATAGAGACTCTTAGAGATTCCTTTTTATAAATAAGCTTCATCTTGTGTCTTTCAACAACCAAGAAGGAAGAGAAAGCCTCTCTCTCCCTCTCTCCTCATGGGCAGCCAAGAGGCGCCGTGGGATTGTGGCCTCCCTCCTTGGCAAATCAGAATCGAGTGGCTCTTCTTCTTTCTTGGAACCATGCACGTGTTCCAAGATATCTTGATGAGAACTCTCTAAGAATGAAATTCTATTATTCATGGCTTGAATTGGATCAACTAGAGGTTCTGGCATAAGGGTATCTGTCCGAGTAGGTGATGCTGATCCAAATTCCATACTAGGACTAAAGGCAAGTAACTTTTCTTTTGTCTTTTTCTGTTAAGCAAAGGCTTTAATTGGTTCTTTTTCTGCCTGCCACTAGTATATGCGTTTGTTTAGTCTATTAAAAAAAAAAAGGTCGCATTGTAGCAAAAGAAAGGGAGAGAATACAGTCCCGCAACCACCTCTTGGCTGCCCACGAGAAGAGAAGGCAGAGAGGGAGGCCATAGTCCCGCGGCGCCTCTTGGCTACCCACAAGGAGAGAGGGAGATAGAGGCTTTCTCTTCCTTCTTGGTTTTTGAAAGACATAAGAAGAAGCTCCTTTATAAAAAGGCATCTCTAAGAGATATGTTCTTTCACAAGATCGTGGGATGGTAACATATGAATCCAAAAAATTAAGAAAGCATAAACTTAACTATCCTACTCATGATCTAGAAATGTGTTGGAGTTTGAGGACTATGGAAGCACACAAAGAAGACAAGGAAGAAGAAGAAGAAGAAGCTTGGAGCACACAATAATACTGAATGTATTACCAAATGAATGTACAAGGATAAGTGTCCCATTAGGTTTTATAGGTGTATATGTTGGTACATTTGGCAAGCCTTGATGCTTGACAAAAAGATCAAAGGTTTACTTCATATCTTGATCATGAATATTCATAAGTCATATGTGAAACACCTCTTGTAACTATCTTGAGTTTAACTCAAGATAAATGTAAAAGGGAAAGCTTGAGAGAATCTCATAGCTTTACAAGTTGTAATTCACAAAAACCAAGTGATTGGAATCAAACTAATTAGAAGCCTAAAAGATAGGATCACTTTTAGGTGGAAAATTCCAAATTCAAATTCAAATTTATCTATAAAATCTCATGACTTTTAGTCGCAAGATATGGATCAGAAGAAGGACACATGGAGCTTCACGATTGTCGGCACACTTTTTCCACACATGTATGAGTAAGCCTACAGCATCTCCTTTGTATCATACATTCACTACAATATACATTTGTTTTAGATTATGCAACTATCTCATGCTCATTAATGCCTACTGCTATACTCTGAGTTTCAGTGAATTTGTCTTCAGGATTTCTCTGTGTACACTTAATCTTTTGTTGTGATTCAACTTTTTACATGTAGCTTAGCCCCTCTAGTTGTATGTTATAAAATTTCATGTCATTTGGTTTACGGATCTGCGAGATATGGTCGTTACATTCTGCCTATGTTTGTTGACTATCATTCTCCTAAAATGTCGGGACTACACCCCTAACTTCTTAAGATCATTTCTCAGCATATACTCATCCTAAATTAGTAAAATAACTTCCTATAGCAATATTAGGGGTCCAATTAGATATGGCTAAAAGCTCTCAAGTCAATTGTAATCAGTAAGTGAGTTCTGAGTGAAACACTAAGCAAGTTACAGTCCATAAATAACAAGTATCTACAACTCTTCAATCTTGGAAGTAGTCTGTTTTAATGCAACTATTTGAAGGTCATGCTTCATAGCACATTATGGGTACAAATGCATATTTGAGAAGGTAAAGGTTTCTACTAAGGTAATCTGAAGTAACATTGGCAGGTGTAGAGCAGGATTTGTGCAACACCAGCTCATTTCCAGAGTGTATCCAACCATCTTCTCAGAGTGGTATTAGAGCAATCATTAACTCAACATGGGAGATGGATTCCCATCATCAATTGACAAATTGGATCAAGGTAATTACTCTGCTTGGTCTGTTATAATGGAAGCATATCTACAAGGTAGAAATCTTTATGGTTACATATCTAGAGATGAGTCAATGCCAATACTTAGAAGCAAAGGGCAACCCACTCAAGAAGAACAAGAAAGGTTGTCAACATGGTGCTCAAAGGATGCATTGGCCAGGTCATATGTTCTCAACTCAATTTCTGATTTCTTAGTCCCATATATTAGAAAGCATAAGACATCACAAGAAACTTAGAATGCACTTGAGGCTATCTTTCTTCAAGCACTAGAGCAAGGAGAAATCAACTTTGGATGGAGTTCACAACACTCAAGAAGATGCCCAAATAGAATGTGATTGATTATGTCACTAAAATGAAGGACTTAGCTGATCAACTTGGAAGTATTGGAGAAGTCATTGATGAGGAGCGAATTGTGAGACAAGTGATCAATGGAATCAAAGCATATGACAAGTTGGAAGCATTCACTTTTGCAATGGATCTATACATGGACATACAGGTACCTGACTTCAATACTCTAATGGGACAACTATTTACTCATGAAGCGAAACTTGTGAAGAACAATGAAAACTCAAAAGGTAATCAATCCTCTGCCCTATACATTGATAAGAACAAGAGTAAGGATGGTAAAGGTAAAGGCAAGAAGTCTGATGATGAAGCTAGTACCTCCCAAGCTAACTTTGCAAGAAGAGGTAGAGGTACAAGAGGAAGAGGCAGAGGAGGAAGACAAGGTAGGGGGAGATTCCAAAGCACCTCTCCATGTGCCATATGTGGATTACTAACCACACAACTGAGAATTGTTTCAGGAACCCAAGAAATCAGAGAGGAAGAGGCTTCAACAAAGAAAGCTATGGAAGAGGAAGATCAAACAACTTCAACAACTATAACAAAAACTACAACAACTACAATAATCAAGGAAGCTATAGAGGAAGAAGAGACTACAACAATTATAGTGAATAGCAAGCACAGGGAGACTCACTCTTGTTAATGAACATGACCATGAGGCAAGATAAAGCAGATGAACATGTGTTTTATATACATCCTGGTTGTTCAAATCATGTAGCAGCAAATGTGGCATTACTATCTGCCTTGGAGGATCCAAGGAACAAGCACGAGGTTCAGACAAGAGATGATACAAGGCACTCAATTGAAAAGATTGGGAATTTGAAAACTTCATATGGAAACATGAATCTACTCAGTAAGGTATTGTATGTACCTACCATAACCAAGAATTTGATAAGTGTTGGACAAATTGTAGAAAAAAGCTTGCAGGTAAACTTTACAAGAAATGGGAGCATTTGTTGAAGATCCTCAACAAGGACTTAGAAAGATAGCCAAAGGAGAAAATATAGGTAGAATCTTTACATTTGAAGTAGAGGATACTATAAATATAGCACTTTTCAATTATGGAGGACAAACCTTATCAAAATTAGAAATGTGGCACAAAAGATTAGCTAGGGATCAAAGTGTGCTTGGTTTGCCAAACATATCCAAGCAACATATGATATATAAATGTGAAGAATTGATTGATGAGTTTGTTGCTCATGAAATTGATCACTTCAATCAGCACTAAAGGAATAAATAAAGTATAAGTGATCAAGACTCAAGTATTGAATCAAAGTAATCTTTGAACTCTTATAGAAAGTTGAGATAATCTCATGTGCTTCCCTATTTAAGCCCCAAACCATAGGAAGCGGTACTTAAGTCTTATGATTGATATAACCCAAAAAGTGTATTAACCTTGAAGAAATTTCTTAGCTTTGAAATTTGAAAAGCATTAGCGGATGCTTAGACTTGAGTTGAAGGGGAGATCCCTAAAAAATCCCTGGGTTAAGCCAATGAGCTTGATAGATTGAGAAAGAGACCTGAAGATAAAGACTAAGTCTCTATCACTGTCCTCTAGTCAGCAAGAATTGATCAAAATCGATAAAGGTTGTCTAACTAGTTGCGATTAGAATTACTATTGATTTTTCCAAAAGTACTATCAATAAGCTTATAAATGATTCATGAGATGAGAAATATTTGAAACTTAAGTATATAATCCTAAGTAAGATTGAATTTCCAAAAGAGATTTTTCCTAAATGGGGCATAAAGAGGTAAACGGTTCTAGAGACACCTTAGTCTTTAGTCTCAAAATTGGCACCGACAAGTTAAGGATTAGAGAAAGGATAATTTGAAATGATAAAGAGAGCATGTAAAGGACATAGAAGGTGGAACAAAGACCAAAACGGGATGTTTTTATGTCGATTGGAAAAAATATCCATTAGTATGGGATACTAAAATGCTAACTTCCTTTGAGAACCTTATTTTTGATTGCCAAAAAGAAAATAACTCATCATTCGTAGGAAGCATCAATTAGTTATCCTTTTCTTGGGAGGTTACATAGAGTTAATTTACTTAAACAACTAAAATAAAGGAGAAATAATGAAGGAGAGTTAAGCTTTCTAACAAGATAAAAATCAATATAAATGGATCCAAAATTAAGGATAAAGAAAAATTACAAGAACGGGGGTTCTCCAAAAGATCATCTAGAGATATAGAGTGTCTAAAATGAAATCTCTACAACATATGTAGATAATAGCTAGTAGGGGGTGTACTTAAGCAAAGGGGCAGCTTGGTCATGTATTTCCATGACTCTAAGTAACATTGCAACTCATTAGAGGTCTTAAAAATTACATACTAACCTCTTTAACCAATCAAAATCATACACATGCCAAAAAGTGATGTCCAATTACATCAACAGGTGACCTATTTCTTCTCTAATAAAAATCTTTCCATTATTGACATGATTTGATGCATGGAAATCATCCTCCTTTGATTGTGGATGATGTGGATGCTGAAGCTTTGGGCATGTTCACAGACTCTTGAGCTTGAAATAAAACTAACTTCCAATAGAGAGTCTTTAGGTATGAGTAGGTGATTCCTGCTGCTCAGTTTTTTTCATAACTTGGAGCACAAAGATTTGATTAGGCTGAAAATATGATCATTGGATGCACTTTTTGAAAGATTTGAAATGAACCTGATATTGACTTTATTTGATATTGGAGCTTAGAGATATTGCTT
Source organism: Ceratopteris richardii (assembly GCA_020310875.1). Classification (NCBI taxonomy): domain Eukaryota; kingdom Viridiplantae; phylum Streptophyta; class Polypodiopsida; order Polypodiales; family Pteridaceae; genus Ceratopteris; species Ceratopteris richardii. The sequence continues at coordinate 115,098,913 of CM035436.1, forward strand.
GATTTGTGTCTGCTTCTGCACTAAGTATCTTGATACACACTTTTGTGTAAGAGGTGTCATGTAAGGTGGATGTCCCCTTTTTGCATGGATTACTTGTGCCTTTCCCACATTAATCATCATATATGCACATGTTTCCATTCACTTGACCATGTCAGGCTCTCAATTTGATAATTTAACATGTGCATCAAACCATCGCTATATGCATTTACTTTACGAGCGATGTATATTATCTCTCATCACAAATTGCTAAGACCTTGTGAGTCTAAGCACACATGTTTTTGGTGCCATATTCAAGGATTGTGGGCCTAATTCAAGGTGCCTACATGATGGTTAAGGTGTCATTGTGAAGGTAGTGATCATGAGGAAGTAATATTCAGTGGCTTGGCAAGTCACAACTCCCTTGCACTTGTTGCTTCATACACAGTGTAGGTGTAACGAGTTTTTAGGAGTAGATTAGGAGTGGGAAGTTAGGTTTAGGAGGTAGGTAAGAGAGCTTGGAAGTAGGTTAGGTCAACCAACATTTCAAAATACTAAAACTTTTTTGTCTTTTCATGAGTCCATTAGCCCTAAACAGTGACAAAAGTCCAAAATCACCACATCATAATCCACTTGTTAATGCATGTATCGTGGAGAGTGCACATAATCATCGGTATTGCCTGAGCATGTATCACTTGGAACTTAGTGTAGTTGGAGTTTGTTGCTAGAAATTTAGGAGAATACTTTTTGAGGTGAGCTCTGCACATTGTGAATATCATTTTCATGCTTGATCACTCATCACCCGAGTATCATGAGTACATTTTGGGTGAAAATTAAGATATCTTTAAGCCACAACACATAAGCATGACAAGGAGAGCACAAGGAACACAAAAGCACAAAAAATCTTAATTTATACTTGTAAAATTCCCAATATCATGATCGCTTGAGTTTAGTATTGTGATACCAAATTCCCATGTGTCATCGATACTTGGTAGGTATTGTGCATTGCTGGTACCTTACTCATATGGTGTATCACGATACTTAAATATTGTGTGTCACCGAGTTGAATATCATCATGCGAGTCAAACATTGACTATCATTGATACCTTTCGATATCATGTGTAATCAAATTTGACCTTGTATCGAGTATCATTGAACTTGTGAACTAGTATCATATCATCTAAGACCATTATCATGTATCATTTCCAAACCCAAGTGTCGTGTATCGCATAAGAGACCCTCCAGTATCGTGCAACTTGACTTAAATATTATATCATCTGAATGTTGTATTGTGTATCATTTGAGTCCAAACTATCATATATCATGTCATATACACTGAATATTGTGTTTTGTATTCCTGAAGTATCGTGAGTCGTGAAATATCCTATATCATGTATCACCTAAACCTAGGTATCATATGAAGGAGAGCCAATTATCATGTATCATGGAGACCCCAATATCATATATCATCGAAGTTGATGAGCAAGCCCTAATTGTGTTTGAAACCATCACTTAAGACTATTTTCGAGGTTGGAGAAAATACTCAGAGGTGAGAATAGAGATCTCAGGGTTACAAAGAGAGAAAAGGCCCATAGATAGTGAATGAACCTACAACCTAGACATGTCCTTGGAAGCCAAAGAAGCTTGATATCATCAACAGGGACTATAAATCAAAGAAGAATTCACTCCACTTATTTTCATGCCTTGAGTGTTTGAGAAGGAAAATTAGCCATGGCCTCGAAAGGCATGCATAGCTCTATCCATTCGTCTGAGCTCATGTCTTTGATAGAAGATGAATATAGAATCTCATTGTAGTGTGTCTCAATAAACTTGCATGGAGTTTCGATATACTTAGACAGTCTCGATATGTTGGTGGAAAGAATTAGGACTTAGATGGTCTCGATATGTCAATGGAAAGAATTAGGAATTCGATTGACTGTGGAGTTATGCAAAGACCAATTGTGAAATTTGAGGGGGGATTTTTCATGGAAAAACGAGGGCAATATTACCTAGTGATAAAGCATCCTGATAGGATCAATGAAAGCAGAGAGAATGAGGAACCAAATAACCCAATTGGGATTGCCAATAGAGAATCCTTGAAGACCCTAAGAGGTAGATCAGTGGTGATGAATATTTGGAGAGGAGATAGGATCCCTCAAGATGATGATATGATGGACTTTTATGTTATACTTTATGGAATAATGGAATGTTAAATGGGTTTTAATTCCTTGAGGTACTTAATGTGTTTTGTGTTTGTGATGTGCTTCTAATCATTGTTGTCTATGTTGATGAAATGCTTCTCATTATCCTTCATAAGAAGCATACTGTTGATTTTAAGGCTGATTTGCATGCCTCTTTTGAGATGTTCGATTTGGGGTATTTGCATCATTATGTGGACATTCAAATTATGCAAGTTGATGGTGGAATAGCTCTATGTCAAACAAAATATAATGACAAATTACTGTAGCATTTTGGCCTTTAGGATTTCAAATCTATTGCCACTCCTGTGGAAATAGATTTATGGTTAAGTCTTCATGATGTTGATGATGCATTTGATGTTTTTCTCTATCCATAGGCTGTTGGATTTAGTTTGTTGTCTCTCAAATGAGTAGGTTTATGCATTGCCCAAATCTCAAGCATTGGCAGGCACTTAAGTGCATCTTTCACTACTTGAGTGGAACATGGCTACTTGGATTGTTTTATCCCAATGGGGGATTACTACCGCTAGATTTAGATGCTCTTTTGTTTTACTCTGATTGGGAAGGTTGCTATGATACTTGTGTGTCCACTAGTGGTATTTACTTCATGCTTACTAGATCATGCATATCTTGGTTGATCAAGGACTAGAATATTAGGGCCACTTATACTTGTGAGACTAAGTATACGAAAGCTAATTTCACAGTGAGTGTAGAGTGTGTGTTTGGCTTAGTTGCCTTTTTGTTGATTTGGGTGTTGGTCAATCTTCTGTCACCACCAACTTCGCTTGAAGTTAGAGTGCATTGGTAGTTGCAAGGAACCCTATGTTCCATGCTTGCACAAACCACATTGAGGTGCACTATCATTATGTCAAGGCAATGTTCTATGTCGTGGAGATAAGTTTGGCATATGTGCCTACACATGATAACATTGGAGATCTCTTCATAATGGTTGTACCTTGGTAGAAGTTTGAATCTTTGCACAGCGTGTTGGGCTTACTTCCTTTTTGTAGATTGATCTCTTTCCTCATAGCTTTGCACTTCTTTATATAGTGAAACACCTTTTTCACTGGATCACTCCCACGAGGGGTTTGTTGACATATTTTGGTAGTGGTGTATGGACTCACTAGGACCATCCCTAGGGACATTTTTCCCTCTTTGGGAGTTTTTTTCTTGGGCTTGTATATATTCCTATAACCCTAACATGTAACTTATCTTTGTACATTCACCTAGTAATACATTTAGTATTGTCTGTTGTGCTCCAAGATTCTTCTTCTTCCTTGTGTTGTTCGTGTGCTTTTGTAGACCTCGCTTGGTCTTTATGTGATTTCTCTCTTCATGTGATATGTGATTTTAGACTTGAAGCTAAAATGTAAGCCTAATGGAGCAGTTTAAAGCTATGGCGAGGCTTGTTGCCAAAGTGTATGCTCAAGAGAGAGTCATTGATTTTGATCAGAACTTTGCTCCTAGATGCCAAATGACCATGATTTGCTTTTATGAATGTTTTGTATACAACACTCATAGAAATTCCTTTTGCTTAATTTGGTGGATCATACACTTCCATCATCAGGCGCAATCAAATCTATTTTGCAATATTGCTTTGTCATGCAAGAGGAGGTTGCAAATCAAAGATTTTCATTGTGATTGTGATTGAGAGTGAGATTGGGAGTGAGAGTGTGATTGAGAGTTTGAAGTGAATGAGATTGAGATATCTTGGAGATGTTTGAAAGGTTGAGGCTTCATCAAGAAGCTTTTTAGCATAATCCATTGCATTTGATTCAAATCTATAATACAAGATTCTTTATCTTTCTACATCACATACTTTCTACTCTACTACATCTGATTTTCTTTTATCCTGTGCAAGTTTTTTTTTCTCTCTTCTACTATTCTTGAGTGATTGTAAGATTGTGATTGTGGAATCATTATGAATGGTAAGTAAGTAATCTCTCAAGTTAATCCGATTCCAATGTTGATTAACTAAAACTATCTCGATATCATTGTTGGGTGACTTTACATTAATTTCAAATGTAACTAAAGCTTATGTAGAGCTTTGTAAAGGTCTCCACTATCCAAGTTTACACATCCAACAATCCTACTAAAATATAACGTATAAAGAAGTACAATGTTTTAAATAGCGAGTCCTTGTTCCGTTGTCACCAAATTTACAATGGTATTTGTCCCCTTTTTGACAATCCTTCTATGTGACTCTAATATTCTCCTATCAAACTTTCTACTACCGCATATGTTATATCTTCATGTAGGACCATTTAAGGATTTTCTATGAAAAGAATCCCTTCAAATAGTTATAAAAAACTTTGGATTTCTAGACTAGGAGTAGATCTGCAACTCTAGATACTTGTAAGAATTTCAAAGAGTTATAATCATTACCATCTTATATGAAATTTGATATGGACCAAACATAAAGTTATTAACATTTTAGATTAAGGAGAGAGTGAAATCTAATAATATGTCACATGTTACTCATAATCAATAATCCACCCTCAAGTGACCATAAATGATAAGTGGTGCTTTAGGTTGTGAGGCGCCCATTATGAGGAGAAGCAATTCTGAGAGCACAATCCTAACACATAAGTTAGATCAGGTTTATTTGTGGCCTGATAGTAATAGATGATCTTTGTGAGCCTAGACATTAGGTAAGGTAGGGCATAAACATCTCGGCTATTGGGTTTCCATTCAAGGTCAAATTAAAGGCTTTGTGTTGTTGCACAATTTCCCCATAGAGGCATGCTTTTCTCCTTTTGGCGAGTCTCAGGGGTCTATCCCCCTAGTCCATAGGGCCAAGACGGTTTAAGACTTTTGATCATGGAGATACTATCAGATTGTATATTTTTCAAACTATTTTGTCTCTCTCGATTACATTTATCTATAGTGAGTCCAATTGTAAAAGCTCTATAAGCATGGACCATGTGTAGCTTTACATAGTATTGTGCACTAGTAAGAACTTCATCTAGAGTTTGTCTAGATCACCATCTAAGCTCCATATTGGGAGCACACATGTGCACAACACCGTCTTTGTAGCTAGATTACTCTTGAAAGTTTGAGAATTTGAGTTCTCTATATCTCCTTATCTGTCTCTCTTTGTTTGCATTGTTTTACCCAAGGATTTTGAAGCATGGAACATATTGAAAAATTAACATAAAAATGTTAATCAGAAAGGATTCAAACCTTGGAGAAGTAGCTAGCAGTAGAAAGGTTTGCTAATGGGGATACTACACAGGTGTTTATCACTTGCATAAATAATCTACAAGATCAAATGATGGGAGAAGATGTACAAAAGTGAAACAATAAGCTAGCTCGATGCTATCTTCAAATCTATCTACCAAAGTTTGATAGTTTGGTAGCTACTCTTAATACTAAAATAAGACCTCAACCTCTGAATTTTGAAGAATGTGGTGCCTTACTGATGGAGGAGGACTCAGGAGTTGCAGCTGAAGGCAAGGAGTGGTGGTGGCAAAGGAGATTTTGTATTCATGACACATGCAAAAATGGGGCAAAACAGACTCTCCCAAAGATGGAGACAAAAAGAAGAACGAAAAAATGAAGTTCAAGGGAGAGTGTTACCACGACAAGAAGAAAGAGAATAGAATTCAAGGCTACCACATCAAGAATGTAGAAGAGAAGAATAGCTCTTCAAAAGGTGGCAACAACAAGGATCTTGTTTTATTTTTTGTGATAGAGAAGGTAAGCTCCTTGGGTGAAGATTTAGGAACAAATGAATCATAGGTGTTGGACAATGGTGTCACTGAACGGTATAAAAATATAGCTTGATTTATTTGTTGCAATAAAGAAGGTAAGATCCTTGGCTGAAGTTTTAGGAATAGATGACTCATAGGTGTTGGAATCACTCAACACATGATGAGAAAAGAAGACCTTTACAATTCCTTTAAACCTCTAACGAAACCCATCACAATAAAGTTAGGCAATACTGCAAGATGTCCTACATAGGGCAAAGGTACAATTTCTTTTATGAACACTAACAAGGATATGAGAAATCTTTCAAATGTGTTGTATGTCCTACCAATCAATTGAATTTGCTTTGAGTAGCTTCTATAATTCATCAAGGACATGAAGTATCTTTCAGTAAGACAAGAGCTAAGATTATGGATAGTAACAACAAGTTTGTTGGGACTACAATAAAGAGGAACAACCTACATAAGTCACGTCCTCTTACAACCACTACAGGTGTGGGCACAAGTAAGCTATGCCATGAGAGACTCATCCATTTTGAATACTCAATATTAAAGGGATGCATCACCTAGGTATGGTTGCACACCTACCATCAATTATGGAGATGGAGGAACCATGTGAAGCTTGCATGATGGTCAAGAAACAAAGGAAAGGGTTTCCACAAGAAAGTAAGAATGCAGCAAGCTCTCCTCTAGAGTTGGTGCATGCTCATTTGAGTGGAAAAATGCCTACACATCTTCCTACTATAGTCATTGACAAGTAACTAGCCTTGGGCAAATCTTCTTAATTCATGTTACTCGTCGACAACTATAGCATTAAGATGTGGGTGTAGTTCCTTTGAATAAGGTTTTTAAGAATAGCTTCAGCTTGTTGAAAATGAAACAAGGAAGAAATTACGAAATTCAAGATAGATGATGGTGATGAGTTTATATCAATAGAGTTTGAAGAATTCTACAAGAGAAAAGGAATCAAGCATCAACTCATAATGGCACATATTCCTCAACAAAAGAATATTGCAAAACATCCAAATCAAATCATCATGGAGATAGAAAGGTGCATGTTGAAGAAAAAGGGTTTTCCAAATCAAGTTTAGGTAGAGGCTATCAATAGTGCTGTCTACATCTTGAATCAAAAGTTACAGCAAGCCACTTGATGGAAAGACTCTAGAAGAGGCCTACACTGGTAAAAAGCTATTTGTTTCCCATTTCAAAGTATATGGACGTGAATGTTATGTACATGTTCCAAATAGGGAGAGAAACATGTTTCAACAAAAAGTAATCAAACATCTCTTCTTAAGGTACATCTAGGATAGGAAGGCTTATAAGCTTTATGACCCTAAGGCTAAGAAGATCGTGATGAGTTGGGATGTGGTGTTTAAGGAGGAGAAACCACATGCAGTGGAGGAGGAAAAGAGAGCTTCTACTTTATCATCAGGCTGAGGGGAAATCCACTATGAACCTTGTGCAAGAGCTATCCCCTCTAGAGTCTACACAAGAAAAGGAAGCATTATTTTCACATGATGAGTTGTAAGTCACAAACTTGTCATTACCCAAGCAAAAAAGCCATTGCCACATTGGATAGGGAAGCTCTATGATTCCACAAACCCCATACCATAGAAACTAGAATAGGTTGTAGATTGACCAAGGAAATCACATATGTAAATACAGCCTTTGTCGAGATCATTCAAGTAAACACAAAGGAACCAAAAATGTGGAAGGGGTACAAGGTGGATGGTACTTTGAAAACGTACAAAGTAAGATTTGTTTTCACAACACTACTCACAAGTTGAAGGGATTGAATTTTGTAAATCATTTTTCTCAACTACACGGATGAATAATTTCTAAGTAGTAATAGATGTTGCAGCACATAAAGGATACCCCATCTATCACATGGATGTCAAATCAACATTCCTAAATGGAGACCTCAACGATGAGGTATATGTGTCTCAACAAGAAAGGTTTGAGACTCCCCATTTGGAGAACAAGGTATCTAAGTTTAAGAAGGCATTATATGGGCTGAAACAAAACGCTTGAGCATGGCAACAATGGATAGACAAAAATCTGTTGGATCTCGGCTTCAAAAGATGTATGTTATAAAGAGATGAGGGAAGATAGTTGTGCTTAAAATTCTCATGCTAATTTGTATGTTATGAAGAGAAGAGGGAAGTCAATTGTGCTTGTACTCTATGTAGATGACCTTGTGATTAGAAGAAATGCTGATGCTTTTCTTCAAAAAAAAGATGCCTTGGGCTCAGAGTTTGAAATGGCAGACTTCAACTTATTACATTATTTCTTAGGCCTTGAGGTATTGCAAGGACTAGCGAAGATTTTCATCTCTTAACAAAAGTATGCAAGAGAGCTTCTGAAGGCTATTGACATGGAGGATTGCAAGGTGATTTCTACACCTATAGAGGTGAAAAAAAAAAATTATTGAAGTTAATTCACTTATAGTGGATATTGGAAGATACAAGAAATTATTTGGAAGTCTCGTCTATTTGTGCGATAGAAGACTAGATATCTCCTATGCTGATGGAGTAGTAAGTAGGTTATCTAATAAGCCTTGCCAAAGTCATTGGAAGGCAAACATACGGATACTCAAGTATGTGAAAGGAACAATTGATTATGTTATTCTCTATGAAAAAGGATCTTCTCTGGTTTGATATTGTGACTTAGATTAGGCAATAGATATTGAAACTAGAAAATCCATTTTTATGATCTTGGATTTTAACTTGGACCAATAAGAAGCAACTGACTATATCATTATCTCTAACTAAAGGTGATTAGAAATCAACATGTGTTTCGACATGTGAAGCAATATGGTTGAAGAGGATCTTATGGAACATAGGAATACAGGGACAAGAGGCTACATGGTTGAAGTGTGACAACCAAAGTTGCATGGCCATCACCAAGAATTTGTTTCACATGCACGTAACAAGCACATATAAATTCAGTATCACCATGCGTGTGAGCTGAGGTGGGATGGAGTCAAGGAGATTAGCTATTTTCCAATTCAGAAAACTGAGTAGAAATGTTCACGGCGACACTTGGGAGAGAGAAAATTCATCAACACTTTCCAAAGTTTTGCATTGGATCAAGGACATAGTTCACTGTAGGGTGGACATTGAGGGGGGGGGGGGGGTGTGTGCTAGATATACTGAATACTCAATCCTCAAGTGAAAACAAATGTTCCATTGTGCTCTAAGTTGTAAGAATCCCATCATGAGGAGAAGACATTGTGAGAGCCCAAACATTTTTGGAATCCTAACTTCTAATTGAGATGAGGTCTCTATGTGTAGATGATCTTTGTGAGCCTAGCCATTGCATTAGGTAGGGCAAACGTTTCTCAAAAATTGGGTTTCCATTCACTGGGCAAGAATAAAGGCCTTTTGGTGCCGCACAATTTCCCCACAGAACCTTAATGGGGGGAGTGCATAGGGGGAACTTATCTCTTTTTGTGGGTTCTAGGGGGCCTATTCCGTTGGCCCATAGGGTCGAGATGGGAGGAATTTTGGTCATGGATGAATTTTATATTTTGTTGAGTATTTTATCTCTCTCGACGACATTTATCAATATAGACTCCCACTATAAAAGCTATGTAAACATGACCCATGCGTAGCTTTATAGAACATTGCACACTAGGAAGCCCTTCATCTAGAGTCTATCTAGATTTCCATCTCACCTCCATACTGGGAGCGCATGGATGAAGAACAGTATCTTTGTAACTGCATTACTGGAGTTCCCTATCTCTTAGTCTCCATCTCTTTTGTCAGCATTTTTGTTTTCCAACTCTGTCTAGTACTCTATTCCATGGTGTGATTTTTTCTTACATTACCTTCCATAATCATCATGTGTAGAAGGAACAATGTATTTGTGTGTGTAAAAGAATATCATTTCATCCCAATGTCTACATGTAGTGCTTTGAAAGTGCATGTATGACTATAGAGTGGTTGTTGTTCCACTAAACTAGAAGTGAATGTATCTGTAACAACAACTAAAACATTCAACATCCTGAATCATTGAAAATATTATAGAAAAAATCACAATGAACATGATAGTTTGTTCTATTGAAGTTTTTCATGCTTGACACTATGAAGACATGTTGTACAATATCAACCATCCCACTATGTATTTAATGCTTAAAGCCTAAGAGCTTACCCTTCCAATAAAGATCCAAATCTCCATGACCTCAACATGATGAAGAAAAAATCCAAATGGTTATGTACACCCATACACCTGTGCAAAACTCATGTGGTCAAGAGCTTCCTTCCATTGTCTTGATGTTGTGGCATGTCATTGTGCAAACTTCATGCTTTGGTATTGTAAAAGTTGAGGAGGTTTCCATGGGAGTCCAAGTTTTTGTAATTGTTGCAAAAGTTGGACAAGGAAGTTGGGAGAAGAAACTGAGCCTCTATGATATGGTAGGGAGGGAATAGAGGGGAAAAAGATGGCTTTTTGGTATGGAGAATGAGGAAGGAAAAGATAGTTTTTTGAGTTTTTTTGAAAGATGTCACTTCTTTGAGATTTAGTCATGCAAAACTTTTGCAATGGACGTCAAAAATAGTAGTTTCGATCATGAAAAGTTATAGTGGGTCATTCAATGGAATTATGATGTGTTTTAAACTTTTTAGAAAATTCTAAATTTTTGGGACCAACCTGATTGCACGAATTTTGTTTCTCTATGTAGAAGGTAACCTTGAACTTAGAGGAATATTGCTCTCTGTTCTCCCTTCAACCTAGTAATTTATAGGGTATAGAGTGTGATTATACCCTTCTGATTGGTCCATCATTAATTACCCAATCTAAATGGCCCATGTAGAGTTCAATTTTTTCCATATAAATAAGGAAGATATAACATGTAAATAATGTAGGGTTCAACCTCTTTTGATTGGACCATCATTAATCACCCAATCTAAAAGGCCCATGCAGGGTTCATTTTTTTCCTAATGTATAAATAAGCAAGATACAATTATGAACGAGAGAACGAATGAGCCAAAACATATATATACTAAGGGAAATGGCTTATCATACCTTATAAAACGTTGATACGATATCTATACTTCAAACTTGTTTTTCATTCATGAATCTACAAAGAAATGATGAATGTCATTCATGAAACTGGTTTGTCATTCATGATTCTAGAAAATAAAACAAGAAATGAGATGCCTTCTTTTAGAGGAGATACAAAGAAGTTTTTGACATGTATTTGCATGGATTACAATACGATTAGTGCATGAACAAATGACTGCATCTTATATATACATAAATATATTGATTGGTAATAATTTCTAAGATGTGAAGAAACGTGCTAGAAAAAGATGCAATCAGACAATTTTTACTAGTGAAAGTACTTCCTCACTTTCCAATAGTACAAAAAATAAAGAAAATGTTTTGATGTCCATCCATAGCAAGAATATTGCAATGAAATTCTGATAATCGGTCCGCAGATGGTTTATATAATGTTCTAACTGACCCAAAGGCATGAAGACACATAGAAGAAGAATATATATATTTGAGAATTGAATCAAGAAATCTACTCCTTGGATTAGCAGTAGATGTGTTCAACCCATTTGTTCATAAAAGAGCTTTGTGGAGTACTTGGATATGCCTTGTGAATTACATAATGCCACCATGGTTAGCTATTGAGAGAGGTCGCTTGATAGAATCATTAATTTTGCATGTTAAATATAAAGTGAAAAATATGGATGTTTACCTAGCACCTACAATTGAAGAGATCATTAAATTGTGGAATGTGTTGTAAGGCATGATGCTAATATACAAGGTATTTAGATATGGGCCATGCATGATTGGATTGGATACGATGAGATTTCATGCCTAAGAATTTTAGGTTATTTTTTATCTCCAATGTGTGGTCCATCTTTAGATGAATGCTTTTCCAGATCATTTAAGAAGATGATTTATTAAGGAGAAGCTTGATATCTTCCAGAAGAACATTCTTTACATGAAGGTAAATTTGGATGTATGGAAAAACTTGTTCCAAGAATGAAGATACTATCAATTCTCATACACTCTCATTTTGGAATGATCTTCTAATTAATCATCAGATTGTTCCAATGCATGTATTCAAGAATGTAGTTGGGTTGATGTGGAGAGCTATCACTGGTCAAAGAGAATCTCGAGCACAATGTGAAGATATAAGATGCATTTGTAAGTGGACACATTTTGTGACCAATCAATGATAGCAATCATCTTCCTCAATCTCCATAAGTATTGCAAGAAGATGAACTACAACAAGTCAAGTCCGTTACTTCAATTTTTAAAACTGCGATTGGATGCATGCATTCAATGAAAACTCGTAAGATCCATGATTAGCATTCAATGAAATTATGCATTCAATGAGTTGGATTTCGTAAGATCCATGATTGGCATAATTTCATACAACTACCAAGAGTGCTACCCTCCATATCTGTAATGCGGAGCACAATGTATGCGGGCTGAATAGCAACTACCAATATCTCTCCCTTCACCCAAAGTTCATCCTCTCCCATGACAAGAGATTAGAACTCTATGAAGAGAGAATTCCCTGCTCTAACTTCAGATAATTGATACCATTCTTCTGAAACACATGTGTGCAAAAGTCCCTTCCTCACTCTCAAGACTCTATCAAGGACTATGTACATGTAACAAAAACGGGTGAGAGAAGGTTTTTGGAAATCTAAGGAGGAGTGAGCACTGAAAATGTTGAGGACTTTAGGGCAGCTAGTGACAAACTTCACTATAAATTGGCTTTATCTAGGATGCTTCTTACCCATGGAATTCCTCCTATGTCTTCCATGAGTAGATCTAAAATATGTGATGCACAAGGTGTCCATTGGTTTTGGGATACATATCCTCAACCATACGCCCCATGGACACACAATTAACCCAATGGTCGGTCACAAATTGCACCACATTTTCACTCCCCACGTCCTCAATGGATTTTTGAACATGGGAAAATATGAATTGGCCAGTAACCACTGTGCCAGGTGCATGTGCAGGTATGACACATAAGAACATTGTGCCCTTGCATGAGGAGACAAGAATGTTGTAAACATTCCTCTTCCTCATGTCTGACCAGCCATCACATATAATAGAGAAGCCATACTTTTCCCATGAGCTCCTCAATGACAACACTTTTGTCTCAACTAATGTCTTTTGTTTGGAGAGCTCAGAGGTATGTAAGACTTGCCCCGATGGACCTTCCCAAGGATAAGCAATCCTACTCAGATCCTTCATGGCCATGCAAGTGTGTTTGCCACATTGAATGGGATACCACATTCAATGAAGAGCTTGTTTATCTCTCGGGTTGCTTCGTTCAATGATTGTTTCTGTATTCTAGCCCTCATGCTACCTTTCACAAATATATTGCTCTCTAGAATCTTGGGTCTAGGATGCTCAGAGATGTTCACTGAGCTTATGCTCTTAGTGCGGGGCCTTTTGGATGAACTAGGGGTATAATCAATGACATCAATGGGATTGTTTTGCTCTTCATTGCTATGTGACAATGAAGATGAACCAATTGGCATCTTACCCACCTCTTCGCTCAATTGAAGTTGAGCAGTTAGCTCCTAAAAAATCCTTGGAAGAATAGAAGTGCATTTTCCAATGCCTCCACCTTTCAAGCCAAGGAGATGAGCTTTGATACGAGATGCAATGCCCATGTAAACCCCCATGCAATACTTGCATTGCCATGTGTTCTTTCCAAGCTCTTTCACATGGTTGCGAATAACATTAGGAGTTCTTCCCATGATGATAAGACTCAAAAGATATTGGTGTAGGCTTAGGACTGTACTTCTATTATCTATAACACTCAAGAACAAGGCTCAAGAGGGCAAATTGCAAGGGGCTGATAATTGAAATCTCACTCAAAATAGATGGCTGAAAATCGATGGCTCTCTCTCAAGAACAAGACTCAAGAGGCAAGGTGAATACTCAAGATTCAAGACAAGTTGAATATAGTCTTTCTCTCTCTCTCATGAAGAAGCCTCTCTCTCATCAAATAGAAGAGGCTCAAGCAAAAATCGAACAAAATGAAACCCTCGACAATTTTTTTTGGCAAAAATATGAATAGAAATCGTTGTTTTTTATTTAAATCGGGATCAGTATTTTTACGATTTTTATTTTGAAAAAAATCGTGCAATTTTTTTTACTATGTTCTTACCTCTTTGGAGGTTCTTAGGCTCCACTTTCGAGATACTTGCAATACGGAACCAAATAGAGCCATTCTATCTGATCCCAACAACCCACTTCCAATCGTTATTGATGGTGCAAAAAGGTCTCATCTAGTTCAAACCTTTTCATAGGAAAATGCTAGATTGGATCCCTTGGGAACAATCCCAACAAGGAGAATAAGAGATTAATTAAATCAAGCCCTTTCCACCTCGAGATCCTAAGAAGGAAAAGACTTCTATTGTTGTTGGCGATGGCTTCCACATCTAAAATGCCCATACCATCTGTCTCCTTCACACTAGAATGTATTTCCCATTTAATCTTTGGAAGTGCTCTTGTGTGGGATCCCTTATCCAAAGGAAGGTTTTGCAAATCCTCTCCAACTTTAGCAACTCCTTGTTGCTCAGTCTCTAAGACTCCAAAAGGTAGATGAAAGAGGAGATAAGGAACATGTTGATCACCATCGCATGCCTAATCACATTAAGTTGCATACCTTTATAGTACTACAACTTGTCATCCATCTTGGCAAGAACCTAATCCCATTAGTGATCCATGGAGATTTAAAATCGATTGGGATGCCAAGCAACTGGAAGACTTGATCACCCGGAAGTTCTTGGCATCCTTAAGTCTGAAGAACTTATAACGGAGGACCATGTAGGAATTTGCATGTTGTCTTCAAGTGGGTGATTCTGGATCCAGAAGCCTCATAGAAAATATCAAGGTATTTCCAAAAAGGAGAGACACTTAGTGTCATTCTACAAAAATGCATTGGTGTTGTCAACAAAGAATTCAAGGATCATAGGATCTTTGCTATGAGGGAGAGAGAGACCTCAAATATCCCCAACCAAACTAGATTGTTAACTAGGTTGCTGAGCCCATCAATGGTGATAGCAAACATCAATGCAGCTAGTGGAAAATTGTGTCTTGTGGAATGCTTAAGAAAAAAAATTTGTGGAGAGGTTTCCATCAATGTAAATCCAAATCGAAGAATTCACCATAATCATGGAAAGCATTTTTGATAAACTTGGGTTTGAAACCTAGGTCTTTGAGGGATTGCAAGATAAATTCCCACTCCAGCCTATCATACACTTTGTCCAAATCAATCTTGAGGAAGAGGATGTCTTGGCTTAACTGTTTTGCATAATCCATGCCCTCCCCAAGGTGGATGATCCCTTCAAAAATGGATCTTCCTTTGATGAAGGCTTTTTTATTTTTATTGATCCAACATTGAAGATGACCCACAATGTGATTGGAAAGCACCTTGGAAAAGACTTTGTAGCCAGTCTAGAGCATGGTGATTGGTTGCCAATTTTCAATTCTATTCTTGTTATCTTTCTTTTGGATGAACTTGATCACTCTTTGTTCAAATACTTTGAGAATGCACCAAAACTGGTCTCTTCACACCAAACAGAACATAGAGGTTGCATCAAAACCTCTTTGGATGTCTTGGAGAACTCATTAGTGAGGCTACCAAGCCCTGTGATTTTTACCTTTAAGAAGGGATTCAATCGCTTCAAGAATCTCTTATTTAGAAATGAGAGAATCAAGAAATTCCATAGCCTCTTGCAGAATTTTCCTAGATCTGACCCTCTAGATGGTGGCCAAATAGTCATGCCTTACAAGAGATAGCATAACAAAAACCTCAAGAAATTGGTTGAAGCAATTGAAAATGAGTTCACAATTTTCAGCATCAAAAGTGCATTCAACACCATTGCTGTCAATGATATGGGGGAGAGGTTCTTTACTTTGTTTTTTCGTGAGGACTCTACACATATCTTTAGTTAGTTTGTCAACCTTGCCCACCCATCAATATTTAAAGAAAAAATGCAATTTCATCCTCTTGATTTCCTATCCATATCTAAGCATGATTCTAATCCTAAGCAATACTTTACTCAGTTTGTCAACCTTGCCCACCTATCAATCTTTAAAGAACAACTCCTATTTATTCCTCTTGAGTTCCTCTCCCTATCTAAGCATGCTTCTAATCTTAAGCAAGACTTTATTCTATTTGTTAACCTTGGCCACCCATGAATATTTAAAGAACAACTGAAATTTCTTCCTCTTGAGTTCCTCTCCATATCTAAGCAGCTTCTAATCTTAGGCAAGACTTTATATTCTAGCCCATAAGTTCTTCTATAGATATTCTCCCTTGGGATCCCTTGAATATTTTGGATCTCCTTCTAAACTTTCCACAAGATGAAGTGCATTTGTTTGATAGCTTTAATCCAATTCGTTGAAGGGTATGAACGTTCATTGAAGGCTTGCCTCTAGCAAAAGAGATATCCTACTAAACTAAAGGCAAAGAAAAGACCTTTAAATCTAGATGGAACCAAGGAACTTTCCAAATCCTAGTAAAGGGCTTAAATGCTAGAACAATTGGGAAGTGATCTGACACAATAACGTCCATATCTTGGAAGAACAAGGAGAGCCCTAGATTGTCAATGATGCTTTGGGAAACGTAGCCTCTATCAAGCGTAGCCTTGCACAAATGACACTAGACTGGAGGTTCGACCAAGAAAAATCATTGTTTTCCTTAACCTCCATAGGTCATGATGAAGCTCCAACAAGTCCCAACCTACTCCTAGCTATCCAAAAGGTCTTGAAACTTGTCGAAGTCACCAGAAAGAATGGTATCTAAGGGTAAAGAATTAAGAGACAATTAAGTATCAATTCTTTCAAAGTCGTGATTCAGGATATAAACTGACGCGATGGAAAAGGAATGAGCATCTCCAAAAGAGGCCGCAATCCATTGGTGGTGTAGATCCACTGAGGAGCCCACCAAAAGTGAGGAACACGTGGACTTGAACCCAATGATGGTGCCCCCACTCCCACGCGGGTAGTCGATGGCAAGCCAAGAATGGAGATTGGAATATTATGTAACCTCTTCAATAGGTCGTCATCATCATTTTTACTCTCTTATTAAATTAAAAGATCGTACAACTCAGATGCCCAAACTTTTTCTCTTGAAAAGAAAAGGATAAAAGAGGATTTGCCAAAAGAAAACTATTAAGAGTCATAAAAGAAAATTTTGCTCCAATCCTAAGACGAGAAGAAAGCTCGTCCATTTTTGTAGCAATCATAAAGGAATATTTTTCAAATTTCACAAAGAGATAAGAGAACTACAAAAACTCCTACCAAAACCTTGTGTCATTGCCAACAATACAGATTACAAAAAATCCGATAGGTTGAAGCAATTGCACAAAGAGATAAGCAACTGCAAAATGCTATAGGTTGAAGCAATTGCACAAAGAGTGAAGCAACTTTGTGTCATTGCTAAAACTTGTTGGAGTTAGACGTCTGCGGAAGCACGCGAACAGCACAAGGAAGAAGAAGAAGCTTGGAGCACAACACACAAGACTGAATGTATTACTAGAGAATGTACAAAGATAAGTAGCCCATTAGGGCAATAGGCATATATACAAGCCGGGGGAAAAAAAACCTCCTAAAGAGGGAAAAAAGTGCCCCGGCAATCCTAGAGTGTGCACACACATCACTACCTAAATATATCAACAAATCCCCCCTGGGAGTGATGCGGTGAACAAGGAGCTGGCACTCATGTATAAGGAAGTGCCAAGCTATGTGGAAATCACTCCACAAAAGGAAGTAAGCCCAAAGCTTTGCGGAAAGCTTCAAACTTCTCCCTAGGCAGATCCTTCGTGAAAAGGTCTGCAATGTTCTCCTGCGTGGGCACATATGCCAAGCTGATCTCCCCAGCAGAGAACCTCTCCCTGACATAGTGATAATTCACCTCAATGTGCTTAGTGCGAGCATGGAACACAAGGTTCCTCGCAACTGCCAATGCGCTCTGACTGTCAGTGAAGATGGTGGTGGCAGAAGACTGGCCAACACCCAAATCAGCCATAAGGCGTCTGAGCCACACACACTCAACAGTCGCTGTGAAAGCTGCCCTATACTCAGCCTCACAACTGGAAGTGGCCACAGTAGGCTGCTTCTTGCTCAACCAAGATATACATGAGCTACCAAGCATGAAGCAAAAACCACTGGTGGACACACGAGTGTCATAGCAACCAGCCCAAATCTGAGTCAGAAAAAGCATGCAAATCTGGCGGTAGTGATCCCCCCTTGGGATAAAACAACCCAAGTAGCCGAGTACCACTCAAGTAGCGAAAGATGCGCTTAACCGCTTTCCAATGCGTGACTCCTGGGCAATGCATAAACCTGCTCATGTGTGAGACAGCAAACTGAATATCTGGCCGAGTAATGCATAAGTAAATCAAGCATCCAACAGCCTGCTGATAGAGAACAGCATCAAATGCATCTCCAGCATCATGAAGACTCAATCGTAAACCTGTCTCCATAGGAGTGGCAATAGGCTTACAGTCTTCAAGGCGAAAACGCTGCAATAATGTGTCAATATATTTCGTTTGACACAAAGCCATTCCACCATCAACGTGCATACACTGAATGCCCAAATAGTGATGCAAATGCCCCAAATCAGACATCTCAAATGAGGCATGCAAATCAGCCTTAAAATCAGCAATATGTGTCTCAATAGGACCAGTGAGCAGCATGTCATCAACATAGACAACAATGATCAGAAGCACATCATTAGCACGCTTAACATATAAGGTGCTTTCAGTTGGACTGTTCTCAAAACCATGTGCAATCAGATAGGCATGTATCTTCTCATACCAAGCACGTGGTGCTTGCTTTAAACCATATAACGCCTTCTTTAACCTGCACACCTGGTTTTCATGCCCTTTCTGCACAAAGCCACGGGGCTGAAAAACATACACTTCTTCATGCAAGTCACCATTCAGAAATGTTGTTTTAATGTCCAACTGATGTACATTCCAACCATGATGGGCTGCAAGTGCACAAATGCTCCGAACAGTAGTCATACGGCATGTAGGTGCAAAGGTCTCATCAAAATCAATGCCTCTTTCCTGCGCATAACCCTTTGCAACAAGCCTAGCCTTATACCTGTCAACTGTACCATCAGGTTTACGCTTCAGCTTGTATACCCACTTAGTGCCAATGGCCTTCTTGCCAGGAGGCAAGTCACATAAAGACCATGTACCATTCTTCATTATAGCATCATATTCACATTGCATAGCAGCCATCCAATTTTCTGAATTTTGTGCTTCATCAAAAGAAACAGGCTCATTCTCATCACAGAGACTAGATGCAGCCATAGCATAGCAATCTGATGCAAAGGAGGCACTATGAGAGCCTGAACGAGTACGATATGACAAAGGTGCATCTAATTTGCTGTCACGCAAAGTCTGCACCAGCCATTTTGGCATAGTTTTTGCCTGCTCAATATCAGCTCTCTCATCAGCAAGTGCATCATGTAAATCTGCATCAGAAATGGAATGATCTGCATCATCATTTGAAACCTGCAAAGGCTGAGAAGTTGCCTCATTAGGACTAGCACTAGACTGTCCACCTGTAAAAAGAGGCATCAAAGTATCATACATGTCTTTGGAGCTAACAGATGTCTCCTTAGTACATGAAAGCAATGGCTGAATAGCATCTTCCACAAAGACAACATCACGGCTAACCAGAATGCGTTTCGTCTGTGGATGATACAGACGATAGCCTTTACTTTCAGAACTGTACCCAACAAAAATACATTTTACTGCCTTATCATCCAATTTTCTACGATGTTGTTCAGGCACTAATGCATATGCAAAACAACCAGAAACACGCAGATGAGCAACAGATGGCTTGCGGTCATGCCAAGCCTCATATGGAGTGATAGAGTGCAATGCTTTAGTGGGACACCTGTTCAGTACATATGTTGCACACATGACAGCCTCAAGCCAGAAACTATGAGGTAAAGCCTGACTCTTGACCATACACCTCGCCATCTCCATGAGAGACTTGTTCTTCCGTTCAGCAACTCCATTCTGTTGAGGTGTATACGGCACTGTACACTGGTGTTTTATCCCACGTTCAGCCAGAAATGCATTAAAATCTGAAGACATATATTCCCCCCCTCGATCAGAACGGAGGGTGCCCATTTTACATGCTAACAGATTTTCAGCCAAAACCAAAAACTGTTTGAAGCACATGAACACTTCGGACTTTGCTTTGAGTGGATATACCCATGCATGCCTGGAAAAATCATCAATGAAAGTCACGAAGTAAAGGTAATTTCCAAAAGAGGGTATCTGCATAGGACCACAGACATCACTATGTACAAGCTGCAATTTCTGCGTAGCCCGAACTGAACCATCTTTTGGAAAGGAAGAATGCTGCATTTTGCCCAAAATACAGCCTTCACAAACATGTTTTCCAGGTGCCTCAAGTTTGGGCAAAGAGGACACCATTTCAGATTTCTGCAGGCGTAACAAACTAGCAAAATTCAGATGACCAAAGCGTGCATGCCAAAGCTTTGCATCTGACATAGCCTGAGAATCATGAACTGCACATGCCGAATCATTCACAGATCTTTCATAGTCTATGAGCTTATATAGCCCACGACATAAAATGCCAGAAGCAATAATCACATCGCCATTTGAGAGATCATGAATTGTACACCTGTCATCAATAAATTTCACAACCAAGCCAATCTTGGCTAATGCAGAAACTGATAACAGATTCTTTTTGATCCCTGGCACAAATAAAGCATCTGACAAAGTGAAAGAACTACCATCAGCAGTAGTCAGAATGCTCTTACCAACTCCCATACATGTGACAGTATTCCCTGAAGGAGCAGGCTCGAGTGAAGAGAAGAAACTGTGCTGCGAGGTAATATGTTTGGTCGCCCCACTGTCAAAGTACCAAACATGTGAGTCTACTACAGACATGCACTGATCAGGAGAAGATGGGTCAAAACTGCAGACAGTAGTAAACGCCCATTCTTCTTCCTGCACAAGATTTGCAGACTCTGTTTTTGGTGTAGAGGCCTCTGCAACAACCATTCCAGCCTCTTTCTTCTTTGCCTCTTTAGCAGCCAGTTTTGGACAGTTCTTTATGATATGATCATTGCCTTTACAGTACTTACAAAACAATTTCTGCTTTTCTGATTTTTTTCTCATCTTTGTCTTAGTTCTTTGAATGTGCAGCATTTGCAGATTTCTACTTACTAGTAGAAGAGCTCCATTTTCCTTTGCCCTTCTGACTAGCCAGGAAAGCTTGATCTGCAACACGCATAATGGACCTGTTCTTCCTGGACTGATCTTCCTGCAATAGAACAGAGACTAATTCCTCAAATGACAAGGCATTCGGATTGCCTTTCATCATCAACCGAAGAGTAGAGGCAAAACTCTGATATGAATCAGGAAGACCATTCAGAACGGTCTGCACAAGTGAGCTATCTGGTATAACCTCATCAGCAGAAATTAATTGTTCCTTCAGGTCTTTGATCTTTGTAAGAAAACTGTCCATAGAATCACCTTCATTCATGTGCTCACTCTCCAACTGTTTTCGGAGGTAAGCAACACGAGCCTCATTCCTAGCCTGGTACAAAGTGGTAAGTGTATCCCAAGCATCCTTTGCTGTTCTACAAGAGCGAATGTGAGGAATAATGGCACGTTTGACAGACAAAGCTATCAATGTATGTGCCTGGGCATCTCTGCCATCCCAACGAATCTGCTCTACAGTAGGTGCAACAGAAACAGCAGCACGAACAGGAATCTGCGGAATATCATCTTCGACACCATCTTCATCAGCTCCAACACCTGTATTTGCAGTACCTGTCGTTACAGGTGTAACATGACGTCTTTCAACACCCTGCACAATGTTCCACAATCCTTTTGCAACCAGTACATGTCGCATCATATAAGCCCATAATGGGTAGTTGGTACCATCCAACTTATCCTCAACAGCCAACATACGGAATACATCACTGCTTTCAGCCATGGCCGGTGACTAAAATACCTTGATGCTGAAAATTGACTGTATCTAAAAAAGTTGAACGGAACTGCCCAAACAAGTTCTGCTAGACCTGTAGCAGACTTCGAGACGCTTAAACTGGCGAACAGAAACTGGTATATACCTTTGGCACAAAAGGACGAAATAGCCTGCACAAGCGCTGCGATAGTGCGTTCGGAGGCCGAAACGAGCTCAGATCGCGATTTTGGCACCACAGAGCAAAGCGGTTTTGATCTCGGAAACACCCTGAGTATGCTCACCAAATTTCGTGCGAATCTGAGACTGCAAACGGAGGAGTGTCGACGGTGCCCTAGAAGAAGCGACGACCTGCTCTGATACTAATTGTTGGAGTTAGACGTCTGTGGAAGCACGCGAACAGCACAAGGAAGAAGAAGAATTGGAGCACAACACACAAGACTGAATGTATTACTAGAGAATGTACAAAGATAAGTAGCCCATTAGGGCAATAGGCGTATATACAAGCCGGGGGAAAAAAACCTCCTAAAGAGGGAAAAAAGTGCCCCGGCAGTCCCAGAGTGTTCACACACATCACTACCTAAATATATCAACAAAACTTCGTGTCGCTCCCAACTCTGCATAAAAGAAAAATCTATAGATATCAGCACACATTTCCTAGATTATATACTTGCAAAGAATTGCGATCTAAAGAAAAGCGCGAACAAACTTTACTCCTCAATTGCCCCGAGTGGATGACCGATGTACCTTAAACTCTAACCCTTCATCGCGTCAACCCCTTTCTCCCCCCGAGTGGATGATCGACATACTTTCTGCTCTTGGATTCTACCGCTTGATTGCCCTAGGTGGATGGCCATTAATTGACCGTCTGGATTCAACCCCTTGATCACCTCGAGTGGATGAACATTAATCAACCCGCATGTCCACTAGCTTCTTGAAATGAAGAACTCGTGAACTAGAAAACTAGTATCTCCTTCACAGAGAGAGAGAGAGAGATAGAGAGTCGAATGCAGAGAGCTGCGCATTCAGCTACTCCACCATAGCTTCTTTTGGGATGATGTTGTTGCAGATTTCAAAAATGAGTTTTGCGGTGATATATCCATCTGCATAATGATGTCTTGGTTTCTTGTGGTTGACAAGATGATGCCGTTGGTAGCCCTCATCTCCGACTTTGCCATGACTCTACCTAACAAGTGCATGTGAGGCTTGTGCTACTTAGAGTTGAGATGGGTGCTCTGCCATCCAGCCTTTATGTTACTACACCTTTGCATTATTAATTTATGAGCCTTCTAGTAGTAAACTTAGTGAGAAGGCATTTCTGGATTCTAGATAGTTAGGAACCGTTAAAGTTTTATCGTTCGTTTTGACTTTGCTAAATTTTATTGAAATCAATGAAAGAAGCTTGTTTTATTAACATGTGAATCCAAATGGACATTTGATTTGTTGGAGTTTGAGGACCACAAACACACAATGTATTGATAACCGATGAATGTACAAAGATAAGTGGGCCTTTAGGGTTATGGGTGTATATACAAACTGGGAAGTAAAACCTCTTAAAGAGGGAAAAAGTTGTCCCAATAGTCCCAAATGTGTTCACACACATTGCTACCAAAATATATTAACAAATTCCACCTCAGAGTGATACAATGAACAAGGATCTATTATTGTGTATAAGGAAGTGAAAACCAATGTGGACTAAGGTGGATCCACAAAAGGAAGTAAGGCCAAAGCTTTATGAAAAGCTTTGAACTTCTCATGAAGGAGATCCTTTGTGAAAAGACCCCCAAGATTATCCCATGTGGGCACATACACTAAACTGATTCCTATGGTAAAGAATCTTTCCTTGACATAGTGATATTGTACCTTTATGTGCATAGCGCAAGCATGAAACATTGGATTCCTTGGAATTACCAATGTGCTTTGATTATCAATAAATATGGTGATGGTAGATATTTGATGAATGCCCAAATCAACCATAAAGTGTCTGTGCCACACACACTCAACAATAGTTGTGAGAGCTACCTTATACTCAACCTCATTACTAGAGGTGGCCATAGGAGGTTGGCTCTTGCTCAACCAAGAGATGCATGACCTATCAAGCATGAAAAAAGAACCACGTGAAAACACAAGTTTCATAACAACCAAACCAACTTGAGGAAGAAAAAACATGTAAATATATAAACAAGTATCCCCCCTCGGTATAAAAAACCCCATGTTTTTAGATACCATACAAGTACTGAAAAATACCCTTATTTACTCGTCAATGTTTAGCTCTCTAGGTTGTGCATAAATCTGCTCATCTAAGAGATAAAAATCTTAATATCAAGCTGAGTAATGCATACATAAATAAGATATTCAACAAATGACTAATAGAGGCCAATATCAAGTGCATCTCCAACATCATGAAGACTCAATTGAAAACCTTTTTCCATGGGAGTGGCAAATGGTTTCTATCCTCAATGTTAAAATGTTGCAATAAAGTATAAACAATTTTAGTTTGACACAAAGCAATGATACCATCAACTTGCATAAACCAAAATTCCCAATAATGATGTAGATGCTCCAAAACTTGCATTTCAAAAGAGACATGAAATCAACCTTCAAATATAAAATATGCATCTCATTAGGAATTGTGACCAACACCATCTAAAAAAGTAACAACAATAAGAAAGACATTATCTGCATGTCAGAATTGATGCTATTCATGTCAGAATTGATGCAAGAAAAAGAGCATCAACTAGCTATGGATATTGATAAGAAATTTTGTGACTTTAGGACTAAGCTTCCCCTACCTATAAACTAGGGGAGGGAAGGAATGAAGAAATTATATGAGAATTTTTCAAACACTAATGCAAGTATATCTATAGTAAGCTTGAGACACTAGAGGCTACTCAGGAAGATTCAGAAAGAACTAAATCACAAAAGAACTATTCAATTGAAGCTTTCACGAGTGTGTGGGATGAAATTATGCGAAAGGATGCTTGGAAGTCTCATGTTGATTTATTCTCAATCTACTCACACATTGCTAATGTTGAGGAGAAAAGAAGGAGAGACAAAACAGAAGATGATGTAGAGCTTGAAAGGCGTATTACAAGGAAACAAGCTAGCAAAGGTGAAGAGAATAAAAAAACAATGAGAAAAGGAGTATATTTTCTCAAGAGGAGGCTAAGAGAAGAGAAACTAGAGAAGGCAAAAGGCCACTAAAAGAAATTCAAATGCAAAAGAAACCAATAAATAATCAAAGAGAAGGAAAAAATAATCTAAAAAGAAAAAAGAAATTATTGAGAAAAATGAAAATATGCAAGAAAGTGGCAAACAAAAGAAGAAGAAGAAGAAATCTCTCAAGGACGTGTTAATTTTAGATCTAGAAATGAAAAACGACACTAAGGATATTCTTAATGATATATTGGTAAATAGTCAAGTCATGATGTCTTTGGAACATGT
The DNA here is from genome assembly GCA_020310875.1 of Ceratopteris richardii. Taxonomy (NCBI): domain Eukaryota; kingdom Viridiplantae; phylum Streptophyta; class Polypodiopsida; order Polypodiales; family Pteridaceae; genus Ceratopteris; species Ceratopteris richardii. Next base: position 115,124,219 of record CM035436.1, read on the forward strand.
AGTAAAGCTTGCATTCATAGATAATTTTATAAAGTTGATCAAAAGAAAAAGATTTCCATTGCCTTAGGATATTGAAATGGAAGAATCACCTAAGATTACTCACTTAATGAACACAACTATTACTTAGAGTGACTGATATGATAATGAAGAAGTTGAACTTGAAATATGCCAAAAGAACCAAAATTTCTTTGGACCTATATTACTAGACAATGAAGCAAGGGAATAAGAAAGTCAATTTAATAGAAGCTTCTAGGCAAGAGGAACATGGGAAGTGAAGATAAAGATTAGAGATGAACGAGATTCATGTTTACATCTACCCTTGGTTGATTTTGTGTCAGAGATAAATGTGATGTCAAAATAGTTGTATGATAAATTTAAATGGCCAATTGATAAGTAACATAGTTGGTGAATGAGAGTGGAAGACAATGGTTTATGGAATTCTATTAGGAGCTACAAATGTGTATGCGACACTTGGTGGAGTATTAGAAGAATTGCACTTTTTTTCTAGGAAAATTGTTCTTATGAAGCTATTCTTGGGCAAAAATTTATAACATACGTGAGAATGAAACAAAGACAATGGATGATGGATCCGCTTATGCAAGAATCGACCCAAGCTCTAGTTTGCAATTTTTGCAAGTCATGAATATCTTTCCAAACCATGCAAAAAATATAAAGAATTTAATAAAGAAACCCATAAGATCTAATGATTGAGCATACAATTGTGCACCGATGAGGAAACACGGCATACTTTGATAAAAAAATTTTGTTAGGACCCACGGTTGAGGGAGATAACAATGGAATGTGATTTGATGTCTCACATGAATCTATAGATAGTGTTGAAAACTTTTCTATTTACTCCTCTGCATTCAGATTATGATATTTTCAAAAAGAAAGGATGACAAGAAAATTTAGGAAAAACTATGAAAAACATTATAAAAAATCTAGGCTATTGTTGCTAGATGAACAAATTGAAATTGTGATTGAACTTTCAAGTAATTTTATTATATTAGAAGAGATTGAGCAAGCTCTTGAAGAAGAGGATATATCTAAAATTGTAATGCTCAATTCCATTGAAGAATATGATATAATTGCTAGATTGGCGCGAGATCATGAAGTAAGAGTTAACATTAAATATGAAATTGTGGATAAAAACGTTAACCCCATAGCTCAAACACTATCGAGAGATAGTTAGGAGATGTTTAAAAGAGTGTATGATGACCCTATGTTGTGAAAATGAGATTTGAGAGGGCATCACTTTGCTGAACAAACAATAAAGCATCTTAAATTTGGAGAAAATACATTTCTTACAGTGAAAGAAAAAGAAATGTTTATTTAAGTTATCAAAAGACATGAAAAAATGTTATCTCTTTTCCCATAAGAAATAGGTTGTGCGAATCCAAAACAGTTTTCATCCATGATCATTTTCATTTTGCCTCATATCCCATGGAATCTATGAACTATTCCAGTTCCTAAAGCTCATTTACCTGAGCTAATGTGAGTGTTGAAGGAGATGATATCCAACAAACTTTGGAGCCATCTTTAGCACCATATTTGAATACATGGTTCATGGTGCCAAAAAAGAATGGGAAGCTTTGTTTTTTTTAGGATTTACAACCTGTGAACAAAGTCACTATCCAAAATGTAGGAGCATGACCTATATTAGATATGTCTTCTGAAGTGTTTGTTCGGCATTCCAGTTACTCCATGGGTGACCTATGTTCAATTTATGATTAGTTTCAGTTAGCTATAGACAAATGAGATACCGCTACTATGAAGACTCCACTAGGCTTGTATATATGTGTATCGTGCGATAGGGAGAAACAAATTATGTGGCTCACATGATGAATACTATAAATTTGATCTCACATGAATTTATACCTACAGTGATGATGCTCTTTGATGAAATTTTGATAAAAGTTTGAGGAAAGAGTGGAAGTAGAATCTTTAGATGCTTCTTGTGTAGGATTTTTTTAGTGACCATATCTCTGATTGCAAAAGAATTTTCAAGAGATTTGATAAGGTAAGCTTGACATTTTCTCTAGAAAAATCTATTTTTGAAGGCAACGAGGTTCTCAATTTAGGACATCTATGTGGAAATTATGGTAGAAAGGAATACTTTTAGAAAGTTGAGCCCTTTCTGAGGTGTGTTGTTAGCACAAAAAGTGTCAAATTTATGCACTAACATATCTCCCTTTTGCATAGTATACGCTCTCAAAAATATCTTATTTGTTTTACAGATATGTTGGTTCAATTGAGGAGGTGAATGTGGCCACATACTATGTATCTTTCCTTGGTTGTGGTGGAAAAGTGCCTACTTTATCTAGTATGGGAAACTTTGTGCTTGATGTGCCATAACCATGTAATTTACAAAAGGTTTCATGGAGGAGTTACTACAAGTCTATCTCCATTGGTGGAATCATCTACTCGGCTAGTGATATTGTGGAGGACCAACATCAATCAGGAGATGTAAATCCATTTGTAGCACAAATTGAGATCTTTTATTCGTATTATTCTAGAATGAACACGAGGGTGATAAAAAGACAACTAGAATGACTACCTGAGAGCTCATGCTTATGATGTGCTACAAATACAAGTTTCCCCTCAATTGGAAATGAGAAAGAGTTGTATTTATTGTCCATCAGATACATGCTTCCACTCAACTCCAAATGAGAAAGAGTTGTATTTATCTTAGCATTTTAATGATAGTCCATGGGTGTGTGATATAATTAGGAGAGTGGAGATGGTGCTATCTATTGGTACAAAGAGTGCAAGCCTACATACTTTAACTATTAGCATGTATCTCATATAGTCACATATGACTATCCCCTTGTAAAAGTCACTTTACCTTTTATCTTTGTAAAAGTGCCTATGTTTATTGCACTACTCTCACATGAAGTAAGGAGGAATCAAATCTCGGGTCACTTGGTAGATGGTTGTTGGGAGAATAAATCCTATAGTTTAGGACTAACTTTATGGTGAGAATCTGAATTTGAATTCAAAGCTTGGCTCCAACCTCAACTATAAAAGTGGATTAAAAAACCCTCACGAATCGAGCCCGGTTAGAGAGATCAATTGAGAGGGATTTGTGTGATTAGTGAGCTCATTCTATAGCCACTTCACTACCCTCACATTGTGCAATTGAACATTGCCAATGTCATTGACTTTCTATGTGATTTAATATATATACATTGATCACTTCTCTACTTCACTTCTCTACTATGGCCATCTTAGAATAGTGAACTTCTCAGCACTTGTTCTCAGTGCATAGTTGATCGTTTGATGTGATTTAAAATTCTATAGGCTCACCATACTATCTACGTGATAGCTACAAAGTTTCATTATCTTTGGTTTTCTCAATCGTGAGATATTTTCATATTTCTAATCACTCATCTGCATACTATAGCACCCCATAAATGTTGGGGTAGACCTCTTACTTGCTAAGCATCATTCTCAGTGCACAATTGATCTTTTTTATTGGACTAATTGGTAGCTATCTAAGTTAATTAGATACTATTAAAGGGAATTTGACTAATTTCTAGCAGGTTAAGGGCATTCTTCATTTTACTGAACATGTGCAAAGAACAAAATAGCAAGTCTAAGCTCTTGGTTGAACTTTATACTTATCTATTTTGATCCATTGATTAGAGGATCATGTTCCAAAGCACATATGCAATTACTTGTGATAATTAGGAAGCTAAAAGGGTCTACTACACTCTCCATATCTTGTTCTTGGTTGGTTTGAAGCATGATTTTACTACACTTCATCTCTAAAATCTATCCACCATCTCCTCAACAGTGGTATCAGAGCAACATCAAACCAAGATGGGAGATGGATTTCCATCAGTCATTGACAAATTGGATGGGAGCAACTATTCATCATGTTCACTAAGGATGCAAGCCTACCTCCAAGGAAGAAGATTATATGGATATATCTCAAGAGATGAAGAAATGCCAACATTAAGGAGCAAACATCAACCTACAAGGGAAGAGCAAGAAAGGCTAAGTACATGGTGTGCAAAGGATGCTCTTGCCAAGTCATATTTACTTAACTCAATATCTAATTTCTTATTACCTCACATTAGGAATTGTAAAACCTCCCAAGAGACTGGGGAAGTATTTTCTTCATACCTCTCATCAAATACAAGGGCTAGGAAGAACTAGCTATGGATGGAGTTTACAACCTTAAAAAAGCAACCAAAGCAAAGCTGACTATGTAACCAAGATGAAGGATGTGGTTGACCAACTTCCAAGCATTGGAGAAGAGATAGAAGAGGAGCAGATAGTAAGGCAAATCATAAATGGCATCAAAGTTGATGATATGTGGGAGACCTTCATCATAGCAATGGACCTATATATGGATATGCACATAACTGACCTCAACACCTTGATGGGGGAACTCTTCACCCATGAGACAAAGCTCAACAAGAATGTAGACAAATCTAAAGGTATTCAATCTTCTGCCCTTTATAGACATAGAAATAAAAGTAAGGATAGAGGTAAAGGCAAAAAGAATGAAGAAGAGGCTAGTACCTCTCAAGTGTATTTCACACGTAGAGGGAGAGGTACTAGAGGAAGGGACAGAGGAAGAAAGCAAGGCAAGGGAGATCATACAACTCTTCACCTTGCAATATCTGTGGTTTGACCAACCATACAACAGATAAGTGTTTCAAGAACACAAGGAATCAAAGAGGAAGAGGCTTCCATAGAGGAGGCTATGGACAATCTAGAGACAGATTCAACAATGGAGGAAGCAATTATCATCACAAATACAAACAAGGCTACACGAACAATTATCAAGAAGGCCTTAGAGGTAGAAGAGATTATAACAACTACACAAAAGACCATGAGGATTCTCTACTGATCATGAACATGACATCCAAGCAAGGTAAAAATGATGAGCATCTTTTCTATATTGATTCTGGTTGTTCCAATCATGTGGCTAGAAATGTAGCATTGCTATATGATCTTGACAAATCTAAATGGAAGCATGAAGTGCAAATAGGTGATGACACTAGACACTCTGTTAAGAAAACCTTTTGAGTAAGGTTTTATATGTGCCAACCATAACAAAAAATCTAATCAGTGTTGGGCAGATTCTTGAGAAAGGCTTATAGGTTAGATTCACAAGGCATGGAGCATATGTGGAAGACCCCCAACAAGGTTTCAAAAAGATTGCAAAAGGTGAGAAATCTAGTAGACTCTTTACATTTGAAGTTGAAGATACCAGAAACATTGCACTCTTTAATTACAAGGATCAAACCCTATCTGAACTAGAGATATGGCATACAAGGCGGGGTCATATAGGTGAAAGAACACTAAAGCCAATATGTAGGGATGCGAATGTGCTTGGCCTTCCAAATGCATCGAAGCAACACATGATTTACAAATGTGGAGCATGCCAATTTGGAGAATCTCATTGACAACCATTCAACAGAATAGGGTATATGTATGAAGACTACTTGGAGCTTGTGCACACAGATGTGTGGGGTCCTAGCAAAGAGCCATCAATCTCAGGATCAAGGTACAATGTTTCATTCATAGATGATTATAGTAGATGGACAATTCTTTACGTCATGAAGCAAAAAGATGAAGTCTTTACTTGTTTCAAAAACTATTTGGCATTGGTTGAGAACCAAACAAGTAGAAGTTTGAAGAGGATCAAATTTGATGGAGGTGGTGAGTATTTCTCACATGAGTAAGTACATTAAGCTAGTTTATGCATACACCAAGAAAGCCTCACTTGGAATCTGCCAAGAGGATCTTAAAATATTTGAAGGGTACCATAAATGAAGGGTTGTTTTATCCGTTCACTTGTGATTTGGATATCAAGATGTTTTCTAATGCAGATTGGGTTGGCTCCAAGGATGATAGGAGGAGCACTTCTGGCTACTTATCTTTTGCAAGTTCGAAGCTAATATCATGGTAATCAAAGAAGCAACCAACTGTGACATTGTCATCTACAAAAGCAATATATAGAGGCTTAGCAAATGCAACACAAGAGGCTATGTAGCTCAACTACTCTACATAGATTTGGGATTACATTCTTATACTCCAATGATTTTTGGAGATAACACGAGTTCACTTCATTTGGCTGCTACTCCAGTAAATCATGCAAGGACTACATGCATTGAAGTGCACTATCATTATGTAAGAGAGAAATTACTTAGCAAAGACATCCAATTGTCTTATGTATGAACTCATTTGCAATGCGTAGATATGCTCACAAAGTTTTTGGATGAAACTAAGATGAATAGGTTCAAGATGATGATAGGATCGTAGGAAATCAAGGAAGATTGAAGATCAAGCATGTAAGGCTTGAGGGGGCACTATTGGTATAAAGAATCCAAGCCTACATACTTGAACAATTATCTTATATAGTGACATACGAATATCCCCTTGTAAAAGTCACTTTACCTTTTATCTTTGTAAAAGTGCCTATGCTTATTGCAATACTCTCACATGAAGTTAGGAGGAATCAAATATTGGGTCACTTGGTAGATGGTTGTTGAGAGAATAAATCCTATAGTTTAGGAATCACTTTATGGTGAGAATCTGAATTTCAATTCAAAGCTTGGCTCCAACCTCACCTATAAAAGTGGATCAAAAAACCCTTGCGAATCAAGCATGATTAGAAAAACCAATTGAGAGGGATTTGTGTGATTGGTCAGCTCATTATATAGCCACTTCACTATCATCACATTTTTCAATTGAACATTGCTAATGTCATTGTATTTCTATGTGATTTAATATATATACATTGATCACTTCTCTACTTCACTTCTCTACTATGACCATCTCAGAACAATGAACTTCTTAGAGCTTGTTCTCAATGCATAGTTGAACATTTGATGAGCTTTAAAATGGTATAGACTCATCATACTGTCTACGTGATAGCTACAAAGATTCTTTATCTTTGGTTTTCTCAATCTTGAGATATTTTCACATTTCTGCTCACTAGTTTGCATACTATAGCACCCCATAAATGTCGGGATAGACGCCTTAGTTGCTAAGCAGAATTCTCAGTGTACAGTTAATCTTTTTTATTGAAATAACTCATGATTGGTAGCTACCTAAGTTAGTTAGATACTACCAAAAGGAGTTTGGCTAATAGCAAGGAGGTTGAGAGCACTGTTCATTTTGCTGAACATGTGTAGAGGCCAAAATAGCTAGTCTAAGCTCTTGGTTGAACTTTCTACTTATTTGTTTTGATCCATTGATTAGAGGATCATGTTCCAAAGGACATATGTGATTACTTGTGATCATTAGGAGGCTAAAAGGGTCTATTACTTCTCCATATCTTGTTCTTGGCTAGTGCGAAGCAGGATTTTGTAGCACCACTTCATCTCTAGAATTTATCCACCATCTCCTCAACACTATCTACTGGTGAAAAGATTTTTACCAATGTTGGTAAGAATGGCTGAAGGTAGTAGAGACTTCTATTTTACAAAAAGAAGAAAATTATATATGCATATAATTTTACAACTATTAAATGGATTCATTAGATAATATCAAGGCTACATTCATATTTTAGAAAGATAATTCACCCTTTAAGAATCAATTTGTAGATATCAAATTAAGAAGATATCTTGACCTCTTCATGCGTCTAGAACCATATGAGAGGCCGTTTTAGTCTATTTTTTGTGTAGAACTCCACCTCAACCGGTGTCAATAAAGGTAGAAGGTGGTATTCCTTTATTGCCCATGTCAAGAAAGAAAAAGTTATGGGAGGGAGGCCGCCTAAATCTTCGTAGGGTGGGTCACCCTCATCAGAGCGAGACAAGAACTATTTTTTTGTCAGAAGGAAAGAAGATAGAAGGGGAAGAAGGGAGTCTGCTTGGATGGGTAAAAAGGGGCGGCTATTCATTGAGAACTTGTGGGGAGAGAAAGCGAGAGTTTTCGGAAGTTCTCTAGTTAGGAGAGTTTAGGAAGGGCAAGATCGTCTCCAATTGTAGGGAAGGAGACTACCGTTGGCAGTTGATACACAGAGAGGCCAGACTTTGAGAGCTCTTCTTCACCTTGAGTGGAGAGCTTAATAGAATGGAAGTGAGTTTATAGAGGCTCTTTCTTCCTTGTGTGGTGGAATCGTGACAACGGTGCAAAGAAGGAAGGGGAGGCAATTGAACAAGGGGAGAGAACCTCCAATCTTTGTATCTAACCTTAGAGGCTGAGACATGAATTCAATTTGGGGATCTAAACCAGTGACCATGAGAGTGGAATAAAGAACATCTAGTGGTTGTCAAATAGAAAGCAAAACCTGAGTGTGGTTCAATGATTTACGAATGGTGCTTACAACATGCAAGATTTGAGGCCAAACGAGCCTCTTAAACATCAATGACAAAGGTTAGCTTTACCCTTTACTTCTAGGCTGATCGGACTTGGCATTCTCTCCTACAAATTGACATTGGTGACATAGCTAAGGCATCACATGTACTTTCTTCTATTCTTCATATCCTGTGGTCATTTGGTTAGAAGGAATTCAATTCCTCCAAGTTTTCTTTGAAAGCCTTTTTCATACATAAATTCACGTGTTGAATGATGTTTAGATGTTCTTTTATGTATGAAAGTATGTGTTTTATTATGTGAATGTATAGGAACTCATGTGTGGAGCCGCTTGGGCTATGTCCTAGGTCTCTATGCATGGAAGCCTGAGAGAGAGAGAGAGCTAGGCTTCTGTTCCTTACTGTTGGTGCATTTTACCCAAGCCTACATGCTTGATATTATTCTCATTTATAAGTCACATGTGTAGTCATGTGAACACCTCTTGTAAAAGAGTTCATTTTTATCTCTTGTATTTGGAAAAAGAAAACAGGAAAAGGATGGCTTACCTCATGCATGATGTAAAAGCAAACTTGTGGCTCCAACTACCAAAATCACGAATTTTCGAGCTGAGGGAATCTCTCCTAACTTTGGGGATCACTTTTAGGTGGAGCCATTCGAATTCGAATTCAAAACTCCCTCCAAGAATAGCTATAAAAGGAGCAAGAAGGAAGAGGCAATTAGCAAGCCTTGTACGTGACCACTTCATGTCATTTTGTAGAGATTGAAGAGCTTACTCCATAGCTCTATCATTCTACTCCCATTGTGCAAAGATTCATTGCCAATGTGGTCGTAATCATATGTGAATCTATACATCTATCACCATTTACTTCTCTGTTTTGTTCTCTGTTATACTCACTCAGAGCAGTAACTTCAGAAGGTCATATCTCGAGTTTTACTGAACTGTTTTCAGTGTTTTAAAGTGCGTTGGATAGCTCTTACTATCTAGTTTGTACCTAAAAATTTTCATGGTCACTGGATTAATACTTTTGGAGATATATGCATTTTACTACTCACTGGTCTATCTCTGCAGAGCCTCGAGAATTGTGGGAAAGTTCCAGAAATTGATGAAACTTGTTCTCAGTGCTCAGTCCATGATTTAAAGTGTTTTGACTTGGATTGGGAAGCTTGCTAAGTCTATTTGCTATGCCCAAAAGGAATGTTTCTAATTCCTACCAGGTTGAGAGCACTGTTCATTTTTTCCAGCAGGTGTATGTCCAAAAATAGCAAGTTTTGGGAGCTAGTCATTTCGCAACTAGTCTGTCTTGACTTAAACTTTTGGGATACATGTTCCAAAGTACTTGGCTGATATTTTGGTAGATTTAGGAAGCTCAAAGGGTCTACTAATCAACTCTGAAGTCTCAGTTGGCTGGTGTGAAGCTGGTTGTAGCGGCACCTACTCATCTTTGGATTGCATCCACCATCTCTCTTTACAGTGGTATCAGAGCATAGTCAAGCAACATGGGAGATGGATTTCCATCAACAATTGACAAATTGGATCGAAACAACTACCCAGCATGGTCTCTAAGGATGGAGGCTTACCTTCAAGGGAGGAATCTATATGGATTCATATCCAAAGATGAAGCAATGCCAACCATGAGGAACAAAGGGCAACCATCACATGAAGAAGTGGAAGGACTTTCGAATTGGTGTTCGAAGGATGCACTTGCAAGGTCCTATATTCTAAACTCAATCTCTGATTTTCTTTTACCTCATGTCAAGGGATGCAAGACATCAAGAGAGACCTAGAATGCACTTGCTTCTTTCTTCTCTTCCAACACTCGAGCAAGGACGAACCAATTGTGGATGGAGTTCACAACAATGAAGAAAAGCCCGAAGCAAAATGTGACTGATTATGTCACAAAGATGAAGGAGATTTCCGACCAACTTGGAAGCATTGGAGAGGTAATTGAAGAGGAGAAAATCATAAGACAAATCATGAATGGAATCAAAGCAGACCACAAGTGGGAGTCATTCACAACAGCCATGGATTTATACATGGATATGCATGTACCCGACCTCAACACACTCATGGGCCAACTCTTCACTCATGAAGCAAAGATTAGCAAAGGTGGTGAGTCCTCAAGAGGTAATCAAACTTCTGCCTTATATTCTGATAAAGCTAAGGTCAAGGACAAGTCAAAGAATAGGAAGAATGAAGATGAAGGAAGCTCTTTCCAAGCAAACTTTGCAGGTAGAGGAAGAGCTAGAGGAAGAGGCAGAGGAGGAAAGCAAGGCAGGGGGAGATTCCAATCATCTCAACCTTGCAACATATGTGGCTTATCTAACCATACTACTGAAGAATGTTTCAGGAACCCAAGGAACTCAAGAGGAAGAGGATTCAATAGAGGTGGCTATGGATCAAATAGAGGTAGATACAATGGAGGCTACAACAACAACAACTACTACAACAACAACAACTATCAAAATGGCCATAGAGGAAGAAGAGATTACAATAACTATGCAGAGGACCAAAGTCAAGAAGATTCATTATTGATTATGAATCTATCAGCGAAGAAGGGTAAGGATGATGATCACATATTTTACATTGATTCGGGATGCTCGAACCATGTAGCAGGAAATGTGGCTTTACTTTTTGATTTGGAAGATCCTCATAACAAGCATGAAGTGCAGACAGGAGATGACACAAAGCACTCAGTGGAGAAGATAGGTAATGTGAAGACATCAGATGGGAATATGAACCTCTTAAGCAAAGTCTTGTATGTCCCTACAATTACCAAAAATTTAATAAGTGTTGGATAGATTGTTGGAAAAGGATTGCAGGTTAGATTCAATCGATTTGGAGCATATGTTGAAGACCCAAGGCAAGGCTTTCGAAGGATTGCCAAAGGAGAAAAGACAGGAAGGCTTTTCACTTTTGAAGTGGAAGATACAAAGAACATAGCTTTGTTTAGCTATGGATCTCAAACTCTAACAGAGTTGGAGATATGGCACAAAAGGCTTGCTCACATTGGTGAGAGGACACTCAAACAAATTTGCAGGGACCAAAGTGTACTTGGTTTGCCTAATATCACAAGGCAACACATGATTAAGAAAGGATATATGTATCAAAATCCTTTGGATCTAGTGCACACAGATGTGTGGGGTCCAAGTAAGGAGCCATCTATATCAGGCTCAAGATATTATGTGTCTTTCATAGATGATTGTAGCAGGTGGACCATTCTGTTTTTCATGAAGCACAAGGATGAAGTGTTTAATTGCTTTAAGAAGTATATTGCTCTTGTTGAAAACCAAACAGGTAGGACTTTGAAAAGACTCAGATCAAATGGTGGAGGAGAATACTTCTCTTCTGAATTTGATGCCTTCTTGCATGAAAGAGGCATTAAAAGGGAAGTCACTACAAGGTATACACCCGAACTCAATGGTGTAGCAGAGAGGAGGAACAGAGCTATTGTCGAAGCTGCAAGGTCCATGCTCAACGAAAAGGGATTTCCAAACTACCTATGGGCAGAGGCTGTGTCGACAGCCACATATCTCATAAATAGACTTCCATCTAAGTCACTAGATGGAACCACTCCATATGAAGTGTGGAATGGAAGAAGACCTAGTCTAGAGCATTGCAAAATCTTTAAATGCTTAGCCTATGCTCACATTCCTTCTCAAGTAAGAGGGAAATTGGATCCCAAGGCAGAGAAGTGCGTATTTATTGGTTATGACCAAAACCAAAAAGGATATAGATTGTACAATCCAACCAATAAAGGATTTTCTGTGAGTAGAGATGTAATTTTTGATGAAAACAAATCATGGTTTGATGATGACAGGAAAGTGAAGCTGCCATATGACTTGGATGAAGATTTTCCATCACTTCAACCAAAGGAACCAAAGCAGCTTGAAGAAAGTGATTCGGAGATTGACCTAGAAGACTTGGAAAGACTAAAGCTATGGAAGAACAAAGGTAAAGCAAAGATGCAGGATTCTACATATGGACCCGAGAGCTCACATCAACCACTTAGAAGGTCTTCAAGGGAGAAGAAGAAACCAGAGAGGTTTGGTTATGATACTTCTTTGGTCACCAAGCACTCAATCTACATTGCAAAGGATTCAACCAATGAAGAACCTACCACATTTGAAGAATCACAAAGCAAGAAAGCTTGGAGAGATGCAATGGATGAAGAAATGGAAGCCTTGAAGGAGAATGACACTTGGGAGCTTGTACCTAACAAGCCATCTATGAAGATAATCGGATCTCGATGGATATACAAAATCAAGAGGAATCCAGATGGAAGTATAAATAGACACAAAGCAAGGTTAGTTGCTAAAGGGTTTGCTCAAACCCATGGTATTGATTATGAGGAGACTTTCTCTCCTGTTGCAAAAATGCCTACAATTAGGGTTCTCATTAGTCTTGCTGCATCTAGAAATTGGAATCTTTATCAACTTGATGTAAAGAATGCTTTCTTGAATGGATGGATTTCTGAGGAAGTGTATATGGCACAACCTCCTGGATATGAGGATGCACATCATCCTAACTATGTATGCAAACTAAAGAAAGCTTTGTATGGATTGAAGCAAGCTCCAAGAGCTTGGAATTTCAGATTGGTGACTTATTTGCAGGACCAAGGATTCAAAGCTAGCAAGGCGGATACCTCTTTGTTCATAAAGAGGAATGGATCTGAAGTGATCTATTTATGTGTGTATGTTGATGATATTATTATCACAGGCAATGATCTTGAAGGAATCAAACAAGTAAAGGCTCAAATGAAGGAGGAGTTCAAAATAAGTGACCTCGGACCACTCACTTATTTTCTTGGATTGGAGTTGATCTACACAGATTCAGGTATATACATCACACAAAGGAAGTATGTCCATGACATGCTCGTCAAGTTCAAGATGGAAAATAAAAAGTGTGCAGGTACACCTATGGAGCAAAATCATAAGCTTAGTGCTTATGAAGGAGAGCCAATTGAAGACATCACAAGCTATCAAAGCTTGGTTGGAAGTTTGAACTATGCAACACTCACAAGGGTGGATATATGCTATAGTGTTAGCATATTGAGTCAGTTTATGCATAAGCCGAGAAGACCACATATGGAAGCGGCCAAGAGAGTCCTCAAGTACCTAAAGGGGACTATGAATGAAGGTTTGTTTTATTCATATACTTCAGATATTGAGCTAAAGGTCTACTCAGATGCAGATTGGGCCGGATCTAAAGATGATAGAAGAAGCACATCAGGGTATATATCATTTGCAGGTTCAAAAATCATTTCTTGGTCATCGAAGAAGCAACCAACCGTGGCATTATCTTCTACCGAAGCCGAATATAGACGTTTGGCTAATGCAACTCAAGAAATCATGTGGTTAAAGTCTTTGTACACAGATCTTGGACTTCATTCTTCAACACCTCACATTTTTGGTGACAAGACAAGCTCACTACATCTAGCAGCTAATCCGGTATACCATGCTAGAACCAAGCATATTGAAGTCCACTACCATTATGTAAGGGAGAAGCTAATGAGCAAGGATATTCAAATATCCTATGTCTCTACAGATATGCAATGTGCCGACATGTTGACTAAAGCTCTTGATGGTATGAAGTTAAGTTGATTCAAGTTGATGATTGGCTTGCAGGAAATCAAGGACAATTGAAGACTAATTTGAAGGCCAAGCATGTTAGGCTTGAGGGGGAGCTGTTGGTGCATTTTACCCAAGCCTACATGCTTGATATGCTTGATATTATTCTCATTTATAAGTCACATGTGTAGTCATGTGAACACCTCTTGTAAAAGAGTTCATTTTTATCTCTTGTATTTGGAAAAAGAAAAAAGGAAAAGGATGGCTTACCTTATGCATGATGTAAAAGCAAACTTGTGGCTCCAACTACCAAAATCACGAATTTTTGAGCTGAGGGAACCTCTCCTAACTTTGGGGATCACTCTTAGGTGGAGCCATTCGAATTCAAATTCAAAACTCCCTCCAAGAATAGCTATAAAAGGAGCAAGAAGGAAGAGGCGTTTAGAAAGCCTTGTACATGACCACTTCATGTCATTTTGTAGAGATTGAAGAGCTTACTCCATAGCTCTATCATTCTACTCCTGTTGTGCAAAGATTCATTGCCAATGTGGTTGTAATCATATGTGAATCTATACATCTATCACCATTTACTTCTCTGTTTTGTTCTCTATTATACTCACTCAGAGCAGTAACTTCAGAAGGTCATATCTCGAGTTTTACTGAACCGTTTTCAATGTTTTAAAGTGCGTTAGATAGGCCGTACTGTCTAGTTTGTACCTAGAAAGTTTCATGGTCACTGAATTAGTACTTTTGGAGATATATGCATTTTACTGCTCACTGGTCTATCTCTGCAGAGCCCCGAGAATTGTGGGAAAGTTCCAGAAATTGATGAAACTTGTTCTCAGTGCTCAGTCCATGATTTGAAGTGTTTTAACTTGGATTGGGAAGCTTGCTAAGTCTATTTGCTATGCCCAAAAGGAATGTTTCTAATTCCTACCAGGTTGAGAGCACTGTTCATTTTTTCCAGCAGGTGTATGTCCAAAAATAGCAAGTTTTGGGAGCTAGTCATTTCGCAACTAGTCTGTCTTGACTTAAACTTTTGGGATACATGTTCCAAAGTACTTGGCTGATATTTTGGTAGATTTAGGAAGCTCAAAGGGTCTACTAATCAACTCTGAAGTCTTAGTTGGCTGGTGTGAAGCTGGTTGTAGCGGCACCTACTCATCTTTGGATTGCATCCACCATCTCTCTTTACACTTACTACATATGCCTCTTAAGGAAGTTGCAAAACACATGAATTGAGCCTCTTAAATAAAAGCATGACCATGAACCTGCATCATGATGAAGAGAATAGCAATAATGCTGAGGGTTTGGCAAAGGAAAAATTTTCATCATTGTCAATTTTGAGACCTTTAATGTTTCCAACATTGAAAGGCTACATAGCTGTTCTGTGAGACAAAACATTGTTGCAAGCATAGAATCTCATATATATGTTTCATGTCATTTTGAAAAAGTATTTTGTTGGCATCTTTAACAAAAGCAAGGTTTTAAATTGTAATACTATTTTTTTCGATAATAAAAGGGTCTAGGATAAAGCTTTCCTCGTAAATGAGTGCTCTCTATGAGGGTTTTCTTTTTAATCAATTTGATACCTATATTGATGTTAATGTTTAGAAATACTTGATTTTATTTGTTTTCACATGAAAGAAATGCTTTGCATTTAACATATAACATAGAAATTTGAAGGCCGTGCCAATTGGGGTTGGGAACGAGATACAAATAGAGGGGAGAAAAGCGAAACCGAGAAATAAGAGAAGAAAAAAATCAAAATAAAATTCTTTTGCAAGAGTATGGGTTTATGGAAGAGACTTGGATGTAGAAACTTAACTTATAGTGATCACTGACACTAATAGAGGTAGAGCTCACATAGCTAATGAACATAATTCTTTAAGTTGGATTTAATGTGAAGAAATATTGGATGTTGGAAATAGTTTGAAAAAATTGTGATAGGAATTGTTGGTGCAAATAAGCCCAATCGTATATACTTTGAGAATTATCATTTATCTCATATAGTTACATATGACTACTCCCTTGTAAAAGTCCATTATATTTATCCTTGTAAAAGTGCATATGTTAATTGCACTGATCCCACGTGGAGTTAGGAGGAATCAAATCTCAAACTTTTGGTAGTTGATAGATGAGAAAGTAAAGCCTAAAGTTTAGGACTCACTTTATGGTGAGAACTTGAATTTGAATTCAAAAGTTGGCTCCAACTCTAGCTATAAAATTGGATCAAAATCTCACGTGGAATAGAGCCCAATTTGGAGATCAATTGAGAGGGGTTTGTTGTGATACGAGAGCTCATTCCATAGCGCTATCACTAACCTCACATTGTGCAATCACATATCGCCAATTTAATTGTATTTCTATGTGATTTAATACATACACATTGATCACTTCTGTACTTCACTTCTATGCTATGATAATATGAGAACAATGAACTTCTTAGAGCTTGTTCTCAGTGCACAGTTCATCATTTGATGTTATTTAAAGTGTCATAGATTCATTACATGGTGTAATTCATAGTCACCAAGTTTCATTATCATTGATTTTCTCAATCTTGAGATATCTTCACATTACTGCTCACTAGTCTACATACTGTAGCACCCCGAGAATGTCGGGTTGATCTTTGAACTTGTTAAGCATCATTCTCAGTATATAGTTTATCTTTTTTATTGAAATAAATCATGATTGGTAGCTATCTAAGTTATATAGATACTCCCAAAAGGAATTTAATCAATTGCTACCAAGTTGAGAGCACTATTCATTTTACTGAACATGTATAGAGACCAAAATAGCAAGTCTTCACACTTAGTTGAAGTTTCTACTCATCTGTTTTGATCCTTTAACATCTTTCATTGGTATTCAGAGCACTATTCATTTTATTGAACATGTGTAGAGACCAAAATAGCAAGTGCTGACACTTAGTTGAAGTTTCTACTCATCTCTTTCCAAGCTTCTCCAAAGTCTTTCATTGGTATCAGAGAAGCTTCAACATGGGAGATGGCTTTCCATCAATGATTGAGAAACTTGATAGAAACAATTATGCTGCTTAGAAAATCATAATGGAGGCGTATTTGCAAGGAAGAGACCTATATGGGATTGTATGAGGTGATGAAGCAATGCCTATTCCAAGATCCAAAGGAGGACCTACTCAAGAGGAAACAGATAGGCTCACAGTTTGGTCTGCAAGGGATGCTCAGGAAAGGTAATACATACTCAAATCTATCTCTAATTTTCTATTACCATATATTAGAGGATGCAAGATTTCTCAAGAAACTTGGGATGCTCTAGAGAATTTCTTTTCTGCTAGTAGAAAAGCAAGGAAGAATCATCTTTGGAATGAGTTCAACTAGATGAAGAAGGCTCTAACACAAACCATCACTGAGTTTGTTACAAAGGTCAAGAAGGTTGTTGATCAATTGGCATCCATTGAAGAGTTGATTCAAAAAGAAGCCATCATGAGGCAAATTCTCAATGGGATTAGAGTTGATAAGCAATGGAAATTGTTCACCACAGCCTATGACCTCATCACGGATGTGCAAACTCCAGACTTCAACATCTTTCTTGGACAAATCTTCAATCAAGAGGCCAACAATAGCATAAAGGAAGGTAACTCCTATAATGGTAATTCAACTAGTGCTCTATATGTGAATAAGAAGGACAAGAATCTGAAAGGCAAGAAGAAGGAAGAAGATGAAGAGGAGACTTCCCAAGACAACTTTGCATGCAAGTGCAAGTGGAAAGGGAAGAAGAAAGGACCAAAGCATGACAAGAAAAAAGGCCACAATCTTCAACCTTGTGCCATCTGTGATAAGAACAACCACACCACTCAAAATCGTTAGTTCAATGGAAAGACCTAGAAAGGAAGTAGAAGAGGTGGATATGGCACCAATAGAGACAAAGGTTGACACAACTTCAATAATAACAATAGAGATCATAACAAAAGGGAATACAACAATTATTTTGAAGATCAACAACATGAAGAATCCTTGATCTTGAAGAATTTAAGGCACAAGGAAGGTAAAGAAGATGATTATTTATTGTACATAGATTCAAGATGTTCAAACCATGTTGTAGGCAACATAGCTCTCTTATCTGATTTGGAAAGTCCAAAGCATAGATGTGAGGTTCAAATAGGGGATGGCACAAAGCATAGTGTGGAGAAGATTGATAATGTCAAAGCTTCCAATGGAAGGACAAATATTTTGAGCACGATACTCTATGTTCCCACTATTACAGAAAACCTAATAAGTGTAGGCCAAATAGTTGAAAAAGGCTTGCAAGTTAGGTTCACCCAACATGGAGCTTTTGTGGAAGATCCATGTCAAGGCTTCAAGAAGATAGCAAGAGCTAATAATCATGGTAGGCTCTTTACTTTTGAAGTAGGAGAAACAAAAAACATAGCTCTATTCAAATTTGGGTCTTAAACCCTAAGTGAGCTTGAAGTGTGGTATAAGAGGCTAGATCATGTGAATGAAAGAACCGTGAAAGATATATGTAGGGATCAAAGTGTTCTTGGATTCCCAAACATAACAAAGAAACACATGATCAATAGATGTGATGCATGTCAAATTGGGAAGGCACAAAGACAACCATTTAACCACAAAGGCTACATCCACAACAATGTATTTGACTTAGTACATATAGATGTATGGGGATCAAGCCAAGAACCTTCATTGGTAGGATCAAGGTATTATGTCTCATTTATTGATGCCCATAGTAGAGGGACTAGTCTGTACTTTATCAAGAGTAAGAATGAAGTGCTTCATTGTTTCAAAAAGTATCTAGCACATGTTGAGGACCATATAGGCAGATCAATCAAGAAGCTCACATCTAATGATCCTAAAGAGTATCAAATCTTAGTTGGTATCTTGATATATGCTACTCACAGAAGACCAGACATATCATATAGTGTGGTAGTGCTTAGTTAATTATGTTGGAGCTAGATGTCTGTGGAAGCACGCGAACAGCACAAGGAAGAATAAGAAGCTTGGAGCACCACACACAATACTGGATGTATCACCACTAGAATGTACAAAGATAAGTACCCCATTAGGGCTATAGGCATATACACAAGCTAGGGAAAAAAAAGCCTCCTAAAGAGGGGAAAACCTGCCTCAATAGTCCTAGTGTTCTCACACACATCACTACCTAAATATATCAACAAATCCCCCTTGGGAGTGATGCAGTGAACAAGGAGCTTGCACTCATGTATAAGGAAGTGCCAAGCTATGTGGAATCAATCCACAAAAGGAAGTAAGCCCAAATCTTTGCAAAAAGCTTCAAATTTCTCCCTAGGCAGAGCCTTTGTGAAAAGGTCTACAATGTTCTCCTGCGTGGGCACATATGCCAATCTGATCTCTTTGGTAGAGAACCTCTCCTCGACAAAATGATAATGCACCTCAATGTTCTTAGTGCAATCATGGAACATAGGGTTCCTTGCAACTACCAATGTGCTCTAACTGTCAATGAAGATGGTGGTGGCAAAAGACTGACCAACACCCAAATCAGTGATAAGGCATCTGAGCCACACATACTCAATAGTCACTGTGAAAGTTTCCCTACTCTCAGCCTCACAACCAAAAGTGGCCACAATAGGCTACTTCTTGCTTAACAAAGGTATGCATGAGCTACTAGACATGAAGCAAAAACCACTAGTGGACACACAAGTGTCATAGCAACCAACTGAGTCTGAGTGAGAAAAAGCATGCAAATCTGGCGATAGTGATCCCCCTTGGGATAAAACAACCCAAGTAGCCGGGTACCACTCAAGTAGCGAAAGATGCGCTTAACTGCCTACCAATGCTTGATACTTGGGCAATGCATAAACATGCTCATTTGTGAGACTCATGCATCCAATAGCCTACTAATAGAGAATAACAAATGCATCCCTAACATCATGAAGACTCAATCGTAAACTTGTCTCCATAGGAGTGTCAATAGGTTTACAGTCTTCAAGGCCAAAATGCTGCAATAATTTGTCAATATATTTCATTTGACACAAAGCCATTCCACCATCAACTTGCATAAAATGAATGCCTAAATAATGATGCAAATGCCCCAAATCAGACATTTCAAATAAGGCATGCAAATCAGCCTTGAAATCAGAAATATGCTTCTCATGAGGACCAATGAGCAACATGTCATCAACATACACAACAATGATCAGAACTACATCATTAGCACGCTTAACATATAAGGTGCTTAAACCACGTGCAATCAGATAGGCATGTATCTTTTCATACCAAGCACGTGGTGCTTGCTTTAAACAATATAATGCCCTCTTTAACCTGCACACCTAGTTTTCATGCCCTTTCTGCACAAAGCCACGTGGCCAAAAAACATACACTTCTTCATGCAAGTCACCATTCAAAAATGCTATTTTAATGTCCAACTGATTTACACTGCAACCATGATGAGCTATAAGTGCACAAATGCTACGAGCAGTAGTCATTTGGCAAGTAGGAGCAAAGGTTTCATCAAAATCAATGCCTCTTTCTGATGCATAACCCTTTGCACCAAGTCTAGCCTTATACCTGTCAACTGCTCCATCCGGTTTACACTTCAGCTTGTATACCCACTTAGTGAAAATGGCCTTCTTGCCAAGAGGCAAGTCACATAAAGACCAGGTACTATTTTTCATGATAACATCATATTCAGATTGCATTGCAGCCATCCAATGCTCAAAATTTTGTGCTTCATGAAATGAAACAGGCTCAGACTCATCAGAGAGACTAGACACAACCATAGCATAGCAATCTAATGCAAAAGAGGCACTATGAGAGCTTGAACGAGTACGGTATGATAGATATGCATCTAATTTGCTATCACACAAAGTCTACACTAGCCATTTTGGCATAGTTTTTGCCTCCTCAAGATTAGCTCTCTCATTAGCAAGTGCATCATGTAAATCTGCATCAGAAATAGAATGATCTACATCATCAAATGAAACCTCTAAAGGCTGAGAACTTTCCTCATTAGGACTAGCACTAGACTGTCCACCTACAAAAAGAGGTAGCAACATATCTTACATGTCTTTGGAGCTAACAAATGCCTCCTTTGTACATGGAAGTAAAGGCTGAATAGCATCTTCCACAAAAACAACATCATGGCTAACCAAAATGTGTTTAGTTTGTGGATGATATAGAGGATAGCCTTTGTTTTTAGAACTATACCCAACAAATACATTTTAGTGCTTTATCATCCAATTTCTTGCGATGTTGTTCAGGCACTAATGCATATGCTAGACAAGCAAAAACATGTAGATGAGCAACAAATGTCGTGTGACCTTGCCAAGCCTCATATGGAGTGATAGACTACACTGATTTAGTGGGACACATGTTAAGTACATATGTTGCACACATGATAGCCTCAAGCCAGAAACTATGTGGTAAAGTGTGACTCTTGAGCATACACCTCACCATTTCCATGAGTGACTTGTTCTTCTGTTTGGAAACTCCATTCTGTTGAGGTGTATACAACACTCTACATTGATGTTTTATGTCACATTCAGCCAGAAATGCATTAAATTTAGAAGACATATAATCCCCCCCTCGATTAGAATGGAGGGTGCCCATTTTACATGCTGATAGATTTTCAGCCAAAACCAAAAACTGTTTGAAGCACATATACAATTCGGACTTTGCTTTGAGTGGATATACCCATGCATGCCTAGAAAAATCATCAATGAAAGTCATGAAGTAAAGTTAGTTTCAAAAAGAAGGTGTCTGCATAGGACTACATACATCATTATGTACAAGTTGCAATTTCTGACTAGCCGGGATTGAGCCATCTTTTGGAAAGGAGGAATGCTGCATTTTGCCCAAATACAACCTTTATAGACATGTTTTTTGGGTGCCTCAAAATGAACAAAGCGTGCATGCCAAAGCTTTGCATCTGACATAGCGTGAGAATCGTGTATTGCACATGCCGAATCATTCACATATCTTTCATAGTCTATGAGCTTATACAGTCCATGACATAAAATGCTAGAAGCAATACTCATGTTGCCATTTGACAGATCATGAACTGTACATCTATCATCAACAAATTTCACAACCAAGCCAATCTTGGCTAATTCTAAAACTGATAACAAATTTTTCTTGATCCCTGGCACAAATAAAGCATCTGACAAGGTGAAAGAACTATCATCAGCAGTAGTCATAATGATCTTACCAACTTCCATGATAGGAAAAGAGGAGTTGTTAGCACATGTGATAGTATTCCCTATAGGGGCAGACTCAAGTGAAGTGAAGAAATTATGCTACAAGGTAACATGTTTGGTTGCCCCACTATCAAAATACCAAACATCTCAGTCTATTGCAGGCATACACTACTCATGAGAAGATGGATCAAAACTACAAACAATAGTAAACACCCATTCTTCATTCTGCATAAGATTAGCAGACTCTGTTTTCGATGTACAGGCCTCTACAACAACCATTTCGGCCTCTTTCTTCTTTGCCTCTTTAGCAACCTTTTTTGGAAAACTCGTAATGACATGATCATTTGCTTTACAGTATTTGCAAAATAATTTATGCTTTTCTAATTTCTTCTCATCTTTGTCTTCCTTCTTTGAATGTGTAGCATTTACAGATTTTTGCTTACTAGTGGAAGAGCTCCATTTTCCTTTGCCCTTCTGTCTAGCCACGAAAGCTTGATCTACAACATGCATAATGGACCTGTTCTATTTAGACTAATCTTTCTACAACAAAACACAAACTAACTCTTCAAATGATAGGGCATTTGGATTGCTTTTTATCATCAAACGAAGAGTAGAAGCCAAACTCTAATATGAATCAAGAAGACCATTCAGAACGGTCTGCACAAATGAGCTATCTGGTATAACTTGATCAACAAAAATCAACTATTCCTTAAAATCCTTGATCTTTGTCAGACAACTGTCCACAATCACCTTCATTCATATGTTCACTCTCCAACTATTTTCAGAGGTAAGCATCACGAGCCTCATTCCTAGCTTGGTACAATGTGGTAAGTGTATCCCAAGCATCCTTAACTATTGTGCAAGAGTGAATGTGAGGAATAATGGCACGTTTGATAGAGAAGGGTATCAATGCATGTGCTTTAGCATCTATACCATCCCAAGGAATTTGCTTTGCAATAGGTGCATCAGAAATTGAAGCACGAATAGGAATCTGAAGAATATCAGCATCTTCAATGCCATCTACATCAGCTTCAATACTTGTATTTGGAGGTGTAATAGGACGTTTTTCAACACCCTACACAATGTTCCATTTTCCTTTTGTAACCAATAAATGTCGCATCATATAAGCCCACAATGGGTAATTAGTGCTGTCCAACTTATCCTCAATAGCCAACATACAGAATACATCACTTCTTTTAGCCATGTCCATTGACCAAAATATAGTAATGTAGAAAAATGAATGTATATGAAAAAGTTGAACAGAACTACCCTGACGAGTTCCGCTAGACTTGTAGTAGACTTTGAGATGCTTATATTGGCGGACCAAAACCTATATATATCTTTGGCATAAAAGTATGAAATAGTCTACACAAGCACTATGATAGTGCGTTTGGAGGCTCAAAGGAGCTTAGAGCACGATTTTGGCACTACAAAGCGAAGATGTTTTGATCTCCTAATCACTCTAAGTATGCTCACCAAATTTCGTGCGATTCTGAGACTATGACTGGAGGGGTGTCGATAGCATCCTAGATGAAGCGATGACCTGCCTTGATACCAATTGTTGGAGTTAGACGTATGTGGAAGCACGCAAATAACACAAGGAATAAAAGAAGCTTGGAGCACAACACACAATACTGAGTGTATTACCAATAGAATGTACAAAGATAAGTAGAAGGCTATAGGTGTATGTACATGTGAGGGGAAAAACACTTCCTAAAGAGGGGTGGTCCTAATGTGTTCACACACATCACTACCTAAATATATCAACAAATTCATGCACTCACCTAGAAGGCCACACATGGAAGCTATGAAGAGAAAACTCAAGTACCTCAAATGGACACTTAATGAAGGTATCTATTATCCTTAGTCTTCAGATTTGGATATCAAAATCTTTTCAGATGTATATTGGGCAGGAGCAAAGGATGATAGAAGAAGTACCTCTGGATACTTATCATTTGCAGGTTCAGAATTGGTATCATGGAGTTCCAAGAAGCAACCAATAGTTGATTTATCTTCAACTGAAGTAGAATATAGAGGTCTAACTATTGCAAGTCAAGAAGCAATATGGCTCAAAGAATTGTACTCAAATTTGGGACTTATAAGTTCCAAACCTCACTTACTTGGAGATAATGTAAGTTCCATGGATTTGGATGCAAATCCAATTTTTCATGCAAGGAAAAAGCATAAGAATTCCATTACCACTTTGTAAGAGAGAAAGTTATGGCAAAGAAATTGATGTTTCATTTGTTTCTACCAAGAATCAAATAGGAGACATGATGACAAAGGCACTTGATGGGATAAAGCTTTGTAGATTCAAAGCTATGGCATGTATTCAACCTATGAAATAATGAAGCCTCAAGCATAATTTAGCTTGAGGGGGAGCTATTGGAATATCAAGCTTGCATTATGCTTGAGGAGCATATGCTCTATATCAAATCTATCATTTGGATGGTATGACATCATCTACCATATATATGCCTTGAAGAATAGCAATTATGTGCACATTATTTGTTTGTATTAATTGTTGATCACTTATGATCATTACTTGCAAGGTTCAAGGTATTGACCTTTGCAAAAGGAAAGCGTAAAAGTCCTAAAAGCCACAAGTTAGAAGTGGTTGAGATCGATTCTCAATCAATCAATCAAGAGGTAGATATGATTTCAACTTTCTTTTTTCCTAGATTGTAGGCAAAGATTCCAATCAATCTAAACTACCAAAGTTGCCTAATTTTGAATTCAAATCCATGAAGAAAAGGCGTGGTCATATCCTCAAGAATCTATATAAAGACTCAAAAACATATGTACATTATGTGGGGTGCTACTTTGAAGCAATACATATACTCTTTGATCATTTCTTGGTGCCATTTCTATTCTTCGTGCCTTCTTCTTTAAACTCGATCAACTTGTAGAGATTGCTACCCTCTTTCTAAATATCCAAATCAAGTCTCTAAGCATTCATTGTAAATGTATAGCCATCTAGTTTATGTATAAAAAGTTTCAAGTCATTTGGTTCATTACCATTAGAGAAATTGAGTTTTACAATCTCGGGGTCATTCTTTGCACATCCCTAAAAAATTGGGATGACACCCAATCAGTGTTAAGGTGATTGCTCCTTCATTGGTTGTTATACATTAAAGATTTTATGCATTTAGACAAACCAACTTTATAGATGACAATCCCTTAAGAGGAAGTTTTCCAATTGTTACTATGTTGGATACTCTCAATGTTTGAAGTCACAACTTCCATCCATTTTTAGAAGGTTTTCGTGAACCAAAGATGAGCATTATCCACTAGCCTATTTTCACATATTGATATCCCATTCCTTTTAATTAATATTTAACACAAATTTTAACACTCTCTTCAACTTATTTATTTATTCAACAATCTCATTTATTTTATTTATTTATTTATTATTATTTATCCAACACTTTCATTTATTTATTTATTACTATTTATTATATATATATATATATATATATATATATATATATATATATATATATATATATATATATATATATATATATATATATATATATATATATATATTCACTATTGTTAAAATCTTTTTTCACATGCTTAGTCCTAGGTTTTGGTTCTATATAAGGCCATGGACCCTACCCATAATACCAAGGATTTTGGCACATCACCCCTACCTGGGGTATCACTTGAGCAACTATTGGAACTTTTGCAGCAAGAACTCCAAAACGCTCAGAACAAATGCGATGATGCACTGCAACTGAAAAATGATGACAACGACCTAGTTAGGGTGGTGAAGGACATTATTACCACTCAAGAATAAGGATTGGTGCAAAAACTTTCCGATTTTTGCAATTCGATGGGCACAAGGATGGCCAATTTTCTTCTTTCATGGCTATCCTAATTTGATTATTTTTACTCTAGCGAATCATAGTTTGAAACTCAAAAAGTGAAATTTGTTACTAATTATTTGGTGGGTAAGAGCCAATTCTAGTGGAATGTTTTGTGGCATAGCACCGATCACCCCACCACATGGATTGCATTTCAAGAGAAGATTAAGGAGTCTTTCCTTCCTCCTCAGTTCCACTTACATGCTCATTGATCATGGAGAACTTTTGGATGGAAAGATGGAGATATTGTTTCTACCTACACTGAACATTTTTGGCAATGACTACTACTTATTCTTTCGATTGAAATGATTCCTGAAGATACTTTGCAACAAAAGTATGAAGATGTTTTGGAGATTGGAATCCAAGCTAAGCTCAACACCCTATGTCCTATGACCCTCTATGAAGCTATTTCTTTCACACATGATGCTGCAAAAGAGTTTTAGTCCATTACCAAGTCCATTCACTTACAACAAACACATCAATAACAACCACCAATCAAGCCTAATTTTCCTTTCAAGTGTCCTTTTTCTACTTTTTCTTCTCCTGCTTTTCAATGCCCACCTACTTTTCAATGCCCTCCTCAATCCAGTTTCTCTTTAGTACCCAAGAGAACCCCCTTACAAACTATTAAACCTCCAACCCTTCAAACTACGATGACTGATGCTCAACAAAAAAGGTCCCATATCACTTGCTGGCATTGTGGCAAGTTTGATCATACTAAAGCTAAATGTACATTGTGAACTAATGACACGAAGCTTGTTGGAGCTCAAGTACATAACATGGAGGCAGTTCATGAAGATACTCAGCTTGATTGAACCAAAGAAGCATTGGGAAGCGATCTAAGTTTCTTGGGTAACAAAATTTCTATTCATTCTTTACTTTGCATGAAAGATACTATTGATGGTAAAGTTGTTAACATTTTACATGACGATGGTAGCCCACATGATTTTATTTCTCATACACTAGTGCAAGAGCTCTAGCTAAACCCACTTCCTTCTAGGTATAAAGTTAAGGCTACATTTCAAAGGAATAGATGCAATGTAATAAGTGAAGTGCATAACATTCAGATTTGTATAGGTTCATACATAGATGACTGCACATTCTTAATTGCTCCTTTGTAGTCCTATGATGTTATACTTGGTATGCCTTTTTTTCATCATTATAATTCATGCATTGATTATCATACACACACAATTAGTTTTGAGTTTAATAGTCAAGATATTTCTTTGTCTGCAATGCAAGACTTCCAACTATTTCCATTAATTAGTCATACTCAAGTAAAACATGAATTTAGTAAAGGCTACAACTCATGTATTGTTTTTGTCAGTAACATAGTCGATTACACACATACCCTTCCTAGTGCACATAAATCATTTATGGATTCTTATAAGGATTATTTGAGGGATGATTTTGCTTCTAAATTACCAACTTCTAGGGGATCACTTGATCATAGTATAGAGTTAATTCTTGGTAGTTCTCCTCCCCATAAAGCACCTTATAGTTATGGAGCTTTACATCAACAAGAAATAGCTGATCAAGTTAAGGATCTACTCTAGAAAGGCCTTATAAGACCTAGTTCTTCTCCCTTTGGAGCACCTATTCTTTTAGCAGAGAAGAAGAACAAGACTTATAGGATGTGCATTGACTATAGAGCACTCAATAAGATCACAATAAAAAATAGATATCCTATTCCTAGGATAGATGATTTGCTAGATAAACCTTGTGGAGCACGTATATTTAGCAAAATGACATTTCTAAGACAGCCTAGAACTCAAACTAGTCACTTTGAATTCGTGGTGATGCCTTTTGGACTCACCAATGCACTTAATACATTTGCATGTATGTTGAATACATTTTTTCTTGATTACAATATCAAGCTAAGTGATTGTCATTTGGCATTATTCCAATTGGATGTTAATATTTGTATGTGGATATATTGGTTGGTGTCCACACATATATCTACTTTGTTTGGTGTACATAGATCTCAAAAACTCGGTTGATTTTCAGAGATTGGTAGTTCCCATATGCATACAACTTGTTTGATGTCTTATTTTCTTTCTTCATGTGAAGAAACTCGATCTCTTCCATAACTGTACATGCTTTGTTATGTGTCCACAAACTATTCATGATTTTATTTGTAGAATTTGGTTGATGCCCACACAATAGAAGATTCTTGGTTCTGTCCAAAGGTGTGAAAATTTTGGTGGATTTCAATAAATTATTTAGCCTCGTATATGTAAGTTTTGTTTTGTTATGTCACACATTTTCTACTTGGTAACTTGAATGTGTACATCTTCGATTATGTCCATAAATTCTTTTGAGTCATGTATGTAGGCTTTAGTTTTTTGTTTTTGGTGACTAGAGTCATTATAGTTGATTGTATATGTGTATACCTTGGTTGTTGTCTATTGGAGCAAATCTATGACAAGCCTAAGTATTGGCTTGAGTCCCACAAAGTCATAGAAGAAGCTTTAAAATTAAGACTATGTAAAGTTCACTTGTGAACTACCTCTTGTAACTTTTGAAGACTTTACTTAATGTAAAAGTGAAAGAATCTTAAGTGGTTGAGTCCATGATCAAAAAGGGAAAGAGGAGCCACAAATTCGTGATTTGTGGTAGATAGAGAATCAAATCAATCACTAGTTTATTGGAGAGTGATTGAGGGAAGTTTGCCTCCCAAGATCAACTATAAATACATGGTAGTCTTAGTCGTGGTTATGTGAAGACCTCCAAGAGTTGAGCTTTATGCCATATCAAGGTGTGATTACAACGCACACATCCATGCCAGTAAGTCCATTGTATTGTACAATCAATATACTTTCATTTTCATGATCATTTGAGTTCATATTTCCATGTTCTTGTGTACTACTCACTGCCATATCTCTCAGTTTTCTCAGTCAGATTGCAGAGATGGTTTCTGTGCGCTTGGTGGATCATTTTAAGTGATTGAACTTGATAAAGTTAGCTCTATAAATCTACTATATGCTCACCAATTTTCATTTCATTTGGGTGTTTCAATCGTCAGTTATGGTCAGTGGAAGTCAACCTTGTCTATTCATTTTCACTTCTTTGTTAGGTACTCGACTTTTTTACTCATCTTGTGAGAGCTATTTCTCAGTGTGTACTTACTCAAATTCAATGCTTTAAAGCTTATTGGATTTACCATACTGTTTAGTATATGCATAAAAATTCTCATAATCCTTGAATACTTATATCTTGAGGTATGTGCATTTTTCTGCTCACTAGTCGCATTACTGTAGCAGCTCGTGAAAATTGAGATGATGTCATCAGTTGTTAAACATGATTCTCAGTGTGTGGTTCATTATTTTTTATGAGATTACTCTTGAAAGTTAGGTATTTAAGTTAACTAGAGTCCCCCAAGAGGAATTAAGCTAATTGCTGCTATGCTAAGAGAAGTATGCAAAACATTGGACAGGTGTATGAACCAAAATAGCAAGTTCTTCACCTCTGACCTAACTCTAACTTATTTGTTTTGATCTACCTTTTTGAGAGTGATCTTCCAAGGTACATAGGATGTCTAATACATCCATTGGAAAGCTAAAAGGGCCCACCATATACTCTTGGAGTTCATTTGGCTGGTGTAGATCAAGGATTTTGCAACACCTCTTCATCTTCAAGCACGTACCTATCCATCTCTTCATAGTGGTATCAGAGCAAGGTTGGACAACATGGGAGATGGATTTTCTTCCATCAATTGAAAAATTGGATAGAGTTGATTACTCAGCTTGGTCATTAAGGATGGGAACTATCTCCAAGGTAGAAGTTTATACGGTTATGTGGCTGGAGATGAAGTTATGCCAAGTTTTAGGAACAAAAAAGTCAACCAACACAAGAAGAGCAAGAAAGATTGAGCACATGGTGCTCCAAGGATGCAGTTGCAAGGTCTTATCTCCGCAACTCTATCTCAGATTTTTTGTTGCCTCACATTAGAAGTTCTAAGACATCTCAGGAAGTGTGGGATGCACTTGAAGCCTTCTTCTCTTCATGTACTAAAGCTAGGAAGCATCAACCATGGTTGGATTTCACAACTCTCAAGAAAGCTCCCAAACAAAATGTGACTGATTTTGTCACAAAGCTCAAGGACATAGCATATCATTTGGGAAGCATTGGAGAGGTGATAGATGAAGAGCAAATTCGAAGGCAGGCCATCAATGGCTTGAAGGCAGATGACAAGTGGGAAGCATTCACCATAGCTATGGATTTGTACATGGACATGCATGTACCTGATTTCAATACACTCATTGGACAACTACTTACTCAAGAGGCAAAGCTTATAAAAAATGGAGAAATCTCTAAAGGTAATCAATCTTCAGCTTTATACGCTGATAAAAGCAAGTCCAAAGATAAAAAAGGAAAGGCAAAGAAAGTGGATGATGAAGGAGGTACATATCAAGCTAACTATGCAGGTAGAGGAAGACATGGCAGAGATAGAGGAATTAGAGGAGGTAGACAAGGCAGGGGGAGATCCCAAGACTCCAACTCATGTTCTATTTGTGGACTAACTAATCATACAACTGAAAATTGCTTTAGGAATTCCAGGAATCAAAGAGGAAGAGGATACAATAGAGGAAGTTATGGCTACTCAAGAGGAAGGTTCAACAATTATCATGGCAACTACAACAACTACAATCATTCAAACTATCAAGGAGGCTACAAAGGAAGGAGAGACTTCAATAACTACACAGAAGACTCAAACAAAGAGGATTCATTATTGATCATGAACATGGCTATGCCACAAGGTAAATCTGATGAGCATGTTTTCTACATAGATTCAGGTTGTTCAAATCATGTGGCAGGAAATGTGGCACTCCTATCAGATTTAGAAGATCCAAGGAATAAGCATGAGGTACAAACAGGAGATGACACAAGACATCCTGTGGAGAAAATAGGCAATGTCAAAGCACCTGATGGAAACATCAACTACTCAGTAAGGTACTCTATGTCCCTACCATTACAAATAATTTGATAAGTGTTGGGCAGATAGTAGAGAAAGGGTTGCAAGTCAGGTTCACAAAAGCAAGAGCATTTGTTGAAGATCAAGTCAAGGATTCAAAAGAACTGCAAAAGGTGAAAAGACAGGTAGATTGTTCACATTTGGATTACAAGACACTAGAAACATTGCTCTCTTTAATTATGGTAGTCAGACACTCACAGAATTGGAAGTATGGCACAAAAGGTTAGCACATATTGGTGAAAGGTCATTAAAGCAAATTTGCAGGGACCAAAGTGTACTTGGACTCCCTAACTTGTCAAAGCAACATATGATTTATAAGTGTAGTGCATGTCAATTTGGAAAGTCTCACAGGTTACCATTCATGAAGAAAGGTTATATGCATGGAGATCTCTTGGAGTTGGTTCATACAGATGTATGGGGACCTAGCAAGGAAGCTTCAATATCTGGATCAAGGTATTATTTCTCCTTTATTGATGATTGCATCAGATGGACTATCCTATTCTTTATGAAACACAAAGATGAAGTTTTTTCATGTTTCAAAAGATATTTGGCTCTTGTGGAGAATCAAACAGGTAAATCACTAAAAAGGCTAAGGTCAGATGGAGGGGGAGAATACTTCTCCCATGAGTTTGGTTCTTTTCTTCAAGAAAGAGGAATCAAAAGAGAGATAACTACAAGGTACACTCCTGAGCAAAATGGAGTGGCAGAAAGGAGGAATAGGCCAATTGTTGAAGCTGCAAGGTCCATGTTAAATAAAAAGCATTTACCTAATTATCTATGGGCTAAGGCTGTATCTACAGCCACTTACTTGATTAACAGGTTGCCTTCAAAATCCCTTGATGGGATGACTCCATATGAGGCTTGGAATGGAAGAAGACCTAGCTTAGATCATTGTAAATTTTTTGGATGTATTGCTTTTTCTCATGTTCCTTCACAGGTTAGAGGCAAGATGGATCCAAAGGCAGAAAGGTGTGTATTTATTGTATATGACAACAATCAAAAGGGTTACATGTTATACAACCCTACCAACAAAGGATTCTTGGTAAGCAGAGATGTAGTTTTTTATGAAAACAGTTCATGGTATGAAGATTCATGCAGGAAGGTCAATTTACCATATGATCTTGGAGAAGATTTTCCAAAGCTTGGAAAAGAACAACCGAAGATTGAAGAACAAGACACCTCAGAGGATGATGAAGAATCTCAGATGGAAAAGATCAAAGCATGGAAGTCTAAAGGTAAAGCAAGATTGCAAGAACTTGGACATGAGGCAAAATCATCACATCATGGCCTAAGAAGATCTATGAGGGAAAAGAAAAAATCAGAAAGGTATGGTTTTGACACCTCATTATTAACTAAACATTCTATTTACATAGCACAAGACATAAACCAAGAGGAGCCATCATCCTTTGAAGAGGCCAAAGCAAAATCAGAATGGAAGCATGCAATGAAGGAAGAGATTGAAGCACTTGAGGAAAACAACACTTGGGATTTGGTGCCCAAGACTTCATCCATGAAGGTAATAGGCTCAAGATGGGTCTATAAACTCAAGAAGAATTCCGATGGTTCCATTAACAGGTATAAGGAAAGGCTTGTAGCAAAAGGCTTTGCACAAACTCCGGGAATTGATTATGAGGAGACCTTCTCTCCTATGGCAAAGATGCCTACTATTAGGGTTTTGCTTAGTATCACCTCTTCCAAGAATTGGAAGATACTTCAACTAGATGTAAAGAATGCATTCTTGAATGGTTGGATAACAGAAGAGGTATATATGGCACAACCACCTGGTTTTGAGAATCAAGTTTATCCTGATTATGTGTGTAAACTTAACAAAGCATTGTATGGTCTCAAGCAAGCTCCAAGAGCGTGGAACTTCAGGCTTGTTTCATTCTTGCACGACAAAGGCTTTCAACCAAGCAAGGAAGATCCTTCACTCTTTATCAAAAAGAGTAATTCTGAGATCATCTACCTATGTGTATATGTAGATGATATTATATTGACAGGAAATGATGCAGATCGTATGAAGAAGATCAAAGATCGGATGAGAGAAGAGTTCAAGATAAGTGATTTGGGTTCACTTACCTACTTCCTAGGTTTGGAAGTTGTCTACAAAGATCATGGTTTGTTTCTCACTCAAAGAAAGTACATAAAGAACATGTTGGAAAAATTAAGCTGCAAGATTGTAAGATTGCAGGTACTCCAATGGAGGTCAATTGCAAATTGAGCTCACATGAAGGTGAACTCATAGAGGACATCAAATCATATCAAAGTCTAGTGGGTAGTCTCAATTATGCCACATTGACAAGAGTAGATATATGTTACAGTGTGAGTGTGCTAAGTCAATTTATGCACACACCAAGGAAACCATATATGGATGCTGCCAAAAGGATTCTCAAGTATATCAAAGGAACCAGAAATGAAGGACTTTATTATCCTTATGTATCTGATTTAGGTTTGAAGCTATTTTCTGATGCAGATTGGGTTGGCTCCAAGGAAGATAGAAGGAGCACTTTAGGTTATCTTACCTTTGCAGGTTCAAAGCTTATTTCATGGTCATCAAAGAAGCAACACACAATTGCTCTCTCTTCTACTAAAGCTGAATATAGAGGTCTTCCCATAGCTACACAAGAAGCTATGTGGATGAAGACATTATTCAAAGATCTTGGATTGGAGTTTGGAACTGCAACTATTTATGGTGACAATATGAGTTCTATTCATTTGGCTACTAATCCTATTTTTCATGCAAGGAATAAATATATTGAAGTTCATTATCACTACATATGAGAGAAGGTTCTAAGCAAAGAGATTCAAATATCATATGTGTCCACTAATCAACAATGTGCAGATATTCTAACCAAAGCATTGGATGGTACAAAGCTTTGCAAATTCAAGGCTATGATAGGTTTGCAGGTAATCTTGGAAGATTGAAGACCTCAAGCATACTTGGCTTGAGGGGGAGCTATTGGAGCAAATCTATGACAAGCCTAAGTACTCGCTTGAGTCCCACAAAGTCATAGAAGAAGCTTTAAAATGAAGACTATGTAAAGTTCACTTGTGAACTACCTCTTGTAACTTTTAAGACTTTACTTAATGTAAAAGTGAAAGAATCTTAAGTGGTTGAGTCCACTTGATCGAAAAGGGAAAGAGGAGCCACAAATTCGTGATTTGTGGTAGATAGAGAATCAAATCAATCACTAATTTATTGGAGAGTGATTGAGGGAAGTTAGCCTCCCAAGATCAATTATAAATACATGGTAGTCTTAGTCATGGTTATGTGAAGAACTCCAATAGCTGAGCTTTATGCCATATCAAGGTGTGATTACAAGGCACACATATGTATCAGTAAGTCCATCGTACTGTACAATCAATATACTTTCATTTTCATGATCATTTGAGTTCATATTTCCATGTTCTTGTGAAGTGTACTACTCACTGCCATATCTCTCAGTTTTTGCAGTCAGATTGTAGAGATGGTTTCTCTGTGCTTGGTGCATCATTGTCAATGATTTGACTTGTTAAAGTTAGTTCTATAAGTATATTATATGCTGACCAATTTTCATTTCATTTGGGTGTTTCAATCATCAGTTATGTTCAGTTAAAGTCAACCTTGTCTGTTCATTTTCACTTCTTTGTCACGTACTCGACTTTTTTACTCATCTTGTTAGAGTTGTTTCTCCGTGTGTACTTACTCAAATTCAAGATTTTTATATCTAGAATACTGTCTAGTATAAACATACAAATTTTCATAATCATTGAATTCTTAAATCTTGAGGTATGTGCATTTTTCTGCTCACTAGTCTCATTACTATAGCAGCCCGTGAAAATCGGGATGATGTTATAAATTGTTAAACATCATTCTCAGTGTGTGGTTCATTATTTTTTATGAAATTACTCTTGAAAGTTAGCTCTTTAAGTTAACTAGAGTTCCCCAAGAGGAATTAAGCTAATTGCTGCTGTGCTGAGAGAATTATGCAAAACACTGGACAGGTGTATGAACCAAAATAGCAAGTTCTTCACCTCTGAGCTAACTCCAACTTATGTGTTTTGATCTATCTTTTTGAGAGTGATCTTCCAAGGTACATAGGATGTCTAATACATCCATTGGAAAGCTAAAAGGGCCCACCATATACTCTTGGAGTTCATTTGGCTGGTGTAGATCAAGGATTTTGCAACACCTCTTCATCTTCAAGCACATACCTATCCATCTCTTCACATTGCCTTCAAACCTTTTTTGAACGTTGGCATATTTGAACACCTCTATTGATTCCCATAGGTTTGTTTGAACCATGTTTAGAAGTAGTTGCTATTTTTGGTGTACAAAGTCAAAATAATTGATTTTATTTGAATTGAAATGATTTTTCTAAGTGAGTTTGAGGTTCATACTATCTGATTTATGTTTCAAGGAATGTGTATAAGTTTTTCTTTCATATGATGAATTTTTTTTCTTTTGATAAAAATACATTTAATTAGGAATTTTCATCCTGTTCACTACCATAGCATCTCTAGAGGCTATTTACATGAACGCAAAACATGATTTATTGTGTTTTATAATTTTGGATTAACGTTTGAATTATATTTAATATGTGTGTTAAAGGATTTTCTCAAATTCTCTTTGTAGAAGGTGTGTGGTTTTTTGGAAAATTGTCAAAAAAGGACACTTAAGTGTCTTGTTTTGGTACCAAACTAGTGTTAAGCCCATACAAAGCCTTTTGCAACCTACAAACATATTCTGGATGCTTTGAATCTTCATATCCTTGTGGTTGGTCCATGTATACTTTTTCCTGTAACTCACCATGTAGGAAAGCATTCTTCACATCCAACTGATGCAAAGTCCATCCTTTGCTATAGCTAATGCAACAAGTGTTCTGACATTAGAAATTTTAGCTACAGGGCTGAATGTTTCCTCATAATCAATTCCATATGTTTGTGCATATCCTTTTGCTACCAATCATGCTTTGTACCTGCTTACGCTACCATCAACATTGTGGGGTACCTTATAAACCCACTTGTAGCCTATGGGTTTCTTTCCATGGGGCAATGGAACAAACTTCCATGTTTCATTTCCATAAAGTGCATCCATCTCCTCATCATATCTTTTTCCCAATCTGCATTTCCAATTGCAACTTCAAAACAAGAAGGTTCATCATGTTGTATTACCTTTGTCATGTATGGACAATGACGAGGAATGTAACTATCATATGTCAATCATTGCACTGAATTCCGCATCCTCCTAGATCTTCTTGGTCCTGGGTCACTTCTCCATGTATCATCTGCATGTGCCTTTCTTACTCTTGGAGTCTTCACAGAGGGCAATCCAAGTTCCTCATCAAGACTCTTTTCTAAACTGCTTGAATCTCCATCAGCATCTTCAAAACCTACACATGTTTTACTATTAGCAGAAAGCTTTTCTTTACCTTTCTTGGATGTATTTGAGGAATTTGCTGGATTGAAATTTCCACGCAATCTTCCACTCCATGGATTTGAGTTGGTACTGTTGCTTGGTGATGCATCCGATCCACTCAAAACTTGAGATTTTGCACTCGATTTTTCAGCATTTTCGTTGTCATTTGATTCAAGATTGAGCCCATCTTTGGCATCTGCATAGAAGCTTGACATTTCATCAAATACCACATCTCTGCTCACCTTCACCCATGGTGTGAGTGGGTTATAACATTTATATCCCTTTTGGTTTAAGGGAGTATCCAATGAAGATACATTTTTTTGCTTTTGGATCAAGCTTCGTCCTCAACTCATCTGGAGCATGTACATATGCAATACAACTGAATACTTTCATATGTGCTAATTTTGTCTTTTTACCTGTAAACTTCTCTTCAGGTGTAACTTGATGTACAACAGCAATCGAAGTTCTCTTCATGAGATATACAATAATATGCACAACTTCTGCCCAATAACAATGAGGCATATTCTTATCAGCCATCAAGGCTCTTGCTATTCTACAATATGTCTATTTTTTCATTTAGCAATGCCATTTTGTTGTGGTATGTACCTACATGAAAACTAACATCAAATTCCATGACTTTTAAGCAAGTCGCTGAACTCATTTGATATGTATTCACCTCCTCCATCAAATCTCAATGTTTAAATATACTTCCCTGTCTTTTCCACCATAGCATTAAAATTTTGGAAGTGAGTGAACAACTCACTCTTCTCTTTCATGAAGTATACCCATACTTTTTGTGTATGGTCATCAATGAAAGTAACATAAAATCTACAGCCACCCATGGATGTGGTCTTTGCAGGACTCCAAACATCTGTACGTACTATTTCTAGCACATTCTCACTAACATGCCTGTCATGCAAAAATGATGCTCTTGACTGTTTACCAAATTGACATGTTGCACATACCTTTTGCATTTTCTGCAACCTTGAAATTTGGTAGTCCATTGACAATCTCCTTTGACTGCATCAATTTCAGCCTTTGTAGATTTGCATGTCCAATTTATTTGTGCCAAATCTCTATATTAGCAATAACTTCTGCACCTTTTGCAAACATGGCTCCATTCATTTTAGGAATTTTCACATTTAAGGTGAACATCCTACATGTCATGGACAAAGGAAACCATCCTAAATCTCAAATTCCATGTGAATCCCATATCTCATGATTGGTTCAGAATTATGAGAAACTAATGCTTCCATTGCATTTGGAATGTGCCAAAGCCCTAAGAATGACTATCTTCTTGCTTGATTCTAACATCTAGAGACCATGCTTCAAATTGATGACATCATTGATAACATCATCAATTGGTAACCGACTTGGAAAACCTATATAAGGAGGGGTTGGCCACATTCATTCTCAGTCTTGCCAATACCAGTCTTGGGAGCTTAAGGAGTCGTGACCATCAAGTAAGTACTCTCCAAGTTCCAGTTCTAGTTCCAGCTCTTATCTTGTTCCTTGTTCTAGTCTTGTCTAGTCTAGTTCTTGGACATCTTGTCTTGTCCTCTTGTAATCTCATAGTATGAGATCTTGTTGAGTTCTTTCTTGTATCTAGTTCATCTCCCACAAGGGAGTTCTTGTAATCCAGATATCTTGTCTGATACTTACGATCTCGGGTTGTAGGTTCTCTTGTATAATCTCTAGTCCAATGTTCCATACCTATTGGTCCCGGGTTATGGGACATCTTGTATTGGCTACATCTTCTTGTATTATTTTCCTTAGATGGGTGTTCTTGTAATCATAAGTGCATTTCCATAATCTTATCTAGTGAATTTAGAGAGTACAATCTAGTGCTCCCCTGACATTTGTTGGAGATAGACATCCGGGGAAGCACGCGAGCAGCACAAGGAAGAAGAAGAAGCTTGGAGCACAAACACACAATACTGAATGTATTACTAGAGAAGGTACAAAGATAAGTAGCCCATTAGGGCAATAGGTGTATATACAAGCCGGGGGAAAAAAACCTCCTAAAGAGGGAAAAAAGTGCCTCGACAGTCCTAGTGTGTTCACACACATCACTACCTAAATATATCAACAAATCCCCCTTGGAAGTGATGCGGTGAACAAGCAGCTGGCACTCATGTATAAGGTGTGAAGAGATGGATAGGTATGTGCTTGAAGATGAAGAGGTGTTGCAAAATCCTTGATCTACACCAGCCAAATGAACTCCAGAAGTATATGGTGGGCCCTTTTAGCTTGCCAATGGATGTATTAGACACCCTATGTACCTTGGAAGATCACTCTCAAAAAGATAGATCAAAACAAATAAGTTGGAGTTAGCTCAGAGGTGAAAACTTGCTATTCTTGGTTCATACACCTGTCCAGTGTTTTACATAATTCTCTGAGCACAGCAGCAATTAGCTCAATTCCTCTTGGGGAAGTCTAGGCAACTTAAAGAGCTAACTTTCAAGAGTAATCTCATAAAAAATAATGAACCACACAATGAGAATGAGTTTTAACAAGTGATGACATCATCCCGATTTTCACGGGCTGCTACAGAAATAGACCAGTGAGCAGAAAAATCAACATCACTCAAAATGTAGAAATCCAATGATTATGAAAATTTGTATGCTTATATTAGACAGTAAGCAGAATCCAACAAGTGTTAAATCACTGAATTTGAATAAGTAACCACTGAGAAATGGCTCTGACAAGATGCGTCAAAAAGTTGGGTACCTGACAGAGAAGTGAAGATGAACAGACCCTGTTGACTTCAAATGAACATAACTGAAGATTGCAACATCCAAATGACATGAAAATTTGTGAGCTTATAGTAGACTTATAGAGCTAACTTTACCAAGTTAAATCACTGAAAATGATGCACCAAGCTCAGAGAAACCATCTCTGCAAGCTGACTGAGAAAACTAAGAGTAATGGCAGTGAGTAGTACACTTCACAAGAACATGGAAATATGAACCCAAATGATAATGAAAATGAAAGTATATTGCTTGTAAAATACAATGGACTTACTGATACATATGTGTGCCTTGTAATCACACCTTGATATGGCATAAAGCTCAGCTCTTGGAGGTCTTCACATAGGTCTCTCTAACCACGACTAAAACTGCCATCTATTTATAGTTGAGTTTGGGAGGCTAACTTCCCTCAATCACTCTCCAATCAATCAATGATTGATTTGATTCTCTACCTACCACAAATCACGAATTCGTGGCTCCTCTTTCCATTCTTGATCAAGTGGACTCAACCACTTAAGGTTCTCTTACTTTTACATTAAGTAAACTCTTCAAAAGTTACAAGAGGTAGTTCACAAGTGAACTTTACATAGTCTTCTTTTTAAAACTTCTTCTAAGACTTTGTGAGACTCAAGCCAATACTTAGGCTTGTCATAGACTTGCTCCAACATAAGGAAGTGCCAAGCTATGTGGAAATCACTCCACAAAAGGAAGTAAGCCCAAAGCTTTCCAAAAAGCTTCAAACTTCTCCCTAGGCAGAGCCTTCGTGAAAAGGTCTGCAATGTTCTCCTGCATGGGAACATATGCCAAGCTGATCTCCCCAGCAGAGAACCTCTCCTAACATAGTGATAATGCACCTCAATGTGCTTAGTGCGAGCATGGAACATAGGGTTCCTCGCAACTGCCAATGCGCTCTGACTATTAGTGAAGATGGTGGTGGGAGAAGACTGGCCAACACCCAAATCAGCCATAAGGCATCTGAGCCACACACACTCAAAAGTCGCTGTGAAAGCTGCCCTATACTCAGCCTCACAAGTGGAAGTGGCCACAGTAGGATGCTTCTTGCTCAACCAAGATATACATGAGCTACCAAGCATGAAGCGAAAACCACTGGTGGACACACGAGTGTCATAGCAACCAGCCCAATCCGAGTTAGAAAAAGCATGCAAATCTGGCGGTAGTGATCCCCCCTTGGGATAAAACAACCCAAATAGCCAAGTACCACTCAAGTAGCGAAATATGCGCTTAACCACCTTCCAATGCGTGACTCCTAGGCAATGCATAAACCTGCTCATCTGTGAGATAGCAAATTGAATATTTTCCTGAGTAATGCATAAGTAATCAAGCATCCAACAACCTGCCGATAGAGAATAGCAACAAATGCATCTCCAACATCATGAAGACTCAATCATAAACCTGTCTCCATAGGAGTTGCAATAGGCTTACAGTCTTCAAGGCCAAAACGTTGTAATAATGTGTCAATATATTTCGTTTGACACAAAGCCATTCCACCATCAACTTTCATAAACTGAATGCCCAAATAGTGATGCAAATGCCCCAAATTAGACATCTCAAATGAGGCATGCAAATCAGCCTTGAAATCAGCAATATGCTTCTCAATAGGACCAGTAAGCAACATGTCGTCAATATAGACAACAATGATCTCACATCATTAGCACGCTTAACATATAAGGTGCTTTCAGTTGGACTGTTCTCAAAACCATGTGCAACCAGATAGGCATGTATCTTCTCATACAAAGCACATGGTGCTTGCTTTAAACCATATAATGCCTTCTTTAACCTGCACACCTAGTTTTCATGCCCTTTCTACACAAAGCCACGGGGTTGAAAAACATACACTTCTTCATGCAAGTCA
This sequence comes from Ceratopteris richardii, assembly GCA_020310875.1. Lineage (NCBI taxonomy): Eukaryota > Viridiplantae > Streptophyta > Polypodiopsida > Polypodiales > Pteridaceae > Ceratopteris > Ceratopteris richardii. The sequence continues at coordinate 115,165,099 of CM035436.1, forward strand.
CCATTCAGAAATGCTGTTTTAATGTCCAACTGATGTACATTCCAACCACGATGGGCTGCAAGTGCACAAATGCTCCGAACAGTAGTCATATGGCATGTAGGTGCAAAGGTCTCATCAAAATCAATGCCTCTTTCCTGCGCATAACCCTTTGCAACAAGCCTAGCCTTATACCTGTCAACTATACCATCAGGTTTACGCTTTAGCTTGTATACCCACTTAGTACCAATGTTCTTCTTTCTAGGAGGCAAGTCACATAAAGACCAGGTACCATTCTTCATTATAGCATCATATTCAGATTGCATAACAGCCATCCAATTTTCTAAATTTTGTGCTTCATCAAAAGAAACAGACTCATTCTCATCACAGAGACTAGAGGTAGCCATAGCATAGCAATCTGATGCAAAGGAGGCATTATGAGAGCCTGAACGAGTATGATATGAAAAAGGTGCATCTAATTTGTTGTCATGCAAAGTTTGCACCAGCCATTTTGGCATAGTTTTTGCTTGCTCAATATCAGCTCTCTCATCAACAAGTGCATCATGTAAATCTACATCAGAAATGGAATGATCTGCATCATCATATGAAACCTGCAAAGGCTGAGAAGTTGCCTCATTAGGACCAACACTAGAATGTCCACCTGTAAAAGGAGGCATCAAAGTAGGATACATGTCTTTGGAGCTAACAAATGTCTCCTTAGTACATGAAAGCAATGGCTGAATAGCATCTTCCACAAAGACAACATCACGGATAATCAAAATGTGTTTATTCTATGGATGATACAGACAATAGCCTTTACTTTCAGAACTATACCCAACAAAAATACATTTTACTGCCTTATCATCCAATTTTTCTGCGATGTTGTTTAGGCACTAGTGCATATGCCAAACAATAAAAAACATGCAGATGAGCAAGAGATGGCTTGCAATCAAGCCAAGCCTCATATGGAGTGATAGACTACAGCGCTTTAGTGGGACACCTATTCAGTACATATGCTGCACACATGACAGCCTCAAGCCGGAAACTATGTGGTAAAGCCTGACTTTCGACCATGCACCTCTCCATCTCCATGAGTGACCTGTTCTTTCATTCAGCAACTCCATTCTGTTGAGGTGTATACGGCACTGTACATTGGTGTTTTATCCCACGATCAGCCATAAATGCATTAAAATCAGAAGACATATATTCCCCCCCTCGATCAGAATGGAGGGTGCCCATTTTACATGCTGACAGATTTTCAGCCAAAAATCAAAAACTGTCTAAAGCACATGAACACTTCGGACTTTGCTTTGAGTGGATATAACCATGCATGCTTGGAAAAATCATCAATGAAAGTCACGAAGTAAAGGTAATTTCCAAAAGAGGGTGTCCGCATAAGACCACAGACATCACTATGTACAAGCTGCAATTTTTGTCTAGCCCGGACTGAACCATCTTTTGGAAAGGAGGAACGCTGCATTTTGCCCAAAATACAGCCTTCACAAACATGTTTTCTAGGTGCCTCAAGTTTGGGCAAAGAGGACACCATTTCAGATTTCTGAAGGCGTAGCAAACTAGCAAAATTCATATGACCAAAGCGTGCATGCCAAAGCTTTGCATCTGACATAGCATGAGAATCATTTACTGCACATGCCAAATCATTTTCAGATCTCTCATAGTCTATGAGCTTATACAATCCACAACATAAAATGCCAGAAGCAATAATAACATCGCCATTTGATAGATCATGAACTGTACATCTGTCATCAACAAATTTCACAACCAAGCCAATCTTGGCTAATGCAGAAACTGATAACAGATTCTTCTTGATTCGTGGCACAAATAAAGCATCTGACAAAGTGAAAGAACTACCATCCGAAGTAGTCAAAATGTTCTTACCAACTCCCATAACAGGATAAGAGGAGTTGTTGGCGCATGTAATAGTATTCCTTGTAGGGGCAGGCTCGAGTGAAGAGGAGAAACTGCGCTACGAGGTAATATGTTTAGTCGACCTGCCTCTTTCTTCTTTGCCTCTTCTGAAGCCTGTTTTGGACAGTTCTTTATGATATGATCATTCCCTTTACAGTACTTACAAAATAATTTCTACTTTTCTGATTTCTTCTCATCTTTATCTTCCTCCTTCGAATATGCAGAATTAGCAGTTTTTGCTTACTAGTTGAAGAGCTACATTTTCCTTTGCCCTTCTGACTAGCCAGGAAAGCTTGATCTGCAACTCGCATAATGGACCTATTTTGCCTGGACTGCTCTTCCTCCAATGGAACATACACTAACTCCTCAAATGATAAGGCATTTGGATTGCCTTTCATCATCAACCGAAGAGTAGAAGCAAAACTCTGATATGAATCAGGAAGATCATTTAGAACGGTCTGCACAAGTGAGCTATCTAGTATAACCTCATCATCAGAAATCAACTGTTCCTTGAAGTCTTTGATCTTTGTTAGGAAATTGTCCATAGAATCACCTTCATTCATGTGCTCACTCTCCAACTATTTTCAGAGGTAAGCAATGTAAGACAATAGTTACGCAATATAACACAAGGGCAGTAGCAGAGAAGATAACAGATATAGGAGAATCTCAACAATTTTCTACTATCAGCAAGTACATAGATGATGGCATTGTCCACCCGTGCACTCTCAAGGTAGGGCTTAAATGGTGATCTAGACAACTCTAGATAGGGAGATACAAGGTAGAGGTACGCTGGCTCAACTTGATGTCTCAGGTAGTGCAGAAGTCATGTATATATAGGATCATGGGTGGCCTTCCGTGGACAGCTATACATGGGCGGTACGTGGGCGGCCACCGCCCACATAATTGTTATACACGGCTTAGACCGGTTGAATAGACCTAACAAATATAAATGATTTCTGACTCCAACAGGGAATATTCTATGGAATATTCCCTTTACCGTCGCGCTGGGGGCGCTGCCCTCGGACCCCTACCAGGGGGCCCGCTGGCCCCTTGGGACCCCCTAGCCAGGGCTGCTCCTCGCTGCCCTGGACCCCCCAATTAGGGTCTCTGGGTAACTCCCTTTCCTTATAATACCTTACATGGTCCAATATGACCTTCATCCAACATGCAAGTTGGGATTCCCATCAATTGGGTAATGCACACTTGGCTTCTCGTCATAATGGGGGCCTTACAAAATGTGCATACAATCATGAGGGGTAGACATTGATCATATACTAACACCCCCCCTCAATGTTTACCGATGAAAAATCAAGTAGGTTTTAGTCCTATGCCCATCTGTTGAAGATGTCTCTTGAGCTGCTCTCTTCCAAGTGCTTTAGTGAATATGTCAGCACAATTTGCCTCTGTTGGGCAATATTCTAGCTCCACAATTTCATCTTCAATTAGCTCACGAATGTAATGGTATTGTACTTCTATGTGCTTGGTGCGAGCATGAAATACTGGGTTCTTTGCAATAGCCATACAACTTTGATTATAACACTTGAGTACAGTCGTCATATTTGATGGAAAGCCTAGATCTACAAGAATTCTCCTTAACCAGACTACCTCACAAGAAGCGAAACAAGCTGCTTTGTACTCTGCTTCAGTGGAGGAGAGTGCAAGTGTTGGTTGCTTTCTACTTACCCAAGAAAATATTCCTGAACCAAGTGAGAAACAATATCCAGAAACTGATTTTCTAGAATCACAATCTCCAGCCCAATCTAAGTTACAATATCCTTGGAGTATATCACTTGTGGTATAAAAAATACCAAAATCCAAGGTTCCTACAATGTACCTTAGAATTTGCATTCTAGCATTCCAATGACTCTCCTTAGGTTCGTTGGAAAACCTTCTTAATACTCCAACATCATAGCAAATGTCTGGTCTAGTGTTGCACAGAAAAATAAGACTTCCAACGAGCTTCCTATACTTCTTAGCATCTACATCAGGCATGTTATTATCCATAGATAACTTATGATTTACCTCCATAGGTGTGCTAGTTGGTTTGCAGTCCATCATTCCAAATGCCTTGAGAATCTCTTTGGCATATTTTTTTTGTGAGATGAAAATGCCATCCTTCCTTTGCCATACTTAAATTCCCAAAAAAAGATGGAGTAGAACTAAGTCTGTCATTTCAAACTCAGTTCCCAAGCTGATCGGAGTTTGATTGATGAGTTCCTGATGATCTCCTATAATGATCAAATCATCTACATATACAATGACAACAACTAGCTTGCTATCCCTTTTCGTTACATACAAGTTAGCATCAGAAGTACATCGTTCAAAACCCATATTTTTGAAAAAATGATATATTCGTTGGTACCAAGCCCGTGGAGCTTGCTTAAGTCCATACAAAGCTTTCTTCAACCTACAAACTTTATTTTCTGAATTGGGCACCTCAAAACCTAGTGGTTGAGATACATATACCTCCTCCTTGAGGTGACTATTCAAAAATGTAGATTTGACATCCATCTCGAAAACAGGCAAGGCCTTTTGTGCAGCGACTACAAGTACCGTCCGAATAGTTGTCATGCGTCTTCGATCTTGCCTTATACTTTTCTAATGTTCCATCTGCTTTATACTTAGCTTTCCAAATCCATTTAGTACCTATTACCTTCTTCTTTGGCAGCAAGTCAACTAGATCCCATGTATCATTTTTGAGTATACTATCATACTCTGACTGCATTGCAACTCTCCAACCTGGATCATCAAGGGCTTCTTCAATGGTGGTAGGTTCCTTTATTGAGCCCATGATATCTGCCATTAGAGCCATGTTAACAATGTGTTCTAAGGCTCTTCTTTGCTCCTATATTCTCTTTGATCTTCGTAATCCATCCAATGATGAGTCTGGTACATCTACATGTGGATTGTGATCATCAAAGAGCTGTTGTGCCCACTTCGGTAGTGGCTTACATTGTGCAGCTACAACTAGTTGGCTTTTTATTGAGGAAATTTCTCCATCAAATGTTTCCTCCTCAAATTTAATTTGTCTTTTGATAGGGACAAGGTGAGATATTTCTCCGTTTGATGAGATAGTAGATATACCTTTATCTTCTACTAAGTGTGGTCGTTCATGAAACACCACATCTCGGCTGACAAAAATCTTCCTTGCCTCAGGATCCCACAACCTGTATACTTTAGACTCTTCACTATATCTTAGGAAGACACACTTTTTTCTTTTTGAATCCAACTTTGATCTTGTTGAATCAAGAATATGTGCATAACATAAACAACTGAAAATTCTGAAATGCAAAACTTAAGGCTTTTTACCAGAATATGCTTCTTGAGGAGTCATCCCCTTCAGTGATTTTGTGAAGCTTCGATTGAGGATGTAGACTGTTGTATTGACTGCTTCTGCCCAGAATGAATTAGGCATGTCTTGAGCCTTTAACTTACAACGAGCCATTTCAACTACTGTCATGTTCCTGCACTCAACAACGCCATTTTGTTGAGGTGTATGAGCTGTGGTAAGTTGCCTTTTCACACCATGCTCCTTACAGTAATTATTGAATTCTATTGACAAGAATTCACCTCCTCTATCTGTTCTGAATTTCTTGAGTTTCCTTCCTGATTCATTTTCCACACACTTATGCCACATTTTAAATTTTTCAAAAGCATCACCCTTCTCTCGAATGAAATAGACCCACATCTTTCTACTATAATCGTCGACTAATAGCAAGAAGTAGAACGATCCTCCTAAAGCAGATGTAGACATTTTACCGCAGAGATTAGCATGTACCAACTCTAGAGGAGCTTGAGATCGATTGCTAGTCTCTCTTGGAAACGCCTTTCGTTGTTGCTTGCCCATCATACAAGCTTCACAAGGTTCATGCAACTCTGAAAATGCAAGCAAATGAGCAACCATCCCTGTTCTTTGCATCTCCTTCAAAACTAGAAAATTGAGATGCCCAAATCGTTGGTGCCATAACCTGCTTACATCTTTATTTTCTGTAGCAGTTAAAACACTTAACTCATACAAGTTATCCCATCGTATGCCTTTAACTACAACATTACCTGATGAATCCATCATTTCTGAACCACTCTTATTGAAGTGAACTTCGAGTCCATGATCTGTTATTGCAGAAACTGACAACAAATTTCTTTTGAGTGTAGGTACATAGAGAACATCCGATAACTTTTTCTCAACACTTGGAGAAGTGATAAAAGAGATGGTTCCAGTTCCTTCGGCTGGACACTTGGAGTCATTTCCCACCACTACATTGATGGATTTCTGCAGAGGCACTATAGAACTATACCAATCCTTTTTACTGGTCATATGGTGAGAAGCTCCACTATCTAAAATCCATGGTTCATGAACACGAGCTTGAGCAGATGAACATACCTCTTCAATAGCTACCCAAAGTTCCAACTCTGTGTTGTTTGCCGACTCTTTGTTCTTCCACGATGATTTTACAGTCCCATTCCGTTCATCAGCTTGCTTCTTTCTGCAATCCTTGATGGCATGGCCTTTCTTTTCACAAAGAAGCAAGTTTCTGTGAACTTTTTCTTCTTTGGCTTCTTCTTTGATACATCAGAAGAGCCTTTACCTTTTGCATTTGCTAAAAATGCAACATCACTTGTGCTTTGCCGATTCCTCAACCGCATCTCTTCTTCTAAAAGCATATCACAAAACTCTTCAAATGTGAGGGGAGTTGGTCTTACCTGAGTGTTAAGGGTTGTTACTAATCCATCATACTTTGCTGGAAGAACACGTACACATCTTCGAGCCAGCTCTTCTGGTGGTATAACAACACCAACTGCAGCCAATTGGTCTTGAAGATGTTTTATCCGTTTGATAAACTCTTCAGCCTTTTCAGAATCAGAATGCTTTTCATTTGCCAACTGATTTTCTAAATTTTGTATCCTAGTGTGGTTCTTGGTCTCATATTGTCGAGCCAATATGCCCCAAGCCTCATGTGCTTTAGTAGTATGTTGAACTAAAGTAAGCACAGAATCACTTACACTAGTGACAATTGCACATAATGCATCAGCATTCCGCCTCTTCCAAGCTCATAGAAGATCTGCATCTGGCTGAATCATCAATCTTGAATTAGCTGGATCTTCAACTGGTATAGGCTCTAGATCCAATCCCATCGGTCCAATGACAATGTCAAGTAATTCATAGTAGTCCAAAATTGCAGAAATTTTGAACTTCTAGAGTGTATAGTTGGACCCATCCAGCTTCCCTTCAGTGAATGCAGGTGCACGAATTCGAATAGGTGCAGCATTAACATTAGCTGAAGCACCAAGACCAGTGTTAGATGATGAAGCCATCATATAATCACTCGAATAATCTATTGATATTCTAGTCTGCTAGTAGGCTAAAATAGTGATACTTCTCAAGCTATTCGAACCTTACAGCTCTGATACCATGTAAGACAATAGTTACGCAATATAACACAGGGGCAGTAGCATAGAAGATAACAGATATAGGAGAATCTCAACAATCGAATAGCAAGTACAAAGATGATGGCGTTGTCCACCCATGCGCTCTCAAGATAGAGCTTAAATTGTGATCTAGACAACTCTAGATAGGGAGATACAAGGTAGAGGTATGCTGGCTCAACTTGATGTCTCAGGTAGTGCAGAAGTCATGTATATATAGGATCATGGATGGCCTTTCGTGGATGGCTATACATGGGCGGTACAGCGTGGGCGGCCACCGCCCGCATAATTGTCGTACACGGCTTAGACTGGTTGAACCGACCTAACAAATATAAATGATTCTGACTTCGATAAGGAATATTCCCTTTACCGTCGTGTTGGGGGCGCTACCGCTGGACCCCCACCGGGGGGCCCACTAGCCCCTTGGGACCCCCCAGCCAAGGCTGCTCTTCGCTGCCTTGGACCCCCCAATTGGGGACCCTGGGTAACTCCCTTTCCTTACAATACCTTACATGGTCTAATATGACCTTCATCCAACATGCAAGTTGGGATTCCCATCAATTGGGTAATGCACGCTTGGCTTCTCCTCCTAATGGGGGCCTTACAAAATGTGCATACAATCATGAGGGGTAGACATTGATCATATACTAACAAGCAACACGAACCTCATTCCTAGCTTGGTATAATGTGGTAAGTGTATCCCAAGCATAGTTGTTCTACAAGATCGAATGTGAGGAATAATGGCACATTTGACTGACAAAGCTATCAATGCATATGCGTGGGCATCTCTGCCATCCCAACGAATCTGCTCTGCAATAGGTGCAGCAAAAAGAGCAGCACGAACAGGAATCTGCAGAATATCATCTTCGACACCATCTTCATCAGCTCCAGCACTTGTATTTGCAGTACCTGTAGTCAGAGGTGTAACAGGACGTCTTTCAACACCCTGCACAATGTTCCACAATCCTTTTGCAACCAATACATGTCGCATCATATAAGCCCATAACGGGTAGTTGGTACCATCTAACTTATCCTCAACAACCAACATACGGAATACATCACTGCTTTCAGCCATGGCGGGTGACTAAAATACCTTGATGCAGAAAATTGACTGTATCTCAAAAAGTTGAACAGAACTACCTAGACGAATTCTGCTAGACCTATAACAGACTTCCAGACGCTTATACTGGCAAACAGAAATTGGTATATACCTTTGGCACAAAAAGACAAAATAGCTTACACAAGCGCTGCGATAGTGCATTCGGAGGCCGAAATGAGCTCAGATCGCGATTTCGGCACCACACAGCAAAGCTGTTTTGATCTCTAAAACACCCTGAGTATGCTCACCAAATTTTGTGCGAATATGAGACTGCAAATGGAGGAGTGTCGACGACACCCTAGATGAAGCGATGACATGCTCTGATACCAATTGTTGGAGATAGACGTCTGCGGAAGCACGTGAATAGCACAAGGAAGAAGAAGAAGCTTGGAGCACAAACACACAATACTGAATGTATTACTAGAGAATGTACAAAGATAAGTAGCCCATTAGGCCAATAAGCGTATATACAAGTTGGGGGAAAAAAACCTCCTAAAGAGGGAAAAAAGTGCCCCGACGGTCCTAGTGTGTGCACACACATCACTACCTAAATATATCAACAACATTTTGGCAAGAATAGCTTCTATCCAAAACCAGACATCATGGAGAACACTTATGTACAGATTGTAGCATCACTTCAGAGTCTCCAACAACAAGTCGAAGACCTAACTCATCGACAGACACAAGTCGAGATGGGACATCTAGCGCAAGTAGGTGCACTCCTCCAAGAATTACAAGAACGAATTGGGACTCTTCAAGAAAATCAAGGGAGCATTCAAGTGAATCAACGGCCTAATACATCATTTATGAAGGAACCCAAGATTTGCATCCCAGAAAAGTTTGATGGGGATAGCACAAAGTTTCGTGGATTTCTCCAGCAAGTTAAATTGTACATCCGTATGCAACCAGATAGATACCCTGATGAGGCATCCAAGGTCGGGTTTATTGGAACCTTGCTTTGTGGGCAAGCATTATCATGGTTTGCCCCAATCTTGGAGAAGAACATGGCAGTAATCCAAGACTATGAGGGGTTTCTTTGAGAAATCACCACCACATTTGGGGATGCAGACACAAGTCGAGTAGCAGAAACAAAAATTCGAAAGTTACATCAAGGTAACCACCCTCCCTCTACCTATGCATCTGAATTTAAAAAGTTGATATGTGATCTCACTTGGCATGAAGATTATTTCATAAGCCAATTAAGATGGGGTTTAAGAGATGATGTGAAGGAACTTTTGCTCACGATGCTAGGGGTTAATACATTGAATGAATATACCATGCAAGCTATTCAATGTGATAACTGACTTTTTGAAAGGAAACAAGAAAAGAAGTAGAAGGAAGACCTCGCCAATGGAAACCCTTCCATCCCACTCCTACAGATGAGTCTATGCCTCAACCTATGCAAATAAATGTAACCAACAAATCATCCACAAACTGATGGACAAACGGAACGGGTGAATCAAGTCCTAGAGCAATATCTCCGTTGCACTAGCAACTATCACCAAAATGATTGGTTTGAGTTGTTACCCTTTGTAGAGTTTCCCTATAACAATAGTGTTCATGCATCTACTAAGAAAACTCCCTTCTTTGCAAACCATGGACAACATCCAAGGATGGATATACAACTCTCAAATCATGTCAAGAACCTAACTGCCAAAGACAAGGCCCAGTACCTGATGGACATTCACAAAGAACTCAGGGAAGAGATCCATAAAGCTCAAGAACAATATAAGTACTATGCAGATCAACATCATGTCTAGAACCAATTGTATCAAGTTGGGGATAAAGTATGGTTACTTAGAAACAATTTGCAGACTTCAGTGACGATCGAGATCGTCCCTCTTGTGTCTGTCTCTCCACCTCATCCATATTTGTCTCTCCATAATACTCCTGTATTACATATAACAAACATAAATAAATAAAATAATTAAACCATTCATAAAAGAAAAATAATTATATAAAATTTAAAAATACTCACAAAGGCATCAGGAGGATCTTGCATATACTCGCTTAAATGCCGATATCCAAAATGTGTAGCATACTCGATCTCATGTTTCGTAGGATATCGGCCATAATCCTTCCATTCCAATGAAACAAATAAAAAACATTAGTTGCTTGCATTTTAACTAAAATAAAAAATATACTCACAATAACACATATACTTACAAACGTAGCTACAAAACCATTATGGCCCATTTGGCCTAGGTGTGATGTGTGGCCCGACTCCACTCTCTTCTTTGCAGCAGCCTGTTTATTCAAGAAACAAAATACATAAATTAAATGTAAAAAATTACTAAAATATATAAAAATTATAAATATAAACTATTAATTTGTGTACCTTCTGCTGAGGAAATGACTCCTAAAGACGTACCGGTCTACGAAGAAACTGCCACGTCTCATGTGGTATGTTAGCTCGCCTCTTTTTTTTTTTACCATACAATATCTCCTATTAATTTAATCTCAAACAAAAAAAAAATAGAATACATACACATATATACATACACATACACATACACATATACATGCAAACATATACGCATACATATATGTATACATATACACATATACATACATATAACATAAACACACATATACATATCCACATATATATGTACACACACATACATGCATATACACTCATTCATACAAAATACATGCATTTATCCCACAATAATGTGTAGTTGTGTATATGTGAATATGTGTGTATGTGTAAATGCGTATATGTGAATATGTGTGTATGTGTAAATATGTATATGTGAATTTTTTGTGTATGTAGATAATCAGATTATTAATATCAAATACCATTATTTGTAGATTCTGATCAATCAGATGGAACTCCATCACCGTCTCTTCATCGTGCAACGACTTTATACTGTAAGTATATCAAATATTTAATTTTAAATATATTTGATCGATACATAACTTATATAGTTTTTTTTTTCTTATTATGTGCAGATTCTGATCAATCAAAGGGTACTCTAGCACCTCCTACCCATGCAACGACTTCACATGTCTCCTCCGATAGGAATTATGATGAATTTTACTATGAAGAGCATATTATATGTTGGTGTAACTCTTGTTATGGAACGTATCGAAGACCATGATTGGAATGTATTGAACATGAGGCAGAGTATGGTACTTTTGAGCGTGCACCATCACCTAGTCAACGTGATAATGCTTGGGTATGTATTTTCTATATATATTAATGTCATTATTTTATTTAAAAACCATATATAAAATCAAATTATTGTTGATATACAAACTTGCTCAATGATGATGATGATGATGATTTTTCTCATAATGTTAATATACCTCATACACGTCATGGACTTGCTGCTCATCAATTACAAGCAGAGGTTTCTAGAAATCCTCTACCTCCTGGTTTAGAGAATGAAACGGCTGGAGATTATCCATTGCCAGCTCGTGATCGTTCTTTAGTACAAACATATGATAGAAGAAGATATGGAGGATGGAATAGAGGACCACTTCCTTTAGATGGAGAGGTTTTCAACTTTTGGGTTAATCGCTATATGATTGCTCCATCCACTATTACTAATGCTGGTCGTGGTCTCTTTCTTGTAGAGGATTTGTATGTGCCTCCAAACTCTAAAGTCACTCTTATGTCATTTTGTGGTCCTATATATGGATGGGGAGATTGGCATTGACTTTCACGTTATGTTCAAAGCATGAGTACTTATGGAATATGCTTGAATGCATCATCCCTTACTAGTAGAAGGATTTTACATGCAGAAAATGAGAGATTATATATTGATGGAAGACCTTACACACATGGAAATATAGGAACTTTAATAAATAGTAGTCGAGGGTTACATAATAGTTCAAGGACTAATTGCACATTTCAGGAGCGTGAAAGTAGTCGTGAATCACCATACATGAGTAGAGATGTATCAAGATACATAGTTGTCAATGCTATTACTACATTACATGCTCGTGATGAACTATTAGTGAATTATGGATGGCGTAGACCTCCAAGAGCACCTTTTAGCTAGAGAGAATCAAAATTTTCTATCCATATTTAATAAGTTATATACTTAATTTTATATTTAAAGTTTACTTTTTATTCATTTACGGAATACTAATGAGTTTTATTTATATGTGTAGATTCCAACGTATGATATTGATGATATTCGTCCAGAGCATTCACAATTACTAGTAAGACCCCATTTATCAGAAGCTTCCATGGGGAGGCTACACAAAACTAATCATGTGCAATATGCAAAGTTGAAAGATCTATATTCAAAAGATGATAAAGTACAAGATTTGTGTGACAATGATAAAGATGATGGCATGGCAGATTTTATTGAGGATTGGTATCAAAATGACAGTGAGAGCATTGATATTTCTAAAAATGTGAAAGATCTTCGAGAGGAATGTCTAAAGCATGTATATGAAGGAAGTCGTTTGACATGACTAAGTGCGAGCTTACTTATTCTCAACCTTCAAAATCATTTTGGATGGAGTAATGTATCTGTTTCGACACTATTAAGGTATAATTTTCAATTTTCTATCTATTTATATATATATGCATATATATATATATATATATATATATATATATATATATATATATATATATATGCATGCAGGTTTTTATTCTTACTTTAGATAAGGTAAGAACAAGAACTTGAATTGAATGGACAGTTTTTGTCGGCGCATCTTTTAAAACTATTAATGCATCTTTCAAAATATTCGCGAAAAATTTGATTGTTTGGATGGCACGATACGATTGTTGTTTTGGAGGATATGAAGTATGTACCTTCGTTGAATGATTTTTCGATTCACACATATGTTCAGTTTGAAAGTGTGAGAAGCGGATTTATAATTGTTATTCAAAGAATTTGGCACTATTTATAGGCCATACAATGGTGACCTGGATGAATCGCATGCACAGAGGTTACTCAAGATAGAGCAATCTGATTAGAATGGACTAGTGCCAGTAGGATTCCTAGGGTATGTAGTAAACCTCTTGCATGTCAATGATGAGCATTTGAACTTTAGGATACAAAGTGGATATCATGGTGGCTTGAGAGGATCACTTTTATACAGCTTGTTCAAAAAACTTCAGTGTCATAAACCTGAAGTTCTTTGAACAAGCTGTATAAAAGTGATCCTCTCAAGCCACCATGATTTCCACTTTGTATCCTAAAGTTCAGATGCTCATCATTGACATGCAAGAGGTTTACTGCATACCCCAGAAATCCTGCTAGTACTAGTCCCTTATAATCAGGTTGCTCTATCTTGATTAACCTCTGTGCATGCGATTCATCCAGGTCACCATCGTATGGCCTATAAACAGTGCCAAATTCTTTGAATAGCAATTATAAACCCGCTTCTCACACTTTCAAACTAAACATATGTGTGAATCGACAAATCATTCAATGAAGGTACATACTTCATATCCTCCAAAACAAACAATCGTATCTTGCCATCTAAAACCATCAAATTTTGCGTGAATATTTTAAAAGATGCATTAATAGTTTTAAAAGATGCACGGACAAAAAGTGTCCATTCAATTCAAGTTCTTGTTCTTACCTTATGTAAAGTAAGAATAAAAAAGTGCATGTATATATGTATATTTATTTATTTACTTTTTTTAATATATCTTTTTTTGATAAACTTACAGGTTATTATCTGAAAAGTTTTTACCAAGTCAGAATATTCTTCCTACCTCACGTGATGAAATGAAGAAGATAATCAACAATCTTGGTATAGATTATCAATGTATACATGCATGTCCTAACATTTGTATTTTATATAGAGGTGAATATGCAAACTCTTTGACATGTCCCAAATGTCGATCTCCTGGATATAAGGGCGCAGAAGGTAAAATCCCAAAAAAGGTATTGAGACATTTTCCATTGGCTCCACGGATTAGACATATGTTTCAAAGCCATGAATTATCAAAGCTTTTGACTTGGGGACATGATCACAAAAGTACTAATGGAATAATCAGAATTCCTCATGATAGTGTTGCTTTTCAGCATATTCATTCTACATGGCCTGAATTTGCACAAAATCCACAGAATCTAAAGTTAGGAGTTGCATTAGATGGTGTTAATCCATTCTCCATGAAATCGAGTAAATGGTCAACATGGCCAGTGGTAGTCATAAACTACAATCTTCCACCATATCTTAGCATTAAAAAGGAACATTTAATGCTTTCACTTTTAATCCCAGGCAAAAGACAAGTTATAGATATGAATGTATATCTTGCTCCTTTCATTGATGATTTTCAAGAGTTATGGAGAGGTATTAATGTCATTGATGTATGGAAAAGCATCAATGAAAGACATATTACAGTTCGTGGTATTGTGGCTTGGACTATTCACGATTTTCTTGGATATGATGTTTGTTCAGGTATTGATGTAGTTTTTTTATTCAATATGCATGTAAATAAACATGATTTAATCTAATTATATTTTTATCATTTTCCATGATGCAGGAATATCTACTAAGGGTTATAAAGCTTGTCCATATTGTGGTGATTGGTTGAGATCAATCTATAGTAAGAATCTCAACAAAAATATTTATCTTCGACATCGACAATTGCCTGATGATCATCCATTAAGATGTAAAAGAGAAGCCATACATTTTAATGGAAAGCTTGAAACAGGTCAGTATCCAAAACGTATGACGCCTATGGATTGCTATAAAAAATGGACAGATGAACCTCTGATAGATCCAGAAGCAGAAATCTTCAGTGATGATTCAGATAATGAGTATGTGAACAGAGGTAAAGGAAAATTGGCACTCACAGAGAACATATCAATATGGTATTCTTTGGAGTATTGGAAAGAGTCAAAAGTATGTCATCTTCTAGATCGTCTTCATATATTCAAAACTATTGGTTATTAACTATGGCAGCATCTTCTTGGACTAAAAGATACCACAGCATCAAGGAATGATTTGAAAGATAAAAAATCCAAACCAAATTTATGGCCAATTTTTGATAGACATCGACAAGAAACAACTTATGCACCTGGTCCTTGGGTACTTACAACAAAAGAGATACAGACTATCAACAATAGAATTCAATTAATTAAGACTCCTATAGGATATGGAGCATTGTTTCAAAACATGTTTACTATGGATGATAAGAGCTTATCTGGGTTAAAGACCCATGACTGGCATAACTTTTTGAAACATATTTTACCTTTGGTTATCGATGGATGTACAACGAAAGGAGTACGAGATGTGATCTATCATCTTGGATCACTTATAAGGTAATTATGATACTTTTATATTTAATATGTATGAATATTGGATATCTTTTATTTTTTAATTAACTTCTTTATAATTGTTTTTATGATATGTATAGGTGGATTACATCCAAAGAGATCGACAAAAACTCGATCCCACAAAAAAAACGTGAATGCAAAGAGCTACTATGTTTGATGGAGAAAGAACTTCCTACTTCATTTTTTGATATTCAGGTTCATTTATTAGTCCATCTTGTAGATGAGATAGAGATTGTAGGTGTTGTTAACACTCGATGGATGTTTTGGGTCGAGTGATTTATGGGAATACTAAAAGGTTATGTGCGACAAAGAGCAAAACCAGAAGGATCCATGGAAAAGGGTTGGATGCTTGAAGAGTGCATGTATTACGTTAGTGAGTACCTTGAAAGAGTTCATGAAGAAGCTCCACATGCATGGACCAACGAGTCTTCTTCAAAAATAACAGATGAGGTATTATGAGGTAAGGGGGTTCCATTCTAATTTACATTTCAAGAAAAAAATGATGTTTCTACTTTTGTAGCATATAATAGCGAATGCATGCAAGCATTCCTTAGCGAGTATGAGGAACTTCAAAATCTCCGAAGTAAAAGGCGAAAAAACAAAAGATCTAGACGTAATCTCGATAATAATGAGATTACAGATATACCTTCTTTCACGGATTGGCTATATAGTCGTTTGCAATGCACCAACGCAAAAAATGAAGAAATCTCAGATGAGCAAAGAGAGTTAATGATAGGTTGTGAACGAAAGGTAATTTTATTAAAATAATATTTTATTTTTTTCATATATGTATGTTAGTTTCTATTTACTAATTGAATTTATTTTGCAGGCTCGAATGTTCACTAATATGTGGGCTTTTGGAGAGCATATTAGAATCAAAGGCATTGATTCTTTACGTAAACTAGAGGATTCTAGTATTGTTGCTTCTTTCAAGCAACTATCATGTGCTAGCTCAAAAGAAACGAACCTTATAGATAGCGAACTTGGTTACATAAGAACTATTGTTGGTATCTACGAAATTTCATTTCGTACATTCAAACACGTAGAAAAAAGTTTATATATTTTGTTTACAGTTAGTTATTTTTTTAAGCACGTAATAATGGGTTTCTGTTGTTATATATTTTGATAGGTCATTTTGAAGGTTGACTGGTTTCAAGCGGAGTATTAAGGTAGTAATTCCACATTAAGAAAGGAATTATCTGGGTTTTGGGTAATTGATTCTTCTAAGGTAATGCGATCTACTAAAGAACCATATATTCTTCCTAGGCATATTGAACAAGAATTTTTTTATAAAAACCCAGTTGCTCATCCTTGGTGGAAAGTCATTCATGTGCAACCTAGAGGTAGGTCATTGTTTGAATAGTTTATTGTTAGAGAGATCGAAGAAAGTCCTCTTGATGATTCAGCATCAGATACTGATACATCAACATCTGAAATAGAAATTAGAATCATTATACATGATAATGATACTAATCTTTTTGATGAAGAGGATAATTCTCTACATGCTGATTCTACTGATGAGGAAGAGGAATTACCAGAAATAGATATTAATCCATCAATAGATGATGTGATTCATGAGAACATAGATTTAACAATAGAAGAAATAAATGAAATCAATAAGGATAATGAAGATGATACTATATTGATGTCTTACCAAAATGATGGCAATAATGAAAACATATGAGCAGATTAGATAGTAAATTCTACTCTAGTTATCGATCAATAACTTGAAGCTTCTGAATGGATATCAGATAATAGATTTTTTTATTAACTTGAATAACGATGAATCCTACTAGAGAGATGAAATCATGTTCTTCTAAGTTAGAACATGAAGCTCGCGGGTATGCCTAATTATTTTATATATAGCTTTATCTTCGAGGAGCAAATTTTTATCATGTATGTATGCATATGTGTGTGTATTCATGTGTATTATATGTATACATATGTTAGTATGCATATATATGTATTTCATGTATATGTATGTGTTTGCATGTGTGTGATATATGTATACATGTGTTAAATATGCATATGTGTATATATGCATATGCATTTATGTAAAATATTCATGTATTCATGTAATATATGCAAGTGTTTATAATTGTGTACATGTATATATATATATGTGTCTACGTGTAAATATGTACATGTAAATATGTATGCATGTATATATATGTTTATGTGTGCATGTAGGCATGTATATGTGATGTGTACATGTATATTTGTATATATGTCTATGTGTAAATGTGTACATGTAAATATGTTAGTATGTATATATATATTTATGTGTGCATTTAGGCATGTATGTGTGATGCATAATATATCTACTGCATTTTATATTTATGTATCCTATCTACATGATGTGTATATATCTTTATATATATTATGATCCTCGTTGATTCGAGTAGCTATACATAGAGGCATAAGGTTGGGAGGAGAGACATCTCTCTAGTAGGACGTCGGAGGTGTACATATACTTGAAACATATGGCTAAAAGATTGAATTAGAGTTTTTAAATTAGGGGTTTTTAAACTCTAGTATCGAAATTAGTGTTTTCAATTTAGGATTTTTGAAAAAGGATTTATTTATTTATTTATTTATTTATGCGTATGCATGTGTTGTGTATGTATGTGTATCTATATGTGCATATGCATGTGTTGTGTGTGTATATATGCATGTGTATATGTATATATGCATGTAAATATGATTATATGAGTCTATGTGTGTGTACATATGATTATGCATGTGTATGTGTATGTGAGTATGTGTACGTTTATGTGAGTATGTGTATGTGTCTATGTGTATTCATTATATGTGTGTAACTGCATGCATGCGTATGTGTGTAACAATGTGCATGTATGTGTGTGTATGTATAAATGTGCATGTATATGTACATGTGTGTAAATGTGCATGTATGATGTATATGTGTGTGTATGCGTGTATTTATACCTCTAGTCTCTCTCTCTCTCATATACATACATACATGCATAAACACACATACTCATATCCACATATATATACATAAAAGCAGTGCACACCATGCATTATCGTGACGATGAGCCATAAGTGTCCGCATCTCTTTTAGACACCGCTTAAGCGACCATCCTGTCCCAAACTCTGTCTCAAGTGAACTAAGTATGTATTTTTTATCCCTCTCATCATGCACACTACAAAAATAAAAAACATAATGTAAATAAAACATAAGATATTTATTTCAATTTATATGTAAAATTTTTACTTACTTCCACGGTAAGTGGACAAAGCGCAGATAAGAGTCGCATAGTGCCCGCATTCTTCTCTTGAACTCCAATCCATTCCCTATGTACACAATGTTCCCCTCTAGCTCTATGTCGCACTCTAGTCCTAAGGTGCCTATGCATGTCCTCATAGGCAACTCTGCTATGCTATCAAGATTTCGAGGTGGTATAGGTGTCCTGAAAATAGATAGATAAAAATAAATAAAAATATGTGTTATAATATCATTAAAAAAGTTTATGAAAACAAACATACCTATGAGCAGATAGCTCTCTTCCTGCATGTGGAGCCGTAGAAGAGCCCTCGTCTGATCGCAAGGTAAGCATCTGGATCGTATAGTCAAGCTCCTCATCAGACATCTCTGAGTAATCACGCTTTATCGCCCCTAGAGTATCAGACGGAACTCTTGCTCTCATAAGACTTTTTATGAGAGTGAGTTTCGCCTTTCTCTCTCTACTGGGATCCATAATACCTAACATATAAAACAAAATGGTTAGAAATCAATATATATATGTGTACATATGTAAGTGTATATGCATTAAGTATGTGTATGTATGCATGTGTCTGTGTATGTATGTTTGTGTATGTGTGTAGGCATGTGTATGTGTGTACGCATCATTATGTGTGTATGTGTCTTTGTGTGTATGTGTGTGTGTATGTGTGTGTGTATGTGTGTGTATATGTGTGTGTGTATGTATGCATGTATGTATGTATGTATGCATATGCATATGCCTTATGTATGTATATATATGCATGTATGTGTATGTGTGAGTATGTCTCTCTATGTGTGTGTATGCATACATGTGTGTATGTATGCATATATGTGTGTATGTGTGTATGTGTGTGTGTATATGTGTTTGTATGTGTGTATGCATGTGTATGTGTGTGTATGCATTCTTATGTGTGTATGTGTGTTTGTGTGTGTGTATGTGTGTGTGTGTGTGTCTATGTGTATGTGTGTGTGTCTATGAGTGTGTATGTGTTTATGTGTATGTATGTATCTATGTGTGTGTATGTATCTATGTGTGTATGTGTATGCATGTATGTATGCATGTGTATGTGTGTATGCATCATTATGTGTGTATGTGTGTGTGTATATGTGGGTGTGTGTATGTGTATGTGTGTGTGTGTCTATGAGTGTGTATGTGTTTATGTGTGTTGGAACCTTGAAGTTATGAAGGACCCATGAAGCTATGAAGTCTATGGAGTACTTGGAGTCCTCCCTTGAAGCTAAGGATACTTGGAGGCTCAAATCCTTGTGTGGCAGTCTCTCAAATTTCCCACTTTTTCCTTTTGTTTACAAGCTCTTCATAGGAACTCTCTCTTACTTCCTTTTTTGAGAAAACCCATAAAAACACAACTTTACCTTTTTTTTCTTGTAGACGACTTCTTTTTTTAAGTCTTGCCTTATTTTAGAAATGGAAGCCCTTTTGGAAACGTATGAAGAGCTCTCTCTCTCTCTTGAAAGATTCTCTTGAAAGATTCTCTTCTTGATTTTCCCAACTACCTTTTATTTTTAGGATATCTCAAATTAATGAAGCCTTTGGCCACTTGTATCCAACGGATTCCTCCTCCTCTCTTATATAAGGAGGGGCTCATTTTGTAAAAGGGAGGTCCCTTGGCCATGGCATTGGCCTCCATGCTAATGGAATGAAGGTTCATTTGGCTTCCACATTTCTCCTTGTGTGCGAGGCGTTGGTCCATGTGTGTGGGTTTGGCACTTGGGGTTGGCTTGTGTGTGAGCATTGCCCTCCCTTGCTCCTTTTGACGTTGGCCATGGTGCCATTGTTCATGGACGTGGGTGTGTGTGCGTTGCTTGCACTTCTTGCAACTCCTCTTGGAAGAGCCCCTCACTTCCATGTGAGGCGGTTTGGGTTGGTTACTCCCCATACTTCAACAAAATTTGGCGCCGTTGCCAGGGATGATCGACCTTCAACCGTTGGGTTTTTTCAAGCTTGCCGTGCGTACACTTGATGGATGCACCTCACGCTTGGATTGAGTTGTGGATCTGTGTGGCCTTCGATTGAGCAAGGGTACCTCTTGTTTTGTTAATTTTTTGAGTAGGTTAGTTCATTTGTTTGTTTGTTGCACAAAAACATCTTCTAATCCTTCTCTCTCTCATTTTTGCTCACATACGCACACCTCCACACATACACATCGATGCCGGCATCACTGTACATGTATGTCATAGTCATTTAATGTTGAGTGGGCGGGGGAGTGTACTCATGGCTCCCTCCCACTTTCCATTTCTTTTCAAGTAAACAAAATGAAAAAAAAAAAGCAACCATTTCTTTTGAGATTACGAAGAAAGAACTTGAATAGAAAAATACATTTTCCTTTTTGTATGCGCAAGATTCTCTCCATTTAATGTGAATGCACCTGAAAGATCATGACTGGCTATGAGCAGTGGTTGGCACAACTTGGCAGGTGCATTAAAATGCTTTGTCTGTACTCTATTGATTATGATTCGGTGCATGTGAGCTTGGGTATGGGTCTTCTCTCTCCTCCTTAAAGGAGTTGGCAGAACCGTGCATAGGCGGAGGGAGTAACGTTCTCCTTTCCTTCCCTCTCTCTGATTGTGGGAGACTCCATTGATTCTCTCCCTACATGTCTATAACTTCTCGCTTTGGATGTCATTTTCTCTTGCGTGCCTCAGTTCTATGGCTACGAGCATCTTTGTTGCTTCACCATCGCTCTAATCTACATAGTGCGCTCTGTGTCTATGGCATCACCATGTTTCATGTGGTGGCTGAATTTGCTGAGGCTCCCCCTCTGTGTCTGTGGTAGTTCTACTTTGGGGCTTGAACTCTGTGCGAACTACCCTCCTCAGCAGTGGCCCTTTGCTACTGGCGTTATTACTCAATCTCTTTTCACTACCAAGGTGAAGGTATGTGCGCGATATACCCCTCTTGACGATCTGCTGATGCATGGAAGGATTATAGCTTCTATCTTTCTTGCGGCTGATTCGGGTGCCCTTGCGTTCGAGCTACAACGTGCTCCTTGTAATCTGCCTTGGATGTGTGGGTCAATGGTGATTGTCTGCATAAAACAGAATACATCGAACACACTCAAGGAACCATAACACACACTTATCATTAATTTTACAATTTGTCACACATGCACAAAGTGTAAAAGTTGCTCTCAAACTTGGTAGCCTCTATTTGATCATTGATTATTAGTAAAGATAAAGAGGTTTGATGGATTAACAGGTTGGAACCATGGCTTTTTGAAAGTTGTCTTGTGGTGACTATCCATGTACTTGAACTTGTGCTAGTAAATTGCAAGTCAATCATATATTCACTCTTCATGATAATCACTCTTTACGAACTGTATGCCTTTTTCTTGGACTACCAATGCTGGAATCGGATTGTAGGGTTAAAATGTATTTATTGACTATGCTTGAAAGGTTTGCATAGGTGTTGGAATTGCTTGCAGCTTTGCTTCAAGTACAATTTTGTCTGGGATGGTGTCCAAGAAATCTTGAATTTGTGGAAGACACACTTCTAGCATGGAGGGTTCAAGCATCTACTCTCTTGGAGGTCCTCGTCAACTTTGGGATGTCACACTTTATGTCCATATTGTTGTAAGGCTATGGGATAGAAGCATGTTCAAGATGGTATTGTAAGGCCACTCTTTGCATACAATGGAAGGTGATCCTCTGTTCACTTTCTTTATACAGTTTCTTATGTTTTTGAGTGGTATGTATGCTTTTTCCCTTCATGCATTTTCTTTCTCATCATCCTTGGATGTGCTAGGTTTAAGCTTTACATGGAATTGGGTGCACTCACCACTCTCAATTGAGGTCTTTGCAGTGGTGTGACTTCATGGTTTTGTGGCATGCTGAAAATATGTGCTGATCCTTTCTATTTCAAGATGGCATTGCCCTCTTGGGCTGCAAGGAATTGTCTTGGATTTTTGTGATTGCCAATTCACTTTAAGTAAGAATTGGGTGGTTATAGTCATGGGGATGCATTGGAATGTTTGATCTTTGATTGCTTCTATGTTTGATGTACATCATGAATTTTGTACACATATAAATGATGCTACTAAAGGCATGCCATTTGGATTGTTAGCAAGTTTATGATGCATCCATGGGGGTTTCCTTTCGTTAATGGGCCTTGCTTGACCTGCATAGCACTTGGGCATGCATGTACTTGACTTCACTTAATGGGAAGTAGAAACTGAAGTGGGAATTCATGTTTATTGATTGCAAAAAAAGAAAAAAAAACGGTCTACTTGTTTTAGTATGTGTTAATTTCAGGTTTGAAGGCTCCTTGTGAAGGCTAATCTAGTCTTACAAAGGGCTGCAGAGCAGGATGTATGCGGGGTTGACGGGTATTGTGTCGCTCAACACCGAAGACCTGAAGACTTGCAGACTAGAAGACTTGAAGACCTTGAAGATTCAACATGATCTTGATGAGCTATGTATGGTCCTTTTTTCTCAGCTTTGTCGAGGACGACAAAGACTAGGTGGGGGAGGGTGTTGGAACCTTGAAGTTATGAAGGACCCATGAAGCTATGAAGGCTATGGAGTACTTGGAGTCCTCCCTTGAAGCTAAGGATACTTGCAGGCTCAAATCCTTGTGTGGCAGTCTCTCAAATTTCCCACTTTTTCCTTTTGTTTACAAGTTCTTCATAGGAACTCTCTCTTACTTCCTTTTTTGAGAAAACCCATAAAAACACAACTTTACCTTTCTTTTTTTGTAGAAGGCTTCTTTTTTAAGTCTTGCCTTATTTTAGAAATGGAAGCCCTTTTGGAAACGTACGAAGAGCTCTCTCTCTCTCTTGAAAGATTCTCTTGAAAGATTCTCTTCTTGATTTTCCCAACTACCTTTTATTTTTAGGATATCTCAAATTAATGAAGCCTTTGGCCACTTGTATACAATGGATTCCTCCTCCTCTCTTATATAAGGAGGGGCTCATTTTGTAAAAGGGAGGTCCCTTGGCCATGGCCTTGGCCTCCATGCTAATGGAATGAAGGTTCATTTGGCTTCCACATTTCTCCTTGTGTGCTAGGCGTTGGTCCATGTGTGTGGGTTTGGCACTTGGGGTTGGCTTGTGTGTGAGCATTGCCCTCCCTTGCTCCTTTTGACGTTGGCCATGGTGCCATTGTTCATGGACGTGGGTGTGTGTGCGTTGCTTGCACTTCTTGCAACTCCTCTCGGAAGAGCCCCTCACTTCCATGTGAGGCGGTTTGGGTTGGTTACTCCCCATACTTCAACCATGTGTATGTATGTATCTATGTGTGTGTATGTGTCTATGTGTGTATGCATATGTGTGTGTATGCATCATTATGTGTGTATGTGTCTATGTGTGTATGTTTGTGTGTGTATATGTGTGTGTGTATGTGTCTATGTGTCTATGTGTATGTGTCTATGTGTATGTGTCGCTATGCGTCTATGAGTGTGTATGTGTCTATGTGTGTGTATGTGTATATGTGTGTGTATGTGTGTGTATGTGTGTATGTGTGTGTATGTGTGTTATGTATGCTTGTATGTATGCATATGTGTGTATGTGTGTGTATGCATTATGTATGCATATGCGTGTGTATGCATTATGTATGTGTATGTATGCATGTATGTATGTATGCATATGGATATGCATTATGTATGTATATATATGCATGTATGTGTATGTGTGAGTATGTCTCTCTATGTGTGTGTATGCATATATGTGTGTATGTATGCATATATGTGTGTATGTGTGTGTGTATATGTGTTTGTATGTGTGTATGCATATGTATGTGTGTGTATGCATTCTTATGTGTGTATGTGTCTATGTGTGTGTATGTGTGTGTGTGTCTATGTGTATGTGTGTGTGTCTGAGTGTGTATATGTTTATGTGTATGTATGTATCTATGTGTGTGTATGTATCTATGTGTGTATGTGTATGCATGTATGTATGCATGTGTATGTGTGTATGCATCACTATGTGTGTATGTGTCTATGTGTGTATGTGTGTGTGTGTGTGTATATGTGTGTGTATATGTGTGTGTGTGTGTGTCTATTTGTATGTGTGTGTGTCTATGAGTGTGTATGTGTTTATGTGTATGTATGTATCTATGTGTGTGTATGTGTCTGTGTGTATGTGTATGCATGTATGTATGCATATGTATGTGTGTGTATGCATCATTATGTGTGTATGTGTCTATGTGTGTATGTTTGTGTGTGTGTATATGTGTGTGTGTATGTGTATGTGTCTATGTGTATGTGTCGCTATGCATCTATGAGTGTGTATGTGTTTATGTGTGTGTATGTGTCTATGTGTGTGTATGTGTCTATGTGTATATGTGTATGCATGTATGTGTGCATATGTGTGTATGTGTGTGTATGCATTATGTATGCATATGTGTGTGTATGCATTATGTATGTGTATGTAAGCATGTGCATTATGTATGCATGTAAGTATGCATGTATGCATATGCATATGCATTATGTATGCATATGCATATGCATTATGTATGCATATGTGTGTATGTGTGTGTATGCATTATGTATGCATATGTGTGTGTATGCATTATGTATGTGTATGTAAGCATGTGCATTATGTATGCATGTAAGTATGTATGTATGCATATGTATATGCATTATGTATGCATATGTATGCATGTATGTGTATGTGTGTGTATGTCTCTCTATGTGTGTGTATGCATATATGTGTGTGAATGTGTGTGTACATGTGTTTGTATTTGTGTATGCATGTGTATGTGTGTGTATGCATATGCATATGCATTATGTATGCATATGTGTGTATGTGTGTGTATGCATTATGTATGCATATGTGTGTGTATGCATTATGTGTGTGTATGTAAGCATGTGCATTATGTATGCATGTAAGTATGTATGTATGCATATGCATATGCATTATGTATGCATATGCATATGCATTATGTATGCATATGTATGCATGTATGTTTATGTGTGGGTATGTCTCTCTATGTGTGTGTATGCATATATGTGTGTGAATGTGTGTGTACATGTGTCTGTATGTGTGTATGCATGTGTACGTGTGTGTATGCATCATTATGTGTGTATGTGTGTGTATATGTGTGTGTATGTGTGTGTGTCTATGTGTATGTGTGTGTATCTATGAGTATGTATGTGTGTGTATGTGTCTATGTGTGTATGTGTATGTGTCTGTGTGTGTATGTGTCTGTGTGTGTGTATGTATCTATGCATGTGCATTATGTATGCATGTAAGTATGTATATAAATTATATGCAAATGCATATGCATTATGTATGCATGTATTTGTATATGTGTGTATGTCTCTATATGTGTGTGTGTGTATGCATATATGTGTGTGTATATGTGTATGTGTGTGTATATGTGTCTGTATGTGTGTATGCATGTGTATGTGTGTGTATGCATGTGTATGTGTGTATGTGTCTATGTGTGCATGTGTGTGTGTACGTGTGTGTGTCTATGTGTATGTGTGTGTATCTATGAGTGTGTATGTGTTAATGTGTGTATGTGTCTATGTGTGTGTATGTTTCTATGTGTGTGTATGTGTAGTGGATGTATTATGCATGTTGCTTATTGAGGATAGATCGGGTGGTACTTATTATCCTATTCTTGTAGTGGATGTATTCTGCATGTTGCTTATTGAGGATAGATTGGATGGTACTTAATATCCATTGTGGGCATATATGATGCATTATGAGTTGGTAGCAGAATGATTGTGGAATATTATGCAGGGTATTTAAAAACACCCTGTACGCCTACAAATATAGTTATTGAAGGTGACGTTGATGGCATTGAAGATCATGATCTTGAGATTACTGTCTATGTTGTGGTTCTTATTGAAGCTACCATAGAGCAACTTTCTTGGGATGGAAGAGATGCTCATGCTCATGCATTGATAACTTTGTCTATCAAATGTGCCATTATTCCTCACATTCCCTCTTGCAAAACAGCAAAGGATGCTTGGGATACACTTACAAACTTATACTAGGCAAGAAATGAGGTTCCTATTGCTTATGTTAAAAAATAGTTGGAGAGTAAGCATGTGAATGAAGGAGAATCCATGGATAGTTTTTTGAAAAAAGATCAAAGATTTGAAGGAACTATTGATTTTGAAGTGATAAGGTCTTGCCAACTAGTTCACTTGTGCAAATTGTTCTTAATGATCTTTTAGATTCATATCATTGTTTTTCTTCCACTCTTGAAATGATGATGAAAGGAAATCCAAATGCCATTTAAGGAGCTAGTCTGTGTTTTGTTGTAGGAAGATTAGTCTAGGTAGAACATGTCCATTATGCATGTTGTGAAAGAAGCTTTCTAATTTAGTTAGAAGGGCAAAGGTAAATGGAGCTCATCTACTAGTAAGTAGAAATCTACTGAAGTTGCATATTCTAAGAAGCAATACAAAGATGAGAAGAAAAGAAAAATGAGAAAAAAAATTTCAAATACTATGAAGAAAATGATAATGTCATAAAAATGTATCCAAAACAAGATGTAAAAGAGGCAAAGAAGAAAGAGACTGGAATGGTTGTTGCAGACGCCTCTACACCAAAAAGACAGTCTACTAATCTTGTGTGGAATGAAGAATGGATGTATACTATTGTATGCAGCTATGACCCATTTTTGCATCACTAGTGTATGTTTGTAGTAGGTTGGGATGTTTGATACTTTGACAAGGAATCGGTAGTATCAATTTGACTACTAGTGGTGGTAGTCCTTTCACATTCGCAGATGCTTTGTATGTACCGAGAATCAAGAAAAATAAATTTTTTGCTTCAATATCACCCAAGATTGGCTTGGTAGTCAAATTTATTGATGAGAGATGTATAGTTTGTCATGGACAAGGGAAACCATCCTCAACCCTAGATTCCATGTGACTTTTTGTATCTCATGATCGGCTCAAAATTTCGAGTAACTAATGCTTCCATTGTGTCTCAAACATCTCAAAACTCTAAGATTGAGTGTCTACTTGCTTGAATATGATATCAAAAGGTAATGTTTCAAATTGATAACATCATTGATGACATCATCAATTTGTAATGGCCTTAGAACTACCCTTGGGAACCTATATAAGGAGGGGTTGGCCACATATACACTCAGTCTTGAGGATACGAGTCTTTCGAGCCCAAGGAGTCATGATCACGAAGTAAGTGCTCTCCAAGTTTTGGTTCAAGTTCTAGTCTTATCCTTTGGTCTAGTCTTGTCTATTCTAGTATCCTAGACATCATGTCTTGTTCTATTGTAATCTCATAGTATGACATCCCTTCTATTGATTCCTTCTATGTGCATCATCTCTCTAAAGGGAGTTGTTGTAACCCAGATGTCTTGCTTCATGCCTATGGTCCCGGGTTGTGCGATCTCTTGTATGATCTCTAGTCCCATTATCCACACCTATGAGTCTTGGGATGTGGGATGTCTCATGTCGGTTACATACCCTTGTATTATTTCCCTACATGGATGATCTTGTAGTTCGAAGTGAATTCTAAAATCTTGTATGGGCTAGGGAGCACAATCTAGTGCTTGCCTCACATTTTGACAAACTTAGTACATCAATTGTATGCCTAGAATGATTGATCCATATCCATACTCCTAAATATCAAATTTACATTTAATGATATGTATCAATAAGGTAGTTCAATGTGAGATTCATTTGTTCAAATGAATCCAAGTCCAGGAGCTAGCAACATTGAGTAATCAAGACACGATTTATGAAGAATATGAATCAATAATCTTTGAGGTACACTTGCTCAAGTCTCTCCATCAAAGATCTTGGAATTACAGTAAGGTATCACTAGATGTCTCAACAATCTATATTATGGAAAACCAATGCAGTTGGATAACATTAGGTTTAGACCACTTACACCCACGAAAGGAAAACATCATTAGGATAATGGATTATGCTTTTATTGCGGAGATGATGATGGTAGGGTACTCAAATGTCCTAAAAAGAAGAAAAAAGTTGGAATTCAGAATTCCACAATCAACATACTATATCAAAGGAATCATCATCAAAGTCAAAGAATGAATATATCTCATAATGAGAATTAGACATTTGATGCTGCAGCTAGATATACTATGAACCCTTTCTAGTTTCATCATGGATATCCATCATCATGATGTTCCAGTACCACATGTGTCCCACCAGAGCACTCCAATCTACCACTCCATATGAGGCTTGTCATGGTCACAAGCCATCTGTTGCTTGTGTATGTGTCTTTGGTTGTCTTGGATATACATTAGGGTCATATTTGGTACATTTGCATCATTATTTAGGCATTGCATTTATGCAAGTTGATGGAGGAATAGATTTGTGTTAAAGAAAATATATTAATAGATTATTGTAGCATTTTGACCTTAAAGAGTGCAGACCTATTGCCACTCCTATGGAAATGGGTTTATGGTTGACTCTTCAAGATGTTGGAGATGCATTTGATATTCTTCTTTATGAAAAAGATGTTGGATAATTGATTTACTTATGCATAACTTGGCCAAATCTTCATTTTGTTGTCTGTTAGATGATGAGGTTTATGCATTTCCCATGTGTCAAGCATTCGCATGATGTTAATTGCATATTTTTCTACTTTAGTGCTACGGGACTACTTAGATTGCTTTATCCCAAGGGGGATCATAACCACTAGATTTATATGCTTATTCTGACTCACTAAGATGCTTGCTATGAAATTCATGTATCCACGTGTCTTTTGCTTCATGCTTGGTAGCTCATGCTTCATTGAGCAAGAAGAAGCCCATTGTGGCCACTTCTAGGTGTGATGCTGAGTATAGGGTAGATTTCAAAGTGATTGTTGAGTGTGTGGCTTAGATGCATTTTGGTTGATTTAGGTGTTGGTAAATTTCCCACCACCAACATCATCATGGATAGTGAGAGCACATTGTAGTTATGAAGAACCGTCTCTTCCATGATTGCACAAAGCACATTGTGGTACACTAATATAGTGAAGAAGCTAAAAGGCTTTCTAGACTATAATGATGGTTCACATAAATTTTCAAGGAATGAAGGATATGTAAAGGACGAATGTACTAGGCTACCTAAAATATTGTGATTATGAAAGCATGAAACATATTTGTGAAGCTTAGGAATCAAGAAGCAAAGTTGAATTTTCCTTTCCATAAAAATGAACACATAAGATCTAGTTCAAAGTTTATACAAAATTATCTAACTTTAATGAAGGGGTGGATTGTTTATCCAATGTCTTATGTTAGAGTTTCTACGTATTATCTACATTCAAATGGAAATTCACTTACAATAGATATCCATGCTAAAATGATGGTTTACTTGAGAAGGGTAATAGATACATTGGAGAGTGTTGAAGGTTGATCATAATAATTTAAATGCATGCATCAAACTCATTTTTGGGGAGATGTTGTTTTTAGTGATATGCAATTCATGATTAGGGTGTCAATATAATATATTCCATCATTCAAAACATATCAGTGTCGGTTTTACAAGAGTCAAAACCATTCCCACTTGAATTTTTTTTGGATGTATCCTATATGCAAGTGACAAATGAATTGAAATACGAAATGTATGATAACATAAAAGACAATCATAACATTAGTGTAGGAAAGTGATAAGAAATATGAAGAGTTATATACCCCAAGCATAAAGATTTAATTTTTAGGGGTTTCTAGCTTCCTCAAGCAATGATGAGTTTGTCCGCGTTGTATAAGAAATAGAAATAATATATTACTTCAACTAGCTTGAGAAGTCTCGTGGAGTGCTAGTTTCAGAGGCTGAAATCATTTGATTCCCTTTGGCATTTTTCATTGTTGGAAGGAACATTTTTCGTCCATTTGTAGTGATCAGAATTAAAAACACTTCCTTAGGTTTAAGTGGACCTTAAGATGCTATTCTTAACTTTATCAATCTCCTTGTCAGGCCTTAGGGCTATCCCTACCCAATCTTTGTCCTTACCGAGTTGGTGGACTCTACCATTTCTAATAGGTGTTACTACTAAAGCAATGCTTGTGTAGGATCAAGAGGTGCCATGTGTGTTGTGCTAATAATGAGATAATTCTTTCCTACATACTTTCAAGATCTTAAATGATTGGATGTCTTGGAATTGGACCATAGTAGAAACATCCAAGTTAGATTTTTTGATCAAATTCAAACTTCATTCTTTAAGAGAAGTTGTATTGAATTTGAGAGGAGTTCTCAAAGTTAGAGTATCCATTCACTTTTGCTACATCCATGCACATGGTGCATAGATATGGATCACACATATCACTTTTGATGGAGAAACTGTGAATCTAATTATTTTGTTTGTTTATGCTATGGATTCCCAATTTTCAGAAAGCAAAAGATTGAATTAGATAAGGATGGTTAATCCAGCAATTGGAGTCTAGTGAGACTTAACTGAAAAGATGAGTATATCTATTAGTAGTGGACTCTAGTGTAAATTCATAAAGTAGTGGTGGAGAACAAACATGTCAAAGGTGGCTCAACCACTTTAATTATAAAGAATGATGAGTGTTTCATGTTTAAAAGTAGCTCAAGTTACTCGACAGGTTATGGTTAGTCCCTAAATTTATGTAATGGAAAATTGGGTGGAGAGTTAGAGGTCATTCTATTGGGTGCATGAAGGCTGGATTCTTGGAGTTCATTACAACTTGTTGCAAATGAGCATGGTTCAAACAATTGGTTCTCTACTAGAGAGATCATTTTAGCATATGTGCCCACAAAGGATAACATTGTAGACTTTCTCACAAAGGATCCGGTTGGGGAGAAGTTTGCAGATTTTCATAAATTTTTGGCCTTACTTGCCTCTATGGAATGCTCTCTTTCCACATTGCTTGATACTTCCTTATACATGAGTGCTATCTCCTTTTTCACTACATCACTCTCAAGGTGGATATGTTGATATATTTTGGTAATGATGTGTGTGAACATACTTTGGACTATTGAGGCACTTTTTCCCTCTTTGGGAAGTTTTTTTTCCTTGCATGTATACCTATAACCCTAACGGATTACTTATCTTTGTACATTCACTTGGTAATTCATTCAGTTTTATGTTGTGCTCAAAGATTCTTCTTCTCACTTGTGTTTGTTTGTGTGCTTCCATAGACCCCAAACTCTAACATTATTATTATTATTATTATTAGTGATATCATTATTATTATTATTATTAATTTTATTATTATTCATATACATGATATAAGTATAAAATAGTATTACCAGTAGTATTAATATTATTGCGAGTGGGTTGCCTCGCATGTGTTCGTTAACTTTTACCTCTATTTGTTTGTTTGTGTTGTGAAAGAGGGAAATTGATCTTACTATTCATTACATGCTCTTAAAGTGTCTCTTTTTTTTTTCGGGAAAAGGGAAGTTCAACTTGTGACCTACTGTTCCTGATGGCTTGACGTAGATGAAAGTACACTAGTGCATGAAGAGCTTGAGTTAATTGAAGGCGCAATAGTTAAGGGTTAACACCTACTAGAAATGGTAGATTCCAATGATTCAATAAAGACAAACATTAGGTAGGGATAGCGCTAAGGCCAGATGAGGAGATTGATAACGTTCAACAAGATCATCCCAAGGTCCACTGGTTCTCAAGGGAAGTGGTTTTAACTTCTGAGCACTACAAATGGATGAAAAATGTCCTCCCAACGTAGCTCATTGGGCCAAAGTCCATGCCGATATACACATGCGTACAAAAATATACATTTTTTAGGTCTAGATCTTTAAGATTAGGATTTTAGGGTTTAGGCATACATATAATTCAATTACATTTATATTAAGAGAAAATATAGAAAAAAATCAGAAAAACTATGAATATATAAATAAATAAATAAATAAATAAATATATATATATATATATATATATATATATATATAATAGGATAATTATAAAGATAAATAAATATGAAAACAACTAGTGTTTTGAATAAATAAATTAAATATATAAAAATAGGTTTAATTTTGAGGATTTTAATCAGAGTAAATATATATACACATACATATACACACATATACTTAAACACATATCTATATACACATATATATACACATACACATATGCACGTGTATATACATGTGCATGTGTAAAAACCCTAAAACCCTAATCGGAAAGACCTAGACCTAAAACATGTGTGTATGTGTATGCATGTGTATATATATGTGTATGTGTATATATATGTGCATAAGTATATGTGTATGTATGTGTAAATAGCCCAAAAACCTTAATCCTATTTTTATATATTTGATGTAAAAAAAACTTTAAAATCGAAATTTTATATATTTAATTAAAACACTAGCTTATGTGTGTGTATATGTGTGCATGTGTGCATGTGTGTATGTATGTGTGTGTGTGAATGTATGCATGTGTGTCTATGTATGCAAGTGTGAGTATATGTGTATGTGTGTGTATGTATGCATGTGTGTGTGCATGCATGTGTGTATGTATGTGTGTGTGTGTGTGCGTGTAAGTGTATGCATGCATGTGTGTATATGTGTGCATGTGAGTGTATACATGCATGTGTGTATGTATGCATGTGTGTACATGTGTGTGTGTATGTATGCATGTGTGTATATGTGTATGTGTGTGTATGTATGCATGAATGTGTGTATATGTGTATGTGTGTGTATGTATGCATGCATGTGTGTATATGTCTGTATGTATGTGTGTATGCATATGTGTATATGTGTGTGTATGTATGTGTGTATGCATGTGTGTATATGTGTGTATGCATGCATGTGTGTATATGTGTGTGTATGTATGCATGCATGTGTGTATATGGTGTATATATGTGTATATGTATGTATGTATGTGTGTATATGTGTGTGTATGTATGTGTGTATGCATGTGTGTGTATGTGTATGTATGCATATGTGTATATATGTGTGTATATGTATGTGTGTGTATATGTATGTGTGTGTATGTATGCATGTGTGTAGATTTGTATGTGTATGTGTGTATGCATGTGTGTGTGTATGTATGCATGTGTGTATATTTGTATGTGTGTGTATAAATGCATGTGTGCATATGTGTGTGTATGTAAGCATGCATGTGTGTATATGTGTGTATGTATGCATGTGTGTATGTATGCATGTGTGTATGTATGCATGTGTGTACATGTATGTGTGTATGTATGCATGTGTAAATGTGTGTGTGTGTATGCATGTGTATGTATGCTCTATCTTCCTCTCTTTCATCTCTCTTTATCTCTCTCTCTCTTTATCTCTCTATCTCTCTATCTCTCTATCTCTGTATCTCTCTATGTTTCTCTCTCATCTCTCTCTCTGCCTCTCTCTCTCTTTCTCTCTGCCTCTCTCTCTATCTCTCTCTCTCTCTTCTCTCCCTCTTTCTCTCTCTATCTCTCTCTCATCTCTCTCTCTCTCTCTTTCTCTCTCTATTAATAGAGAATAAAACAATCACTTACAAGTATGTCCCTCTTTTGGATCGTTGTCGTCAAAGCATAATGTATGTCTTCTATCATCGAATTCCAAAGAATCGACGCCAAAGAACTTCTGCAAAATCAAAGAGAAGAGAAATTATAAGACCTAAAGCATAGAGAAAGAAAAAGGCTAAGAGTACGTGCACCACTTACCAAGATGTGGGATCTAAACAGAAAGAGAGAGTGTCTGTGTGTAGAGAGAGAGAGAGAGATCTGTGTGTGTGTGTGTGCACAAGGCAGTGCAGGTTGCAATTAGGTTCACGCGCGCAAGTTCGACAGAAGATAACCAGTACTCAAACACGTGCAAAATGTTCATTTTTGCTTTCGAGTTCCCGATATGTTTAAAACATGGCCTCGGTATATGCATCGGTATGGGTGTTGGTATGAGTGTCCGAACTTTCCAGTAAATTACCGATGCTCATACCGATGCTCATACCGATGCTCATACCGATGCATATACCGACGCTCATACTGACGCTCATACTAATGATCGTGAAACCTCCCGATGATCCGTTTTAAACGGTCATACGGACGGTCACTTGATCGTTAGTATCTTTAAGTGGACTTTTCCAACGTTTATGCTGACGCCGGGAGTGACCGTTGGTATAGGCAGCATCGGTATGCCCCTCATATGTTGTAGTGTGAATTTGATATTGTTCTCTATTAGCAATCTATTGGATGCTTGATTTACTTATGCATAAATCTGTTTGATATTTAGTTTGTTGTCTCTTAGATGAGTTGGTTTATGCATGTGCAAGTGTCAAGCATTGGTAGGTATTTAAGTGCATCTTTTGGTACTTGAGTGGTTCCAAACTACTTGGATTGTTGTATCCCAAGGAGGATCATTACCACCAAATTTACATGCTTGTTCTAACTCACTGGGATGGCTGCTAGGAAACTCATGTGTCCACTAGATATCCATCCTAAAGCGATGGTTTATTGGAGATGGGTAATAGATACATCTGAGAGTGTTGAATGTTGATAATAATAATAATTTGAATGCATTTATCAAATTCCGTTTTGGGAAGATGGTTTTTGTGATATGCAATTCATGACTAGAGCTTCAATATAACGTATTCGATCATTCAAAGCATATCAATGTCGGTTTTATAAGAGTCAGAACCATTCCCACTTGAAATGTTTTTTGATGTACCCTATAATGCATGTGATAAATGAATTCAGTTAGAAAATGGCTGATGACGTAAAAGACAATCATAACATAAGGGTAGGAAAGTGATAAGAAATATGACGAGTTCTATACTCCAAGCATAAAAAGTTGATTATTCTGAGTTTGTATTTTCATGAAGCAATGCGGAGTCTATATAGGTTGTTCTATAAGAAACAGAAATCCAGTATAAAAAAGATAGAACTTTAACCAGCATAAATTCTTTTGGTACCTAAGAATGAAATGGATGGAATATTCAAACAGAATGACATCATAAAACAGAGAGCTATATTTCATTTTTGTCTAATGGTGAAAAGCTATATTGCCAAAAAAAGAAAGCCGTATGAAGAATCAGAAAAGCCTGATAGCTGGGTAGATGTTGAAGTTGAAGGAGATGTTGATGTTGAAGTTGAACGAGATTTTCTATCAACTGGAGAATGCATTAGAAGTAGATAGAAAATTCAATAATCACTCGGAAAAAATGTTAGAAGTACTTCAAAATATAGATATCATATTTAAAGGCTTAAATGGCCCATTTATAAATAAACTGATTTTCAAGATGCAATATTGAAGATATAAATAAAAAACCATGGAGAATGCAATTCGACCTAGAAAGGCATAGAAAACGTATTGTGAATCATGTGTGCTTAGGAATGCAACAGTAAAATCATGTTCGTCTCCATACCATAATATGCTTGTGCTGCATAAATATATGGTTCATGTATGACCCAAGAAATTCTAATATATAATACGAAATAAAAATTGTCAAGTAAAAGACTAACCCAAATCTGAATGCGTGATCAACACATGTGAATACGTGATTAGGAATCATTGTATTCTAAAATGTGTGTACGACATGGATGACGGTGTAAACTTATGAAATTGCATGATGAATCATTGTATTTGTAATCGTTGTTTTCTAAAATGTGTGCACAACATTAATCATTGTATTTTTAAATGTGTGCATGACGGTGTTATACCAGTGCGTGATTCCCTACACATGCATACACATATATACATGTTTTAGGTCTAGGTTTTTCCTATTAGGGTTTTAGGGTTTTCACACCTACATAACTTATATACACACATACACATACACATATAATACATATATACATGTATATACACATGCATATAGAAATATACATATTTTAGGTATAGATCTTTAAGATTAGGGATTTAGGGTTTAGGCATACATATAACTCAATTAAATTTATATAAAGAGAAAACATAGAAAACAATTAAGGAAAAAATCTTAATATATAAATAAATACATATATAAAATAGGATAATTATATAGATAAATAAATATAAAAAGAAATATTATTTCAAATAATTTAGTTAAATATATATAATTAAATATATAAAAGTAGGATTAATTAAGGAAAATCTGAATATATAAGTAAATATATATATATAAATAGGATATATATATATAGATAAATAAATATGAAAAGAACTAGTGTTTCAAATAAATAAATTACATATATATAATCAAATATATAAAAATAAGTTTAATTTTAAGGAACACATACATATACACATACACATATATATACACATGCATACACGTATATACATGTTTTAGGTCTAGGTCTTTCTGATTGGGGTTTTAGGGTTTTAACACCTACATAACATATATACACACATACACATACACATATAATACATATATACATGTATATACACATGTATATACACATGTATATACACATGTATATACACATGTATATACACATGTATATACACATGTATATACACATGTATACAGAAATATACATATTTTAGGTCTAGATCTTTAAGATTAGGGTTTTAGGGTTTATGCATACATATAACTCAATTAAATTTATATAAAGAGAAAATATAGATAAAACTTAAGGAAAAAATCTGAATATATTAATAAATATATATATAAAAGAGGATAATTATATAGATAAATAAATATAAAAAGAACTAGTATTTTAAATAATTTAATTAAATATATATAATAAAAAAAATATATATTTAAATATATAAAAAGAGGATTAATTAAGAAAAAAACTGAATATATAAATAAATAAACATATAAAATAGGATAATTATATAGATAAATAAATATAAAAAGAACTAGTGTTCTAAATAAATAAATAAATTATATATAATTAAATATATAAAAATAGGATTTTAACTATATAAGCAATAGACATATATATAATACACATATATAATACCTATAACACATATACACATATATAGGTCTTTAGTATTAGGGATTTAGGATTAGGGTTTTAGGTTTTTTAGGTGTTTAATTATTTAGGTTTTAGTATTTTAGGTTTAAGTCTTTAGGAGTATGATTTTTAAGTTTAATAAAAAAATCAAATGTTCTAAAATGTCCATATTGTATCAAATGGCTTGTTTGGACCTGGAGGAGAGAATGGCATGTCCTTGCACTCAGTGCAAGTATCAAATTTATCGAAAACGATGGATTTGTACTACACATGTTAGAAAGTATGGATCCTTTGATAAAAGTCCACTAGAAAACCTAAGCTACCGTTCGCATGGTCCTCCAGGTGAACAGATGGACCCAAACGACATTGCATCGGTAACCTCTCGTGGAAAAAAGAGAACAAAAAGACGTACAAGCAAGTACTAATAGCATTACACGGAATGAACATATGGAAGCGATGCTCGAAGCATTTTATAAGATGAACGAAGATCATGATGGTGGAGAAGATGTCAAGAGTTTCATGGATACAATAGAATTTCCAAGATCAGAAGTCGATGAAGAATATGAAAACATGTGAAAACTAGCTCGTTTACCACTTTACAATGGAGAAAATATATCTGTACTATGTGCATCACTCGCGATGCTCAATCTGCAATCCATTTATGGATGGTCATATAGTAGTGTCACTGAATTGTTCAAGTAAGTGGATTTGAATTAAACTTTCATTGTTGCATCAAAATAACTTTATTTACTAATATCGTTTTAATTTCTTCTTATAGGCTTTTTAAAGATCAACTTTCACGAGAGGGCAATGACATGCCTCCAACACGTGGAGATGCAAAAAAACTTTTATAGTCCATTGGAATGGATTATACTAAGATTCATGCTTATTCAAATGATTGCATCCTCTTTCAGAATGTGTATGAGCATCTCCACATATGTCCAAAGTATGGAGTAAATAGATTTAGAGAAGACCTTGTAGGCGAAGCAATCCCTGCAAAGGTTTTTCACCACTTTCCTATCATTCCACGAATTAAGAACATGTTTAGATGCAAATCTATAGCTGAGTTAATGTCATGGCATACAAAGAGCAGGTCTATAGATGGTGTAATGTGAGTGCCTGCTGACTCTGATGCTTGGAAGCACATAAATAGTAAGTGGCTAGAGTTTGCTAGTGAGCCTCATTCCATACGTCTAGGCCTAGCTATGGATGGAGTGAATCCATTTGGTTTATGCAGCTCTGCATGGAGCACATGGCCTGTATGTTTGGTCAATTATAACATCCCACCATGGCTAGCCACAAAGAAAGGTCATTTATTATTAGCTCTGATTGTAGCAGGTAAGTATAAGGTGAAAAACATGGATGTATATCTTGCACCACTTGTGTATAAGGTAAAATAGGTGTGTTCATTTCCCTCAGTAAAAACCTAGATATATGGCCGATCTGTTGTAGCATCAGCTATAGCATCATGAAGACTCAACCGTAAACCCATTTCCATAAGAGTGGCGATAGTTTTTCCATCGTTAGGGTCAAAATACTGCAACAATGTGTCAATGTATTTTGTGTACACAAAGTTATCCCTACATGAGCTTGCATGAATTGAATGCCAAAATAATGATGTAAATGCATCAAATCTGGCATCTCACAAGAGGCATGCAAATCAGCTTTAAATTGAGCAATATACTTCTCATTAGGACTAGTGAGTAGTGTGTGACATATACAACAATCATTAGAACTACATCATCTACACGCTTAACATAGAAAGTGCTCTTAGTTAGACTGTTCTTAAAAGCATGTGCAATCAAGTAGGTATATATCTTTCCATACCAAACACATAGTGCTTGCATCAAACCATAGAATGCCATTTTCAATGTGCACACTTTGTTTTCATGCCAGTTCTGCACAAAAGCACGGGATTGAAATACATACACTCTCGAAGTAGCTGTGCTCGAGACTTCTCAATTTTTTAAACGAAATCGAATGTTTACTTTAAAGCTGACACATGGCGATGGTCAAAATCTTAACGGATTTTGTGTTTTGTTTCCTTGCCGAGAATACATCCCCTCATGTAAAAGAGACTAGAAACGTGTACGACATGTCGTACACACACATTGTAGAATACAATGATTCATGATAGAATACAATGATTCATGATAGAATACAATGATTCATGTTACAATACACACATTTTAGAATACAATGATTGATCTCAAACACACACATTTTAGAATAAAATAGATTTCATGATTCATCATGCCCTGGTTTTTGTGTTTTTTTTTCTTTTCGACACACTAGAAACGTGTACGACATGTTGTACACACATTTTAGAATACAATAATTCATCATGCACTGGTTTACACAGTCATCCACACATTTCAGAATACAATGATTCATGTTATACAATGATTCATGTTCTGATCACGGCAATTTTTATTTCGTATTGCATATTTATGCCGCACAAGCATATTATGGTCTGGAGGCGAATATGATTTTACTCTTGCACTCCTAAGAACGCATGCTTCGTTTTCTATGCCTGGCGATCTTGAACATATGTTCAATATTGCATCTTGAACATATATTCAATATTGCATCTTGAACATATGTTCAATATTGCATCTTGAACATTTAAGAAACTGCTCAATATCCGTTTTTCAATAGCCTTTGAATATGATATCTATATTTTGAAGTACTTCTTACATTTTGTTTTCCGCGCGATTACTGAATTTTCTGTGTGTGGTGATGCAAATTATTCCATTTTTGATGGAGAATTACACCATGCACTTGTTGATGAGAGGGCTGATATAGAGCAGGAAAAAATTATGCCAAAATAATTGGTGTAGACTTTGCGAGATGGTAAATTAGATACACCTTTGTTCTATCATACTCCTTTAGGCTCTCATAGTGCTTCCTTTGCATTAGATTGCTATGCTATGGCTATCTATAGCCTTTGTGATGAGAATGAGCCTATTCTGCTATTATGAAGAATGGTACCTGGTCTTTATGTGATTTTCATCTACGAAAGAAGGCCATTGGCACTAAGTGGGTATACAAGCTGAAGCATAAGCATGATGGAACCAGGTATAATGCTATGTTTGTTGCAAACTTGTATGCTCAAGAAAGAGGCATTGATTTTTATGAGACCTTTGCTCCCATATGCCAAATGACTACTATATGTAGCATCTTTGCACTTCCAATTAATCATGGCTCAAATGCATATCAGTTGGACATTAAAACTAAATTTCCGAATGATGACTTACATGAAGAAGTGTATGTTTTTTTAGCCCCGTGGTTTTGGGTAGAAACGGCATGAGAAAAAGTGTGCAGGTTGAAAAAGGCATTATATGGCTTGGAGTAAGCACCACATGCTTGGTATGAAAAGATACATGCTCACTTAATTGCACATGGTTCTGAGAACATTCCAATTGAAAGAATCTTATGTGTTAAGCACGCAAATTGGTTTCCTCTAAACATTGTTGTCTATGTTCATTACATGTGGCACATTGGTCCTAATAAGAAGCATATTGCTGCTTTTAAGGATGATTTGCATGCCTCATTTGAGATATTAGATATGGGGCATTAGCATCATTATTTGGGATGCAAGTTGATGGTGGAATAGCTTTGTATAAAACAAAATATATAGAAACTTATTGCAACATTTTGTCCTTGAAGATTGCAACCCTATTGCCACTCTTATGGAAACAGATTTACGGTTGCATCTTCATGATGCTGGTGATGCATTTGATGTTGTTTTCTATTAGTAGATTGTTGGATGCTTGATTTACTTATGCATAATGCGGCCTAATATTGAGTTTGTTGTCTCACACATGAGAAGTTTTATGTATTGCCCAGGTGTCAAGCATTGGCAAGCAGTTAAGCACATCTTTTTCCACTTGAGTGGTACCCAGCTAGTTGGATTGTTTTATCACAAGGGGGGATCACTACTACCACTTTTACATGCTTTTCTTGACTCTAATAGGGCTAGTCACTTTGACACTTGTGTTTCCACTAGTGGTCTTTGCTTCGTGCTTGGTAGCTCATGCATATCTTGGTTGAGCAGAAGCAACCTACTCTGAACACTTCTAGTTGTGAGGTTGATTATAGGGTAGTTTTCAAAACAATTATTGAGTCTGTGTGTGGCCTAAACGCCTCATGGAGTTTTTGGGTGTTGGTCAATCTTCTCCCACCACCATCTTCGCTCATAGTCAGAGTGCATTGGCAATTGCTAAGAACCATGTGTTCCATGCTTGCACTAAGCACATTGAGGTGCACTATCATTATGCCATGGACATGTTCCCTACTGGAAAGACTAGCTTGCCATATGTGCCCATGCAAGAGAACATTGCATAACTTTTCACAAAGGCTCTACCAAGAAGAAGATTGAAGCTTCTCACAAAGCTTTTAAATTACGTCCTTTTGTAGATTCATTGCACATAGCTTGGCACTTCCTTATACATGAGATGAATGCATTCACGAAGAATGATACATGTGAATTACTAAAATTTCCACAACATAGAAAAGCTAATGGATGCAAATGGGTGTACAAAGTGAAGTGCCATAGTGATGGCTTAGTAGAGAGATATAAAACATTACTAGTTGCAAATGTTTATGCAAAATTATATGGATTGGATCATGATGAGACGTTTAGTCTAGTGTTGAAAATAACAATGGTGAGAAGCGTGATTGCATGGACTACTATGAAAAATGAGACCTAAGGAGCACATAGACGGAGAGGAGGATATTGAGATTATTTGCAAAGCTTAAGTTTATTGGTGCTTATATAAAAAATAATAATCAAAATGTTGTCGAAATTTTCCCAGATCACACCGTAAATTTTCCATAGTATAGAGAACTGCTCAAGTCATAAGAATGGTGGATAATATTGGAAAAATAGTGAAGGACAAGATTTACCACGATAATTACCAATATGTATGGTCTTATAGGATGGGGAATTCATAATAGTTGAAGAACTTTGGGGACTAGTAAATGGGAGTTCCTTTAACTACAAATGTAGATAAGAAAAAAGAATACAAGGCATAGATAAAGTTTTCCATTGGATATTTATATGAATTTCTTGGTGCCTTACCCTACACATCATGAATGCTAGTACATCAAGGGAAGCTTGGGATATTATTCATAACATCTAGGGTACATTGACAAAGGCTAGTTGAACTCATTTGTAAAAGACGTTTTCTTAGTGTATGGTGCACGAACATATCTATTATCTACTCTATGGCAAAGATTAAAAAGATTACTAATGACCTTGTATCTATAAATTGTAAGGTGGAAGTTGAAGTCATGATATCTATTATGTTGAATGGTTTAGGACCACAATATAAGAGCTTAGACACTTCCAATTTGGTAAGAGACACTATGCCTAATTTTGAGGAGCTAGTGGCACTTTCTTTGATGGAAGAACTCAAGCTTGGCTTGAATGCATCAAGAAGTGGGAACTCAAGAGACCACACATTATTTAAACATAGAGGAATAGGTTCTAGACATGATCCATCAAGCTCTAGAAGTTCAAATACTCTGGATATGCCAAGAAAACGAGGTAGATCAAGTTCAAGAGATAGAGGTAGATCGCAAGCACCTGGAAGCTATTATTCTTCTGGCAAATATGGCCATTTTTTGAAGGATTGCTATAATATGAAAATAGTCAAAGAGGAAGAAGTAGAGGTCGTTATGCATCCCATGACAACTTCTCTAAAGAAAGTTCATATATAGATTATGGCATAGACAATATATCTACAATGGAGCATGTGCTAAGTAACATGTCTAACTCTAGAAATAATAGGAATTGGTACATAGAATCTGGTTGCATAAATCATATGATGATCATAGGAGATTGGTTTGAGTCTTAATTGCCTTTGAAGACAAAATAGTATGTGGAAACTCGTGATAATACTTTACACTTGATTAACAACATTTAAATGTATCATTAGTAAAAAATAATGGTGTTTGAAATACATTGCGTGATGTTCTACATGTGGCTAATATTACAAAGAACTAGTCTTAATTCGTCAACTTCCGGATAAAGACATGGAAGTGATCTTTGTGAAGCATGTTTATTTTATACATGACTTAAATAATGGCAAAAGAGGAAAATGGCTTGGTCATGGAAAGAAAATGAGTAGAGTATTCATGTTTGATATGGGATCACCTCTTTATGAGAATATGCATGCCAAGAACAATTTGTACTCTGATATAGCTGAATTGTGGCACAAAAGAATGGGCGATATAAAGTTGAAAAAATTGAATTCTAAGGAGAAGCAAACATTAGTGTGTGGTCTATAAAGATTTGGTCAACTAAATGTTGATATAATATATGAAGCATGTGCATTTCGAAAACATTAGCAAATGAAATTTCCAAGAGATGTGGTTGGTTCTTGTAGAACAAAATCAATTGGTAGCTCACTTATTTTTTGATATTCATTGCTCACTATACTTGATACACGGGTAAAAGTATATTTCAAAGGAATTTGATCAATATCTTATTGATCATGGAATCGAAAGGCAATTGACTTGTCGATAAAAATCACAACAAAATGGTGTTGCAAAATGCAAGAATCGTGTGATAGAAGAAGTTGATAGAGCCATGTTCAGTGAAAAGAGCATGCTAGATACATTTTAGGTAGAATGCTACCATACGGTTGTACACATAAATAGAGCTCCAAAAAGATTGGTTCATGGTTTGACCACTTATGATAGGCTATGGAAGCGTAAACCAAATGTGAGCTATCTATGACTGTTTGGGTGTATTTGTTGTGCACATGTGCATATTGAATTAAGATACAAGTTTAAGCCTAAATACAAAAAGTGCATATTTTTTGGATACTAGGAATAGACGAAAGGATATAGATGCTATAATCTAGTGATATGAGAATGTATCATGAGACGCATTATATTTGATGAGAATGCCCCATGGAATGCATTCAAACACATATGATAGAGAATGATGTGAATGATGCTTTGTATAATGTTGATGATGCACTAGAGACAATCAATAGACATTTCAAGCATGAATAAAGCCAAGATTGTGGTTCATATGCAT
Source organism: Ceratopteris richardii (assembly GCA_020310875.1). NCBI lineage: Eukaryota > Viridiplantae > Streptophyta > Polypodiopsida > Polypodiales > Pteridaceae > Ceratopteris > Ceratopteris richardii. Next base: position 115,209,837 of record CM035436.1, read on the forward strand.
TTCCTATGCTTGAAATATCATGAAGTGAAAAGAAACACTATGCAAGGAGAAAGGAGAAGGGAGAAAGGACAAAAGTGAAAACAAAGATGACACAGTACATGTGTGATTCTGATATCAATGATGAGATAGTTACACTTAGGATGCTGAGAGATAAGAAGGAAAAATATGTTCCTCCACATGCAAGAAGAGAAACACATTCAAGATTAGATGAAGAAACTCCTATGAGAGAGTAAAGCATCCTATGGATAGACTAAATCTATACAATAAGAGTATGAAGCTTCATTATGCATAGATGATAGAGACAATCAAGCATGATGAACCAAAGAATTTTCATGATGCATCAAGAAAATGAAGGTTAGTGCAAAGCAATGAATGATGAGATGAACACATTGAAAAAGAATGGGCTATTGGATGCAAATTGGTGTATAAATTGAAGTGCAAAAGTGATGTTTTAGTGAAGAGATATAAAGCACATCTAGTTGCAAAAGGACATGCACAAATATATGGATTGGATGATGATGAAACATTTAGTCGAGTGGTGAAAATGAGAAATATGAGAAGCATGATAGAATGGGTTGCTATAAATATATGCAATATTGTTTTAGATGGATGTTAAGAATGCATTCTTCAATGGAAAATTGCATGAGGAAGTTTGTATGCAACAATTACAAGGTTATGTGCATCCAAAGCATCCTCACTATGTATGAAAGTTAAAGCAAGCGTTTTATGGATTGGAACAAACATTGAGAGCACGATGTGAACAATTCACAAGAAAGCTACTAGATCTTGAATTTATGCAATCAAATGCTGATTATTCACTAATTATATGGAATTAAGGAAGCAAAACAATTCTATTAATGATTTATATTGATGATTAGAACATTTCTGGAAATGATGAAAAGAGGATTGCTAATTCAAAAAAGCAATTAAAATCTGAATTTTTAATGTCCAATTTGGGAGAGATAAAATGGTTTTTTGGAATTGAAGTAATTTCAATACAAGAGGGAAATTGGATGACACAGTGCAACTATATTTTGGAAATGCTTGAGAGATTTTTTATAAATGTTTACAGAACTGTTGATACACCACTTGATGCTAATGCTAACCTTGTGGATGATGCAAAATACTTGCAAGATGACAATGTATATAGAAATATGGTTGGAATTTGGATTTATGTAACCAAGACAAGACCATATTTGAGCTTTGGATTTGGCTTGGTGAGGCAATTTATGCATAAACCATTGAAATTTCACTTGGATGCAATGAGAGGTATATTGTGATATGTGAGGGGGACATGAAATTTTGGATTGTTTTATATGCATACACAAATGCACATGCACAATTCACTCGTTATTTATTCATCCTCCATAGATGCACCATCAACATGTTGGCTATTATTGTGCTAATGGTATGCTACATATGTTAAAAAGAATAAGTTGAATCTAACAAGGTTATCAGTAACAATAACTTTTAGCAACACATTGAAATGAACTCCAAGAACCTAGCCTCCATGCAGTGAAGAGAACGACCTCTATCTCTCCATCCGATTTTCCATTATATAAATTTAGGGACTAGCCACAACCTTCTGAGTAAGTCACTCATTACTTTTTATAATCAACGTGGTTGAGCCACCCTTTACATGGTTGTTCCCCACCACTACATTAGGGCTTTACACTAGAGTCCACTAGTAGTAGATATAATCATCTTTTGAGTTAAGTCTCACTAGACTCGAATTGGTGGATTAAACATCCCTGTTTTCTTTGTGTGAACTAGGAATCCATACCATAAACACACGGAATAATTAGATTCACAGTTTCTCCATCAAAAGTGATGTATGTGATCCATATCTATGCACCATGTGCATGGATGTAGCAAAAATGGATGGGTACTCTAACTTTGAGAACTTGTTTGAAATTCAATACAACTTATCTTAAAGAATGAATTTTGAGTTTCACGAAAACATCTAACTTAGATGTTTCTTCTATGGTCCACTTCCAAAATATCCACTGATTTCTTTCTTGAGTGAGTCCAATCTACGCTTTATGACCTTGGATGTATGTGAAAAAATTATTTCGTTACTATTGTGAGCCCAAATTCAACTAGTCAAAAGAATATTCCAAACAAATTTCGTAATTTTCCAACTTAGAAAACTCAAAATCTTGAACTTAATCTTTCACATCTAACTTTTTCTTAGGCATCCATCACTCAAGTTCGACATCGCATACCACCATACCCACCTTGATGTTATATGCAACTTAATATTTTGGACCACCAAGCCCACATCCACACCATCATTCAATGACCTTTGCTTTAACTAAACTTTCCTTAAGTTACAAACCATGAACTAAAATTGACCATTGTATCAATTCCTAATAACTTGAGCATTTTCCAAAGTTTTGAGCATTTTCCTTTATACTATGCAAAAAAGCATAAAAAACTACTTTTGTACCTTCAAAATTAGATCCTTGGTTTTGAAAATGTTCATACTATGCAACAGAGCATAAAAAACTACTTTTTTACCTTCAAAATCAGGATTGAATTTTCTTTCAGCAACTTTGATTACGTTTGAGATCTCGTATATAAAACAAAAAATTGTATAAATTCCTAATACTTTGAACCAATTGGAAACTCAACACCTCGCTCCAAGTTTTTGAAAATTTTCCTTCATACTATGCAATAATCTCAAAAACCTACCTCTTTACCTTCATAATTAAGATCCTTGGTTTTTCTTTAACTCAAATTTCCTTAAGTTCCAAACCCCAGATCAAAATTGACTTTCAATTCCTTATAAGTGGAGCCTATGTGAAACTCAACACCTTTCTCCAAATTTGTGTACATTTTCCTTCATTATGCAACAAAGCATGAAAAGCTACGTTTAAGCCTTCAAAATTATGATCGATCCTTGGTTTTGAGGGTCTTTATTTAAACCCTCAACGCCTTAGGAAAATCTTGGTCCCTTGTACCACATCTTGCAAAAAAGCTTTCCAAAATTCAATGATACGTAGTAATCTATACTTTAAAAGGAAAATCTATATTCTTATCCTATGAGATAATCACGAAGTCTATAATCGTACCATGTGCTTGATCGTTCTCTGTTGTGGTCACTCATTTGGATCATAGCTAACGATTTCATTCTCCTTTGAAGTAGATGCATGGTTAACTTGCAATTTTGATGATGAATTTATCTTGGCCCTCTCATAGCAATCCCTTGCATAGGGCCACACTTGCCATATTTGTACCATCCTTCTGAGTTGTTGTTGTCTCAAGGTTGATTGTACCTTACTTCTCTTCCTCTAAACTTGCTTCTTCGTCTTGATGAAGAGAACTTGCTCCTAGGTCTTTATGAGAGTCTTCATTTGATCCTCTTCCTTGTCTTCCTCTATCTTTGCATTGAGTTCTTTCTCTATCTCTTCCTTTACCTGCATAAATAGCTTGGGCTTCATTGGCCTTTGCCTTTGAGCCTCCAATGTTTATCTCCTCACTAATCATTCAGGAATATTATCTCTCACATATATAGAAGTGGTAAAAGCGTTTTCATCATCCCTAAGCCCATTTAACGTATATGCAACTAGTTCATCATCATCTATGTGAAAACCTATGGATCCCAATGCCTAAATTTAGGAAGATTATCTCTCACATATATAGAAGTGGTGAAAGCCTTCTCATCATCCCTAAGCCCATTTAATGTATATGCGACTAGTTCATCATCATCTATGTGAAAACCTATGGATCCCAATGCATCACTTACTTTCTTGATCGTCATATGTAAGCCCTATCATTGCATTGCTAATATGCTAGAATAAGATAAATATGCCTCTCTTATCTCTCTCATTCCATTCTCTGAAGATCCTCAACTAAAGAAGAGTTGGATTATCCCCTAATCTAGGACTGGTATACGTTCCACTAACAAGCCTCCATAAACCCTTGCCCATGAGAAAAACTAGACATTTTAAACTTCATTGACTGATAGTTGTTTTAATCTACCTTTTCAATCTGGGTGCTATATTCTAACATCATTATGAACAAGCCGCAACGTATGAGTAGCTCTAACTAAACCATCTTTAGGGAAGGAAGAATGTTGCATTTTGTCCAAAATACAACCTTTGCTGACATGTTTAGAGGGTGCCTCAAGTCTAGGTGGAGAGAATACCATTTTTGATTTTTGCTGGTGTAGAAAACTAGTGAGCCCTTGGATATCATAATCAAAAAAGTAGACAATTGATCTTAGGGTTTTGGAACATTTCGCACACAATGGAAGCATTAGTTTCTCCAAATTCTAAACCAATCATGAGATACAAAAATTCACATGGAATCTGAGGTTCAAGATGGTCTTCTTTGTCCATGACATCACCTCCCCCTTAAGCGATGAGTTCCAAGAGGAGTGTCCATCTGGCTCTAAATCTGATAGAACTTGAATCTTCAGATCTCTTGGTCTTTGTAGAGTTCTTGATATTTGGTACGAAAACACAATGATGATGGTTCATAGTATATCTAGGTGCAAAATTATGTGCATGATTCTTATGATGGGATATTTTCATTCTTTGACTTTGATGATGATTCCTTTGACAAGCATAACCCAGTATCCCTCTGACATTTTCTTTCCTTCGGTGTAAGTCGTCTAACCTGATGTTATCCAATTGCATAGGCTCATAAGATACATTGTTTTAACTTCTAGTGGTATATTGTAGTAATTCCAAGATCTTTGATGGATAGACTTGAGCAAGCATAGCTCCTTGATTGAACATGAACTTCTTCTTGTGGTTTGCCTTCTCGCTATCTTCATAACGTGTATACTCCATATCATTTGCAATGATTTGCTGATCTTCAAAGAGTTTTTTTTCATATTCTTGATGAATGGTGTCTTGATTACTCAATGTTGCTAGCTATTGGACTTGTCTTCCTTTGAACAAATGATTCTGACATTGAAATACCTTATTGATAAAATCCTATAAGGTATCTGCTTGAGGCATTGATATCAAGAGATACTTCCCTTGAAACAATTTTTTAGAGTTTGGTACAAATTTTGCAATTGAGCGATCACCTTGTCGTAACCTCCTTTAAAACTCTTGTTCTTTTTATATACCATTCAACGTAAATTCCATATTTTCAAGTATGGATATGGAATCAATCATTTTTGACACAAAATTGATGTAGTGGTAATGAGAAAATGTCAAGGGAGCACTAGATTGAGCCCTCTAACTAGACTAGACAAGATTTTAGAATTACAGTTTCGATTACAAGATCACTCATGTAGGGAAATAATACAAGAATATGTAATCGACATGAGATGTCCCACACCCCAAGATTGATAGGTGTGGATAACATGACTAGAGATCATACATGAGATCCCAAAACCTAGGATCATAGGTATGAAGAAAGATTTGTAGGTTACAAGAACTCCCTTCAGGGAGATGAATAAGATACAAGGAATCATTGGAAAGGATCTCATACTATGAGATTACAATAGGAAAAGATATGATATTGTGGATACTATAATAGAAAAAGAGTAGAACAAAGGAAAAGACTAGAACTCGAATCGCAACTTGGAAAGCACTTACTTGGTGATCACGACTCCTTGAGCTCCCAAGACTCGTATTCTGAAGATTGAGTACATATGTGGTGAACCCCTAATTATATAGGTTTCCAAGGGTAGTTCTAGGGTGTCCACGGATTGATGATTACATCAATTCTAAACATGGTCTATAGATATCAGAATCAAGCAAGTGGACACTCAATCTTAGGACTTCGCCATGTTTGAGACACAATGGAAGCATTAGCTACAAAAAGTCACATGGAACCTGCGGTTGAGGATGTTTTTCTAACTTGTACATCAGCCATCAACAAGTTTGACAACCAAGCCAATCTTGGCTCATGTTGAAGCAGACAAAATGTTTTTCTTGATTCTTGGTACATATAAAGCATCTGACAATGTGAAAGAGCTACCATTGCTAGTAGTCAAAATGATCTTACCGATTCCCATTATAAGATAAGAGAAATTGTTAACACATGTGAAGTATACCTTGTAGGGGCATGCTCAAGTGAACTAAAGAAGTTGTGATGTGAGGTAATATGTTTAGTTGCCCCACTATCAAAGTATCAAACATCTAAGCCTACTATGGACACAAACTAGTGATGCATAGATGGGTAATAGTTGCATAAAATAGTAAACACTTATTCTTCATAGCAAACTCCATTGTTGGTGTAGAGGCCTCTACAACAACCATTCCAGCCTCTTTCTTCTTTGCCTCTTTTACAACTTTAGTTTTGCATAAATTTTTATGACATGATCATTTCCTTTATAGTATTTGAAAAATTGTTTCTCCTTTTCCTTTTTCTTCTTATCTTTGTCTTGCTTCTTAGACTATGTAGCATTTGGAGAATTCTACTTACTTGTAGATGAGCTCCATTTACATTTGCCCTTCTGACTAGCTGATAAAGCTTCTTTTGCAACATGCATCATGGACATGTTCTACCTAGATACATCTTTTTGCAACAAAACCGAGACTATCTCCTTGAATGTTGAGGCATTTGGATTGCCTCTCATCATCAATTGAGGAGTGGAAGCTAAAATCTGATATGAATCTAAAAGAACATTTAGAACATTTTTCATAAGTGAACTATCTAGCAAGACTTCATCACTTAAAGTCATTTGTTCCTTCAAATCTCTGATCTTTTTTAAAAACCTATCCATGGAATCTCCTTCATTTATGTGCTCACTCTCCAACTATCCTCAAATTTGAGCAATAGGAGCCTCATTTCTTGCCTCATATAAGGTTGTAAGTGTATCCCAAGTATCATTTGTTATTTTGCAAGAGAGAATGTGAGGAATAATGGAAAGTTTGATAGAAAACTCCATCAATGCATGTTCCTGAGCATCTTTGCCATCCCAACAAAGTTTGTCTATAAGAGCTACGGTAGAAATCATAGCACGGACAGGAACCCAAAGATCATGATCTTCAACACCATCTACATCACCTTCAATAATTATATTTGCACGTGTAGTAGGGTGTTTTTCAATACCGTGCACAATATTTCACAATCATTTCACTACCAATTCATACCGCATCATATATGCCCACAATGCGTAATTAGTACCATCCAATCTATCCTCAACATCCAACATGTGGAATACATCATTGTTTTCATCCTTGGCCATTGGCTAAATTACCCTAATGCTAAAATTATCTGTGTCTCAAAAGATTGAACAAAACTACCCCTTTGAGCTCTGCTAAACCTATCGTAGACTTTGAGGCACTTGTACTTGTGAACCAAAACCTGTATATATACAAGCTCAAGAAGCAATCTCCTAAAGAGGAAAAAAACTGCATAGGCCATCCTAAGTGTGCTCACACACATCACAATAAAAAAAATATCATCAAACGCTAGCATGCCATGATTTCTTACTTGTCATCTTGTCACTTATCTCTTTATCTTTCATCTATATCTAGAGCTTCACTCCCCCATGCCGTAGTTGTGCTACAAATGCCGTAGTTGGAACTGGGAGGTGAATGTCTTCTTTTACTCTTATTTCTCACTCATAAATGGATGAAACTCGTGTGAAACTAGTATTTTATCCTTCGTTCTCATAATTTACGATGCTCTCGTGGATTGACAGCATTGGGAGTGTGAAGTCCATGTGATATCCACGGATTCAAAATCTAGATAATTTTTTCTTTATGTATAGATAACTCTTTTTCGGATGCAAGACTAGTTCTCTACCTCTTCCCCCTTTCCGTTAGTTATCGATCTAGTTTTTCCTCTCTTTTTGTCTCGCTCTCTTGTCAAAATGAGCCCACTTTGATTTCAATGGTCCAAATCAATGGACTATATTAATCACAATGAAAAGAAATCAAATATGTCAAAAGAAAAATCAACAAAGGAACCGAACTACCGAAGAAGTGTAGCTTTTCTCGAATGGTTTAACTTTTAAAATTGCACTGCCTCATCGGCTTTTCACATGAGTATTCAACATTTACATGCAAATAAGTGTTATGTAAATATATATATATATATATATATATATATATATATATATATATATATATATATATATATATATATATATATATATATATGTGTGTGTGTGTGTGTGTGTGTGTGTGTGTACGTATGTATGTGTTTGTGTGATATTATACAATGTTACGAAATGATAATAAAGCATGCATTCGTTAAGAATTCTTTGCAAGTTTTGAGCACTTGTTCATACATCCGAACAAGTGGTAACTTGAGTATTTAATTGAAACTTTCATAGATCCAAGGAAATAAAAGCTTGCACTTCTGATAGAAAATATATAGAAGGTATTCAATCTCATTGATACATTCAATCGATTAAAGTTATAATATAAATATTTCGAGAGATTCAAATGTTTACTATCTTTCTTTTGCCTCCAAATATGACCTCTCACGACAAGCCTATTTTCTTCACGAAGACTACACACAAAAAAGCTGAACTTTTTCAACATAAGCTGCAAATTTCTGCAAACCATCAAACTCTTTGAAGCATACCATCATCTGCAAACTAACCGGTAATCATTAAGGCTGTTTCGATGATAATCTACTAGTAGCTCAACCATTGTAAGTACTTACCTGGTTGTATATAATTTAATATGAATGTCAAACATGGAGCAATGGAAATTTACTACTTTGAGGTATACTTTTCTTTCTTTTGAGAGGTGAAACATAATAATGTATTAACAATAAAGAATAGACAACCTCAAAGGTAGGAAAGAGGCACCCCAAAGCTTCATCGGACAGTCATATGAGGTGCCTTTCTCTTACTTAAGGTTATTATATAATTCTGTTTTGTTTCTGCAGTTAACACTTCATGGACTTTGAACCAAAATCGCATGGGATGCATCGGAGCCAGCTCACTTCCGCTTGAAATTCGGCTACAAAAATAAATAAAGCCCTGCTTTACATCCCATCAGACCAAGAACCGACAAAGGATTTACATCGTAACAGATCAAGAACCGACAAAGGAGTTCCATGAGCGACAGACAAAGCATCACATGATTCACGAGCGACTTTATTCATGGGCCCTCGTGGACATGCCTCCATCCTTGTGTATCCTTCAGTACATCATGACCTTTCTGCGGTGCTGCAGCCTGCAGGAGAAATCGCGAAGCTTGACTTTAAGGACCTCCACTCTTCAAGTTGCATGGGAGGCACTTCTGTACATTCTCTCACCTCGTTGATGAAAAACCTCTCTTTCTACGTTTCACAACCTGATAACAATGGTGGAAACTCTATCCTGGGTCGCAGTAGACGAGAATGGAGAGATCTGCATCGATGAGCAGCAGTTTTATCTTCCTCAGAGCGGTTGGGAAAGATCCCTGGACATCAAGGTAGTACTGTGATCTCCTGTCTTGATAGCAAAAACATGCAAAAGCATGTGCTAAAGAAATGCTAGAACTTATCTTCCAAGATCTAACTCGATCCTTGATGTTGGGATGTATCCCCTTTCTCGTCTGTTGGCCAGTCAGGAGTAATGTACTTGAAGCGGATGACAAGAGAGGAATGTGCTCCGAGCCTAAGATCCAATACAGGTGAGAGAGGTCAAAAGAGGCGTAAAGCTCTAAATGGAGAACATGGCGAGAATGTGCATCTAGGACTGCAGCTCACGTTGTCTATACTCAAGTCTAACGAAACCGGCTGCTCCCATCATATCAGTGCAGCAATATCACCGGAAACTACAGCAGTCCGTAAAATATCATCTACAACGGCGGAGAACACAGCGGACACTATGGAAGGAATCGAAGAAAACCGGTCTATGCGCGCGAGCGGTGCTGTACAAAACTCCTTACGGCTTCGCTCCGTAATAGTAGATGCAGGAATACCGAAAGAGCAATCTGCATCCTCAAACCTCCGTCGCGATCATGGATTCAGACAAGTCATGGATTCGTGCAGCTGGTTGTCCACGCTGCTTCATGTACGTGTTGCCCTCTAAAAGCAACCCAAGCTGTCCCAAATGTAAAAGCTCTATTCTTGTTGACCTCTCACCTTTCACAATCCATTAATCGCTCTCTTATTCGCTTCTCCTTGTATCTTACAGCTCTTTTTTTCAATTCGTTAATCGCGTTCCGATCTCCTTCTCTTTGTATGTAAGAACTGCTGTATAATTCCATCGTTTACTGCTAATATTATCAATGTCACTGCTTTAATTCATTTGTTCACACGATTTTGCACAGAAAAATGAAACATGCGTGCTCGTCGCTGTGGCTGATACCTTATGAAAAATGAAACATGCGTGCTCATCGTCTCCACCGCTATGCTAATTCATCAATGTGCTATCAAAGCTATGAACAGGGATGAAAACTTCTGAGTGTTTTTTAAGCATCTAGGACAGTTTCATCTGTGCTAAACATCTACGACGGCCTAACCTATATTCGAAAATAGCCAATGTAAAACCTCTTATGACGAGCCTCCTTCTCCATGGCCTCGACCCAATGGAGATGTAGCCGCATTAACTTGTGGAATGAAACCTCTCCTTATTATAATCAACGGCATCTTATATGGACCCAGCGACATTGCACTTCTGCACTTGCACACGCGGGTCATTTTCTGAAAGCTGTTGGATGATTTGTTCCAAGATGATCGCTCCTCTGCCTGCATCATGCGATAGGTGTCCCTCTGTGTTGCTACCTTGGCAGTAGGCATTTCTACCTTCATGTCCACAATTGCATGATTCACCGAGTTTGCTGTCAACCACCATATTGAGCCAAGCAACAAAGATATGCTAATGGATATGAGCATATGTTCTAGGGGCTATAACGGTACCATATGCTGAGCAACAAAACTGTGAAAAACATCATGGAGAACTGGCAAAGCAAGTGCAAAGAAGCCAAACACAGAAGTAACATAAGAAAAAATCATGGAGAACTGACGAGCCAAATGCAAAGAAGCCAATCACAAAAGTAACAAATCTATTTTGGACAGTAGAAATATATTGTAAAGCTATAAAAGAGTTATTTTATATGTTACATGTACATATTGTAGAGACTACACGTGTGGAAGCAAAAATGAAAAGAAGAAGGTACTCACAAAAGAAAGAGTGTCAGAGACTCAAAGTTAGTAGACCAAGAAATGGGTAAACTCACATGGATTAGAAATGAGCTTGGCAAGCACATGGAGTAGGCTCCTCAAGATTCTAACCAAGTACAAATGGGGGAAGAGGCTCATCTTATATAGATTTGGGAGGGGCTTTCCAAAATACAACTCATGTGGGATAACTCCCGTCAAAGGAGAATGAATACAATGGTAGAAGAAAATGGCAAGGTACCCAAATACAAAGGATATAATATAAAATGGAAATGGAATAGAAATAGAGTGACTCCAAGGTACAAAAGGGAGATGCACTCTCATATTCTCAATACCCCTCTAGAGCTCCATTTTGTAGACTATGGAGGCTACTAGGGTACGAGAGAAAGGTCTACCAAGAAAGTAGCAGTAGCAGTATGAGCACCAAATAGAAGTCCCAATGTGGAAATCTATAGCCTCCAATTGGTATCAACCATGCAGGATCACTAGGTACTCCATAAGATGTGCACCAGATGGATCAAGCCAATGCTCCATAGGTACGCCACCAATGAGGTATAGGAACGGAACAAGAGCTCACTCGAAGAGGTCACCTCCATGGGAGATAGGTAGTATGACTCTATGTGGTATGGGATAATCTCCAAATCTTTGATAATATCCACCATGAGATGTGTATCGCCAAGAAGTAGGACTTGCAAGAATGAAATATAAAGCATGAAGCATAAAATCATATTCACATGGTAGTACATCTGTAGGACGAAGTCCTCCATGGAGTGTACAATTAAGGTCCTGATGTGTGTCTATAGGACCATGGAGGCCCCTTCTAAATCAAGAAGTTGGCTCAGAAAAGGATCCAACTAAATGATGAATCCAAGTAGGTGCAAGAGTATCCTCTAGTTTATTAAGAGATGTTGGACTCAAAGAATGGAAGATTACATGCTTAGAATGCTGATGTAGTTGAGGTAAGTGGACCCTCAGAGATGGGAATGGAAAGTGATGAGTCAATGATCCTAGACTAATGCCCAATTGAAGCTAAGGGGAAATGTAAACCTTGGATGGTATGATAGCACGTGTAGCCATCTAAGGTATAAGCTGATATTGTGTCTCTGATTCCTCATGCTCCAAAATTGTACCATGATCTATAAAATTATGTACAAAGATAGCATGCTCCACATAGTGTGACTGCCCAAAACTAGAATGATCGCCCTCTAAAGTGGAAATGGGAGGATCCAAAAGGGATGAATACTTAGAGTATTCATCAAAAGTGCAATCTTTGGTTACTATAATTGAGTGACTCTTTAGGTTGTAGAGTTTGTATGCTTTCTACCAATCATTGTAATCGATGAAAATGTACTGCTTAGGCCAATCATCATCATGGCCTTGCACATAGGCATCACTACCAAAGACGCAAAAAATATAGCTCACACTCGGCATCTTTTGAAAGTAAGCCTCAAATGGTGCTTGGCTCTACAATACATCTGAGGACCCTCTATTCTGAATAGGTACTGTTGTTTGTACTGCTTCACCCCAAAAATTTAGTGGAAGCTGCTTTTGACTAGGCATAACTTTGGCCATCTAGATCACACTTCGAATCTTATGTAAAGCAATATCTTGTGGAGTATCTTGCATTTCTTGATACTTGATTCTGTGTTGCTTCAAGTACTTGGAGAAGTTGTGATTGACAAAGCTACATTGTCCATCAGATTGGATGACCTTCAAAGAACTTGGAAAGTCTTCTTGAACTGTTTGTGTCCGCTCCTTAAACTTGGAAAAGGCATCCTCTTTGTGCTTGAGTGAATAAACCCAGGTGTATCTAGTGAAGTCATCTACTATCAAGAAAACGTACATTGACCCACTAAGAGAAGGTGTATGCATAGGTCCAAAAATATCAACATGGACTAATGCTAAGGGTTGACATGTAGAAATGGAAGCTTCTATAGGCAAGGGGGCTTAGATTAGCCCTACACTTCCACCAAATTGAAATAGAGAATTTGGAGGGTGGGCTTAGAATAGCCCTACACTGGATAATGCAAGAGATGCACCTTGGAAGCCTTTATAAACACTTCCAAAAATCCAAGATCTCATGGCAACTCCACAAAATACCATCAAATGAACATATGATTACCACAATGAGGGTGGGAGGGAGGGAAAAATGGGGTTAAAGGAGGTACAAAGTAATAAAAAATAAGGGTGGGAGGGTGGGAAAATGGGCGAAATGAAGCCCTAAAGAGCAAATCTAATGGCAAAAGCTTCTCTTAGTGAGGAGAAAGCAAAACCACCAACACTCAAGCACCACCACCGAAATGACTACCAAATGCATCGCCAAGACGGCCACCTAGTGCACTGATACCATGTAGAGAGTACACACATGGAAGCAAAATGAAAAGAAGAGTGTACTCAAAAAAGAAAAGAGTGTGAGAGACTCAAAGTGAGTAGACCAAGAAATTGGTAAACTCACATGTATTAGAAATGAGCATGCCAAGAGCATGGAGTAGGCTCCTTAATCTTCTAACCAAGTACAAATGGGGGGAGAGGCCCTCCTTATCCAGATTTCGGAGGGGCTCTCCAAAGTACATCCCATGTGGGATAATTCCCCTCAAAGGACAGTCAATACAATGGTAGAAGCAGATGGCAAGGTATCCAAATACAAAGGATATGATATCAAATGAAAATGGAATAGAAATAGAGTGACTCCAAGATACAAAAGGGAGATGCACTTTCATATTCTCAAGACATATTTGATTTTGGTTCTATTTTCTTTTCGAGTGCATGTGGCAATGAACATCATTTATACACTTTTGGTTCCTTGAATGGCTATTATCCACACATTGTGAGACATATGTATGGATTTTTGGGAGCTCAATTTGGAAAACTCATGTGCTTATGAGGATATATTCATCTTGCTGAGAACTTGAATTAGACAAAAATTGAAGGCCATCGCGAGGTTTTGAGCTAGGGTATACTCATCTTGAAGGTACCTTGGTAATATAGGTGGAATACCAAAAAAAGGCCTCGTGTATCATTTCTGGGATGACTGTATGAGATTTTGGCCTCTTATCAGAGAGATTTTGCATACATTATGTGTTGTTTTTATGTTTTCACCTAGTACCTAGGTTTTAGAGAGGATTTTTTATGGTTTACTTGGCTCAATTTCACATCGGACAAAGGAGAATTTGTCGATTTGTTTTTTGAGGATGTCATAACTGAGCATACTAGTGCATAGAAAATGGAGGAAGTGCATAGAAGAAAAAGAAGAGGATAATTAGATTAATTGCAAAGTTTGAGTTTATTGGTGCTTATATCAAGAAAAACAATCCAAATGCAGCTAAAGTTTTTTAAATATTTCCATAAAATTGCCATAGTATAGATAAGTTCTCAACTCACAATAATAGCTAATAATATTGCAAACATAGTGGGGAAAATCTTAAGAAGGATAATTACCATTTATGAACTTATAAGGTAGAGAAATTCCTAATGAATAAAGGATTTTGGGAACAAGTAAATGGAGAAGATGATTGTCTTGAATTATTAGATAAATCTAATGTAGATTAACAAAAACAATACAAGACATGGACAAAGAAGTATATAAAAGTTCTCCATTGGATATATATATATATATATATATATATATATATATATATATATATATATATATATATATATATGTGTGTGTGTGTGTGTGTGTGTGTTTCTTAGAGACTTATCCCACACATCATGAATATAGTACACTAAAGAAAGCTTGGGGTATTATTTATAAAATTTATGGTACATCAACACACGCCAGGAAAATTCATTTGAAGTAGAATTTGCATAGTGTATGGTACAAGAATAGATGTTTCACTAATTATGTTGTAGATATTAGAAACATTATTGATCACCTAGCATTCATACATTGTAAGGTGAAAGATGATGATATGGTATCGGTTATGATGAATGGTCTAGGATCACAATATAAGAGCTTATATACTTCCATTTCGGTAAGAGACACTATGACTGATTTTGATGGCCTAGTTGTGCTTTGTCTGATAGGATAACTGAAGCTTGGCTTCAATGCATTCCAAATTGGAAGATCAAGGTATAGTGCATTTTTTAAATGTAGACAAAGAGGTTCTAGCCATGGTAGATCAAGCTCTAGAAATTTAAATACTTTAGATATGCTAAGAGGAAGAGCTAGATCGAATTCAAGAGGTAAACATAGATCACAAGCACCTAGAAACTATTACCATTGTGGCAAATATGGCCATTTTGAGAAGGATAGTTATGGTTAGAAAATATTTAAAGGTTGTTATGCATCACATGGAAACATGCAAAAACATCATATAGAAATTGCAGTTGAGACAAAATGTTTGCAATGGACTGTTTGCTAAATACCATGTCTAAACCTCTAAATAATATGAATTGGTACATAGAATCTGGTTGCATAAATCTTATGACAAACATAGGAGATTGATCTGACTCTAAAGAGCCTTTGAAGACTAAAGGGTATGTGAAAAATGGTGATAATACTTAACACCTGATTAAAAACACTGAAATGTTTTGGTAGTACAAAATAATGGTATCCAAAATACATTGAGTGATTTTTTATATGTGCCTAATAGTCCAAAGAGCTTACTCTCATTTGATAAGCTTGTGGATCAAGATATGGAAGTGATTTTTAATAAGCATGGTTGTTTCCTACGTGACTTCAAGTATGGCAATCGAGGAAAATTCGTTGGTCATGGAAACAAAATGGGTATGCTATTCATGTTTGATATGGGGACACCTCTTTATGAGAATATGTATGCCAACAAGAATGTGCACTCTAATATAGCTGAATTATGGCACAAGAAAATGAGACATATAGATTTGAGAAATTGGAGTCTATGGAGAAGCGAACATTAGTATGTGGTCTACCAAGATTTGATAATTTAAATTTTGAGAGATCATGCAAAGCATGTGCATTTGGAAAAAAATAAGGGTATGAAATTTTCAAAAAGATAAATGCATAGAAAGAGAACTCTAGATTTTATTCATAATTATGTGGTTGATTTTGTTGGATCAAAATCAGTTGGTGGCTCCCTTTACTTTTTGATATTCATTGTTGACTATAGCCGATATGTTTGGATATATTTCTTGAAGCATAAAAGTGAATATTTTGAATGCTATGTAAAATTCAAGAACATGGTTGAGAAGAAACTTTATATTTATGTTTATTTTTAGGATGATTTTAGGAGGAGACTATATTTCAAGGGAATTTGATCAATATCTTAGTGATCAAGGAATTCAAAGACAATTTTCTTGTAGATATACACCACAACAAAATGGTTTTGCAGAACACAAGAATCATGTAATTGAAGTGGTTGTACATGTTATAAGTAAAGCTCCAAAAAGAAGGATTCATGATTTCACTAGTTATAAGTGGCTATGGAAGCATAAACCAAATGTGAGCTATCGATCAGTGTTTGGGTGTATTTTTTTATGCACACATGCCTAGTTAATTGAGACACAAGTTTGAGCCTAAATACAAAGAGTGATTTTATTTGATACTAATATGGGAAGAAAGGATATAGATGCCATAATCTAGTGACAAACGAATGTATCATAAGATAACTTATCAGAATGCCTCATGGTATGCATCCAAACACATGGCTATTATACAAAATGATATGAGTGATGCTCTACACAATGTTCATGATGAAGATCAAATGCAAGAGATTCTACAAGGAGAAAGGAGAAATGGAAAGCGAATATGAGAGAGTACATTTCTCATTTGGATATTGATAATGAGATAATTACACCTAGGATGCTGAAAAATAAGAAGGAAAAAATATGTTCCTACACATCCAAAAAGAGAAGCATATTAAGATTAGATGAAGAAACTCCTGTGATATGATCTAAGACAGTAAAGCATCATGTGTGCATAGACTGAATCTATATAATAATTCTATGCAGCTTGACTATGCATACCTGATAGAGACAATCAAGCATGATGAACCAAAGAATTTTCATGATGCATCACAAAACTAAGATTAGTGCAAAGGAAGAGATGACGAGATGACTGCATTGAAAAATAATGATATACGGAAATTAGTGAAATTGCCATCAAATAAGAAAGCTATTTCATGCAAATTGATGTATATGTTGGGAAAGATGGATGGATCCTTCAGAAGATTGAGTAGGTGCTGCTAATCCTGCTTTGCACCAGCCCTCAGTAACTCTAGATATGATTAGTAGACACCCTTAGATTCCAAATGATACCAAGAGATCATATATGTACTTTGCAAATGATGTGTGTAGTGTTCAAATCAAAACAGACTACTTGATACTTCACAAATCCAAGAAAACTTGCCATTTTGGTATTGACACCTCCTCAGAGTTATACTCAGTATGACCAGTACACTTACAATTGGAAAAATTCCTTCTAGATGTATTCTATTAGCTTATTAAGCTACCATTTGCAAGTGGAATCATTCAAAATGATAAACTATACAGGGAGAAATCACTTTAGCAAAATTATGGACACTCCCGACTTTTTAGGAAGTATGCAGACAAATACCAGTGAGCACTTCGACCGCGATTTCTCGAATTTGGCTGAACCAAGTTGCTTCAAACTTTGTATGCTTGTAGTATGCTTTGAGCTGGATCCATCAAGCTTTGAATCACTTGATTTGGTGGAGTAGACACTGAGATATGCCTTGTTGAAGTTGACAGACTTGATGTGTTTACTCAGAGAATCACAGAGATGATGAATGTAAAGACTTGTATTAATTCACAATGATGTACAACCTCATTGGCATCATAAGTGTAGCCTAATGAGTTTGAATGTTGTGGGGTATGGTGTAGCACTCACACACACTCAATGATAGTGTAATAAATCTCGGATGTACACTCTCTCTGCCCGCAAGTTTTCTTCTCACTTTTATATGAGTTGAAGTTGATTTCAATTTCAAATTCAAATCTAAGACTTCCTATAATCACTCCTCTAAAAGTAGGAAGATATTCTCTCAACTCATATCATCTAATTCTAGGAATCCATCAAGTAGGTGTATCCATAAGATTCCAAGTCATTTAGACTTTTACATGGGTAAAGTGGTAATAAATTACAAGCATAAGTTCCTATGGTTCTTCTCACATGTTGAGTCTTCAAGAACAAATCCAAGCCAAGTGTGTGGGCTTGCAAATTACACCAACAGCTCCCCCTCAAGCCAAACACTTTGGCTTAAGTCTTCATCTTCAATCTTCAATCACATCCTGCAATCCAATCATGGATTTGAATCTGCATAATTTGTTTCCATCCAAAGCTTTAGTGAGTAAATCTGCACATTGCATATTAGTAGACGCATAGGTCAAGTGAATGTCCTTGCTTAGCAACTTCTCTCTCACATAGTGGTAATGAACTTCTATGTGTTTTGTTCTAGCATGGTATATTGGTTTAGCTACAAGATGAAGAGAGCTTGTGTTGTCTCCAAAGATAATTCGAGGCCTAGTGTATAAGCCTAACTCTGTATACAAAAGCTTTAACCAAATAGCTTCTTGAATGGCATTAGCTAGCCCTCTATACTCTGCTTCAGTGGATGACAATGCCACTGTTGGTTGTTTCTTAGCTGACCAAGAAATAGGTTTATCACCTGCAAAAGATAAGTATCCTGATGTGCTCCTCCTATCATCCTTGCATCCTGCCCAATCTGCATCTGAATACACTTTAATGTCAATATCTGATGTATAAGGAAAGTACAAACCATTGTTCTGAGTTCCCTTTAGATACTTCAAGATTTTCTTTGCAGCCTCAAGGTGAGGTACTCTTGGTTTATGCATGAATTGACTTAGCACACTGACTCCATACGCTATGTCAATTCTAGTCAAGGTAGCATAATTCAAACTACCTACCATACTTTGATATCCTGTAATGTCTTGGACTTCATCCCCTTCATGAGCAGTTAGCTTTAGGTTGACTTCCATTGGAGTACTAGAGACTTTAGCATCCTGCAAGCCAAATTTCTTTAACATGTCCTGCACATACTTCTTCTGAGTGATATATATACCTGAATTAGTATAAACCAATTCAAGTCCTAGAAAGTATTTCAATAATCCAAGATCATTGATCTTGAACTCCTTCATCATCTGGTTTTTTATGCTTCTAATTCCTTGGACATCATTACCTGTAATGATGATGTCATCGACATAAACACAGAGATAGATTACCTCTGAATTGCTCCTTTTGATAAACAATGAAGTGTCTGCCTTGCTCATAGTAAACCCTTGGTCTTGGAGATATGTTGTTAGTCTATAGTTCCATGCTCTAGGTGCCTGCTTCAATCCATATAGGGCCTTCTTCAATTTACAAACATAATTTACCTTCTTGGGATCTTCATAGCCAGGTGGTTGTGACATGTAGACTTCTTCAGATATCCATCCATTCAAG
This sequence comes from Ceratopteris richardii, assembly GCA_020310875.1. Taxonomy (NCBI): domain Eukaryota; kingdom Viridiplantae; phylum Streptophyta; class Polypodiopsida; order Polypodiales; family Pteridaceae; genus Ceratopteris; species Ceratopteris richardii. The sequence continues at coordinate 115,229,272 of CM035436.1, forward strand.
AAAGCATCTTGACATCTAATTGGTACATGTTCTAATTCTTGGATGCAGCTACACTCACCAATACTCTGATTGTTGGCATCTTAGCCACAGGAGAAAATGTCTCCTCATAATCAATGCCTTGGGTTTGTGCAAAACCCTTGGCTACCAACCTAGCTTTGTATCTGTTGATTGTACCATCAGAGTTCCTCTTTAGTTTGTAGATCCATCTGGATCCTCTCACCTTCATAGAGTCCTTCTTGGGTACCAAGTCCCATGTGTCACTCTCCTTGAGAGCTTCTATTTCTTCATCCATAGCTCCTTTCCATTCTGGTTTTGGTGATTGCCTCTTCATATGAACCTGGTTCTTCACTTAACAAGTCCTTTGCAAGATAAATTGAATGCTTAGTTACAAGAGATGTATCATACCATATCTGATAGGCTTCTTACTTTCTCTCTGAGATCTCCTTATTGCTTGAGTTGAAGATTTTGGTATATCTTCAAGCTTCTTCATCTTCATCTTGCCTCTGGATTTCCATGCCTTGAATTCTTCAAGATTGATTGTGTGATCATCTTCTGAACTTGAGTCTTCCTTCTGGATTGGTTCTTCCTTTGAGAGTTTTGGAAACTCTTCTTCTAAATCATAGGGTAGACTAACCTTCCTGCATTCATTTTCATACCATGAGTCATTCTCATCAAAGATGACATCTCTGCTTACCTTGAACCCTTTATTGGTTGGGTTGTAGAATCTGTACCCTTTATGATTCAAGTCATAACCAATGAAAATACATTTTTCTGCTTTAGGGTCTAGCTTTCCCCTTACCTGTGAGGGAATATGGACATATGCTACACACCCAAAAATTTTGCAATGATACCAATGATGGTCTCTTATCATGCCAAGCTTCATAAGGTGTCATTCCATCAAGAGACTTTGATGGCAACCTATTTATGAGATAGGTGGCAGTAGATACACTCTCTGCCCAAAGATAATTTGGCAACTTCCTTTCATTAAGCATGGACCTGGCTGTTTCAACTATAAGTCTATTCCTTCTTTCAGCTACCCCATTTTGTTAAGGTGAGTACCTTGCGGTTATCTCCTTCTTGATGGCTCTTTCCTGCAAGAAGTCCTCAAACTCATTTGAGAAGTATTCACCTCCTCCATCTGACCTTAGCTTCTTCAAGTTCCTTCCTGTTTGATTTTCAACTAGTGCAAGATATCTTTTGAAACAATTAAACACTTCATCCTTGTGCTTCAGAAAGTATAACACAGTCCATCTGCTAAATCATCAATGAAAGACACATAGTACCTTGATCCTGAAATGGAGGGATCCTTGCTAGGTCCCCAAACATCTGTGTGTACCAAATCTAGGTAGTCTTCATGCATAAAACCTTTCCTTGAGTAGGGCAATCTGTGAGACTTACCAAACTGACAAGCACCACACTTGTAGATCATGTGTTGCTTGGATACATTGGGTATCCCAAGCACACATTGATCCTTGCTCATTTGCTTCAAGGTCCTTTATCCTATGTGACCTAACCTTTTGTGCCATATTTCTAATTCTGAAAGTGTTTGATCCTTGTAATTGTATAAAGCAATGTTTTTGGTGTCTTCTAGCTCAAAAGTAAATAATCTACCTGATGTTTCTCCCTTGGCTATCCTTTTGAATCCATGTCTTGGGTCCTCCACATATGCTCCATGTTGAGTGAATGTGACCTGCAAACCTTTCTCCACAATCTCACCAACACTCATTAAGTTTTTGGTAATAGTTGGTACATAAAGTACCCTGCTCAATAGGTTCTGATTACCATCACAAGTTTTTACATTTCCAATCTTTACTACATAATGCTTAGTATCATCACCTGTCTGTACTTGATGTTTGCCCTTTGGTTCCTCAAGATCAGAGAGTAGTGCCACATTACCAGCTACATGATTAGAACACCCTTAATCAATATAAAACAGATGATCATCATTGATACCTGACTTGGAAGTCATATTCATGATCAATAGGGAGTCATCTTGCTCCTCTGTGTAGTTGTTGTAGTCTTTCTTATTTCTGAATCCTCCTTGGTAGTTACCATTATGGTTGTTGTTGTAATTGTTGTTGTAGTTATTGTTGTAGCCATTGTAGCCTTGGTGTTGGTTGAACCTTCCTCTGCCTTGAGAGTATCCACCTCTTTGATAGCCTCTTCCTCTCTGATTTTTGTAATTTCTATAGCACTCATCTGTGGTGTGGTTAGACAATCCACAAATATTGCATGGTGATGAATTGTAGGGTCTCCCCCTACCTTGCTTACCTCTTCCTGCATAGTTGGCTTGGGAGGTAGAACCTTCATCTTCTTGCTTTTTACTTTTACCTTTGTCTTTAACTTTTTTATCAGTATATAGGGCAGAAGGAGTGTTACCTTTAGATGTATCTCCAACCTTTGTGAACTTTGCTTCATGTGTGAATAGTTGGCCCATCAGAGTTGTGAGATCTGAGGTATGTATGTCCATGTAGAGATCCAATGCAGTGGTGAAGCTTTCCCACTTATCATCTGCCTTTAGTCCATTGGTTACTTGCCTTACTATTTGTTCCTCTTCAATCTCCTCTCCTATGCTTGCTAATTGGTCTACCACATCCTTGATCTTGGTCACAAATTCTGAGACTGATTGCTTTGGTTGCTTCCTAAGGGTTGTGAATTCAATCCACAATTGATTCTTCCTGGCCCTTGTATTAGATGAAAAATATGATGACAAGGTTTCCCAAGTTTCTTGGGAAGTCTTACAATTCCTGATGTGAGGTAAAAGGAAATCAGATATAGAGTTAAGAAGATAAGACCTTGCCAATGCATCTTTTGCACACCATGTATTGAGCCTTTCTTGTTCTTCCTTGGTGGGTAGACCCCTTGCTTTGAATGAGGGCAATTCCTCATCTCCTGAGATGAATCCAAATAGACTTCTTCCTTGTAGATAAGTCTTCATCCTCAAAGACCAGGCTTGATAATTCTTCCTGTTCAATTTATCAATGAAAGAAGGAAAACCATCTCCCATGTTACCTTGTTTGCTCTGATACCACTGTTGGGAAAGATGGATGGATCCTTCAGAAGATTGAGTAGGTGCTGCTAATCCTGCTTTGCACCAGCCCTCAGTAACTCCAGATATGATTAGTAGACACCCTTAGCTTCCAAATGATACCAAGAGATCATATATGTACTTTGCTAATGATGTGTGTAGTGTTCAAATCAAAACAGACTACTTGATACTTCACAAATCCAAGAAAACTTGCTATTTTGGTATTGACACCTGCTCAGAGTTATACTCAGTATGACCAGTACACTTACAATTGGCAAAATTCCTTCTAGAGGTATTCCATTAGCTTAGTAAGCTACCATTTGCAAGTGGAATCATTCAAAATGATAAACTATACAGGGAGAAATCACTTTAGCAAAATTATGGACACTCTCGACTTTTTAGGAAGTATGCAGACAAATACCAGTGAGCACTTCGACCGGGATTTCTCGAATTTGGCTGAACCAAGTTGCTTCAAACTTTGTATGCTTGTAGTATGCTTTGAGCTGGATCCATCAAGCTTTGAATCACTTGATTTGGTCGAGTAGACACTGAGATATGCCTTGTTGAAGTTGACAGACTTGATGTGGTAACTCAAAGAATCACAGAGATGATGAATGTAAAGACTTGTATTAATTCACAATGATGTACAACCTCATTGACATCATAAGTGTAGCCTAATGAGTTTGAGTGTTGTGGGCTATGGTGTAGCACTCACAAACACTCAATGATAGTGTAATAAATCTCGGATGTACACTCTCTCTGCCCGCGAGTTTTCTTCTCACTTTTATATGAGTTGAAGTTGATTTGAATTTCAAATTCAAATCTAAGACTTCCTATAATCACTCCTCTAAAAGTAGGGAGATATTCTCTGAACTCATACCATCTAATTCCAAGAATCCATCAAGTAGGTGTATCCATAAGATTCCAAGTCATTTAGACTTTTACATGGGTAAAGTGGTAATAAATTACAAGCATAAGTTCATATGGTTCTTCTCACATGTTGAGTCTTCAAGAACAAATCCAAGCCAAGTGTGTGGGCTTGCAAATTACACCAACAGTATAAAGTGAAGTGCAAAAGTGATCAATTAGTAGAGAGATATAAAGCACATCTTGTTGCAAAAGAATATGCACAAGTATATTGATTGGGCTATGATGAAGCATTTAGTATATGGTGAAAATGATACTGGTGAGAAGTGTGTTGCATGGGCTGCTATGAAAAATTGGAAATTCTTTCAAATGGATTTTAAGAATACATTCTTGAATGGAAAATTACATGAGGAAGTTTATATGTAGTGACGAGAAGGTTATGTGCATCCAAGGCATCTTGCCTATGTATGCAAGTTAAAGAAAGGGCATTATGGAGAAAGAAGCACCAAGAGTATGGTGTGAATGATTCACAAAAAAGCTATTGGATCTTGAATTTATGCAATCAAGCGCTAATTATTCACTATTTGCATGAAATCAAGAAATCAAAATGATTTTATTACTGATTTATGTCAATGATCTGATCATTACTGCCACTGATGAAAAGAGGATTGCTACTTGGATCATTTTCATGTGTGTCAAGCTACTATGATTGTTTCCATGCATGAATCTCTATCCATATACTTCTACAAAAGAGAGATATTGTAAAGTTCATAACTTTCATATATGATAGAATGGTGGGTTGAACTCATGTCCTCATGGCGATGAGGTACCTAAACCACCCATTAGGACAAATTCCTTGATTTACATGTTTGAAAGGTGTCTACTATCCATTGTTAATTACTTTCATATCCCATTTTTCTCTACATAGTATGGGCAGTGGATATCTATTTAAGTAAGTGTTTGAGAGTTTAGTATAGAGAAATTTTGCATCCTATCCTTTTTCTACATATGTATAGGGCTGGTCCATGAGATTTATGGATTGTGAAAACTTTGCTTTACATGAAGAATCAAGAAAGAGAATGCATCTAAAGGGGATTACCTTTAGTGGTAGTAAAGAGAGAGAGCTCTTTCTTGCATACACACACATGTTTGCGCACACATATGTTTGAGATGTCTTCTTCCATACATACCTTCGTTTATCCCCTACTTCCCCTTCTCTTTATCCATGGGTCGCTAATGAATTGGTTGCACCCTATTGTCTCAATTTTCATGTCTTCGAGAATTTTATTATACATAGCATGAGGATCAAAATGTATGGAGAGACAACAAGAAGAAGAAAAGTGGAGCAAGTGCTTCAAAAAGCAACGAAGAGATTGCCAAAGGATTTTCAACTAAAGAGATCTTGCGTTTAGTGAGGAATTGCAAATCATGCAAGAGGGCATTTCTTATCTCTCAAAAAGTATCGTATCTGATCTAAAATTATTTTGACTTATATGTAGTCTTTGGAGTAGTATATAGCTTCAAAGGTGATTATTTTACAAATTGCCTTTGGAGAACATCCATAGTAGCCATTCCAATGGCATTGTTTCCAATGCATGATACCCTAGTAGCTATTCAACTTCAAATGCATGCTACTCTTTACTCGAATGTGTGTTTTCTATTATGTTTGGATTGCTAGAAGGTATTTTTATAATATGAAGAGCATTGAAAATCGAGGATTTTTTGTAGGTCTCGGCAGAGAACTAATTCCCAATATTCACCTCTTCATAATCGTAGAAATGTGCTGGGTGACTACTTTTGAGCTCTTCTTGTTAATAATTCACCTCCAAACGTGGTGAGAGAAGTGTATGGCTGATTTTCTAAGCCCTTGAATCTCTTGGAGGTATTATTATGAGTTATAAAATTGGATTTTTAGCATACAATGTGTAAATTTTGCAAGTTGTAAGTGCACATTATTATTTTATTGGGTTCACTAATGGGGAGTCAAATTCTTTGTATTTTGTAAATTTTGCGAGAGCCTAAAGTATAACTTGACAATAATAAGAACTCATCGTAGTTATTCTAAGCCCACTAAAGGGTTGAGATAAATTTAAGGGAAAGTAAACTCCTTATAGATATGAGTCCAAGAAGTGAGTAGTCATTCCTAAACAAGCCATGGACCGTGTGTTTTGGTACTTAAGCCACATGATTGGTATAGCCAAAGGTGGATCAATCTTAAAGAAATTTTCTAAGATTTGGAATTTGAAAAGAATAAGGGAATGTATATATTGGGAATGTGCACAGCATTACTAGATGTGTAGACTTGATTTGAGGGGGAGATCTCTAGGAAATCCCCAAAATAAGCCAATGGGCGTTGTAGATAGAGAAAGGAAATCTCATGAAAAAGATTAAGTTTTTATCTTTTTCCCTTGATCAAAAGGAAATAATGAGAATTGGAAAAGTTTATCCAAGAAATAGTGACTTGAACTACTATTAACCTTACTAGCGTTGTAAGGTTTTGATTATAGGCTTAGGGACCATCTCATGGGACGAGAATAGGGATTTGCCTCTTAAAGTATAGATTCCTACACACAATTTAATTTTGGAAACTTTTCTTTGCAAGATGTGGTACAAGGGACCAAAATGAATTTAGGGCTTGAGTTGAGATCCTTTCAAGGAACTTGATTTTGAAGGTACAAAAAGTTTTTTTTTTCTTTGTTGCATAGTATGAAGAAAAATGTTCAAGAATTTGGAGCAAGCTGTTGAGTTTCACATAGGCTTAAGATATAGGAATTTATATAATGGTCAGTTTTGATATGGGGTTTGGAACTTAAGGAAAGTTGAGTAAAGCAAAAACCAAAAATTTTAATTTTGAAGCTACAAAAGTAGTTCTTTTATGCTCTTTTGCATAGTATGAAGGAAAATTTTCAAAACCTTGGAGCAAGTTGTTCATTTTTACATTGGCTGAAGGTATTAGGAATTGATACGATGATTAGTTTTAGTATGGGGTTTGGAACTTAACGAAAGTTGAGCTAAAAAAAATTCAAATCAAGAATCGTAATTTTCAAGGTAAAAGAGTGGTTTTTTATTCTTTGTTGCATGGTACAAAGGAAAATGTTCAAAACCAAGGATTTTAATTTTGAAGGTACAAAAGAAGCTTTTTATGCTTTGTTGCATAGTATAAAGGAAAATGCTCAAAACCTTCGAGCAAGATGTTGAGTTTCATATAGGCTCAAGATATCAAGAATTGATACAAATGTCAGTTTTAGTACAAGGTTTGGAACTTAAGAATAATTTATCTAAAGAAAAATTCATTACATGATCATGTTCATGTGGGCTTGGTGGTCCGTAATATTAAGTTGCATATAATATGAAAGTGGGTATGGTAGTATGGGATGTTGTACTTAAGTGATAGATACATAAGATCAAGTTCAATTCAAAGATGGAGTTCACAGTTTTAAGTTTTGTAAGTTGGGAAATTATGAGATTCATTTAGAATATGCTTAGGACGATTTGAATTTGGAGTGAAAATAGTAATGGGATATTACTTTCTGACATACTTCTAGGATCTTAAAGCGAAGATTGGACATAAATGGAAAATAGATCAGGCGATGTTTTGGAAGTGGAACATAGTAGAAACATCTAAGTTAGATATTTTGATCAAGCTCAAACTTCATTCTTTAAGAAAAATCGTACTGAAGTTGAGAAGAGTTCTTGAAATTAGAGCATTTATCCACTTTCACTACATCCATTCACATGGTGCATGAGGTGGATCACATAAATCAGTTGTGATGGAGACACCGTGAATGTACTTATTTTGCATCTTTGTGCTATGGATTCCCTATTTGCACAAAGCAAAAGATTGAATTAGATAGGGATGTTTAATCCACAAACTCGAGTCCTGTGAGACAACTCAAAAGATGAGTATACCTACCACTAGTGGAATCTAATGGAAAGTCGTAAAGTAGCGGTGGACAACAAACATGTATTATAAAGAGTGTTGAGGATCGCATGTGTAAAAGTAGCTCGAGTTACTCTAGAGGTTGTGCTTAGTCCCTAAATTTACATAATGGAAAATTGGGTGGAGAGATAGAGGTTATTCTCTTGGGTGAATGGAGGCTAGGTTCTTAGAGTTCATTACAAATTGTTGAAAAAAATGATAGTTCACATAAGAGCCTCTCTACCGAAGAGATTATTTGGCATATATTCCCATAGAGATTAACATTCTAGAATTTTTCATAAAAACTCTACATGGGGAGGAATTCAAAGCTTTCCACAAAGCTTTCGGCTTACTTCCTTTTGTGAATTAAGCCCAATTCATGAAATTATTTACGAGTATTTTTATTCAGATGACCATGAATTTCGAAGTTCTCTCTATGAAGTAATCAAATTAAGAATAGACACTCTTGTTTGTTGTTAATAATGTCTTATGGAAATGATTAGGATCTTAGTATCTTATGCATCAAAGATTCTTCAAAATTTTCATTAAAGTTTTAAGATGTTAATAAATGCCTGAAACCATGTTGATAAGATTTGAGAATGAAGCCTTTCTTCTACAAAATCCAATAATTTGAAAAAGTTGGTGAACTTGACCCTAAAAAGGAAGTAATTTGAGACTTTCGATTGGCATGAGAACAGCTCTTCATAGGCGACATGAGATCACCAGTAGTATCTATCTAGATAGATATAATTGTGCAACTCTTTGAATTCCAACTCAAAGGACAGTGAAGAAATGATATTCAAACTTTCTCAAAACATGTATGGAAGCAAATTAATTACTTGCATGGAAAGAATATGACATGATTCTATAAATAATATGCTTCAAAAAAAAAAAACTTGGGTATTGGTCTTACACCGATGTTGGACCAAGAGCTATGTAAGAATCTTTTTATGTGCCTAAATTGGTGCTACATGGCCAACTCATGCAAGGAACACAAACTACATGAGCACAATACAAGACAACACTTTTCAAGCTATTTATGCTAGATGATGTCAAAAAACTAGCATGTACATTCTTTTTGAAATGGTTTCATAAACCAAAAGGCCTCATTTTAAAGATTAAAATAGAATTTAACCCATAGTATAAGGATTTGTTTGATTATGACAAAAGAGTTGTATGTCATGAGAAAGTAACCTTGTTTCTAAGATTAATAGATGCTGAAGATTGAGAGGATCTATTTCCACATCTACAAGATATGGATTATAAATCAAGTTTTATAGAAGAGTGGAATCTTATTCAAGAGTTGATGAGGAGATATCTTGAAAAACAAAGAACATTGGTGAACCTTACACAAGAATTAGGAGTATTTATAGGAAGTGTATTTGTAAAGAGTGCAATAAACAACCTTTAATAAAAAAGTAAATTGATCGATATGTACAAAAGGCGTATTATTTGTAAGAAACTAGTTATGCAAGAGAACATAGGAGCAATGGTAGAGAAGATAACAGATATAGTAGAATTTTAGAAATTTGCTACGAATAGCATGTATAAAGATGATGGTGTTGTCTACCACTATGCTCTTAAGGTAGAGCTTAAATGGTGACTTAGACAAATCTCGATAGGGAGTTACAAGGTAAAGATATTCTCGCTTAATGTGATGTGTGAGCTAGTGTACAAGTTCTGTATATATAGGATAATAGAGAGGTTTTGCATTACACAGATGGCGAATGGGTGGTCGAACATGGAAAAACACCACCTATGCAATCCCCATATGCATCTTAGTTAAGTCCAATCCACCTTACAAATATGAATGGTTTTTTAGTCTGACACACACTATTTCATGGAATAGTCCCTTTTCCATAACATCGGAGTGCTTCCCCACACCCCCACCAAGGAGACTATTGGGCTGCTAGTATCCTCCAACATACTAAAACCCCCTCTCAAGGTTTTCTGACTTGGAACTCAACTAGTTTTGAGTGCTATGCCCATCTATTGAAGATGCTTATTGTGCTACTCTTTTCCAAGTGTTTTAGTGAATATGTCATCTGAATTTTCCTCTGTTGGAAAATATTCCATCTACAAAATATCATGTACTCTTCTCTTATACACATAGTGGTATTATGCTTATTTATGCTTGGTGTGATTGTCAAATACTAGGCTCTTTGTAATGTACATACAACTTTGATTGTTGCATTTAAGTATAGTTGCCATTTGTGATGGAAAACTTACATTTGTAAGAACTCTTCTTAACTACATTGCTTCACAAAGGAAAAAGAAAGCTTCTTTGTACTAGGCTTTATTGGAGGAGAGTGGGAGTGTTAGTTATTTACTACTTACCAAAGAAAATATTCTTGAACCAAATGAGAAACAATATTCAAAAACAAATTTTTTGTGCTTCTTTATGCTTGGTGTGAGTGTCAAATATTGGGTTCGTTGCAATGTACATACAACTTTGATTGTCGCATTTAAGTACAATTGCCATTTGTGATGGAAATCCTAAATTGTAAGAACTCTTCTTAACTACATTGCCTCACAAGTGGCAAAGCAATCTTCTTTGTACTATGCTTTATTGGATGGGAGTGGGAGTGTCAATTGTTTACTAGTTACCCAAGAAAATATTCTTGATCCAAATGAGAAACAATATTCAAAAACAGATTTTCTAGAATCACAATCTCATGCCCAATCTAGATCACAATACCCTTGAAGTGATCACCTTCCATATAAAGTAAGCCCATCCAAGGTTATGACAATGTACTTTAGAATTCACATGTCTTTATTCCAATGGCTTTCTTTTAGATTTTTAAAGAACTTGCTGAATACTTCAACAACACAGCATATATCTAGTCTAGTGGTGCACAAAAAATTAAGACTCCCTTCAAGATTTCTATACTTCTTAGCATCTAATTTTGATGTACCATTCTCTATTGAAAGTTTAAGATTTGCCTCCATAGGTGTGCTAGTGGCATTGAAGTCAATCATCCTAAAAGCCTAACGAATTACAATAACATATTTTTGTTGTGATATGAAAATCACATCATCCTTTTCGCATATTTCAATGAGTAGCCTGAGTTCTATCATCTCAAACTCGTTGGTCAAGCCAACATGAGTTTGCTTGATGAATATGCATGATTTCTGATAATGATCAAATCATCTTCATACAAGATGATAATTATTAGCTAATTATCATTTCTTGTAACATACATATTTGCATCATAAGTACAACTTTGAAATCCTAGGTTTTGGAAACTACTCTGAATTTTTTGATACCTAGAATGTGGAGCTTGATCAAGTCCATTTAATGTCTTCTTAAGTATATAAATCTTATGTTTTGAATGAGGTACCTCAAAACCTAGTGGTTGAGATACATATACCTCTTGCTTGAGGTATCCATTACATAATGCTGATTATGTCCATCTAGAATATAGGCCACATTTTATGTACAACAACTACAAGTAATATGTGAATAGTAGTCATTTGAGTTGTTGGTGTAAATTCCTCTTGGACAACAAATCATTCCACTTGTGAGAATCCTTCCATGTTTTTACTTCTCTAAAGTACCATCTACTTTTTATTTTTCTTTTCAAATCCACTTAGTTCCAACTACATTTTTCTTTGGTATGCAAAAAATTACATTGTACATAGAGGCGTCTAACACGGATTTCCTAGGATTTACAAATGTGGTTGAACTTGTTGTCTATGGTTGAGCATGCAACTATAGAAATTATATACAAATGTTTTGAGTGGACATTGTCCTTTTAGATGGAGACTAATAAAAACAATCTCCCATTAAAGGCCAATATGGCCAAAGTGAACTATGGGAGAAAGAATAAAGAATGATAAGGGATACGTGAGTGTAATTATAAAAATTATACCTCCAACCTAATGAGCATGTTACACAGTGTACAAATAAGAATGCAAGATCATGAACCAGGTAACTATCATCAAGTGATAACATTGTCCAAAGCTATCTTGTGATAGAGCTTTAGTCAAAGCATCTACAACATTATCTCGAGGATGGGTGTTCTCAAGAATAATTCTATCAATGGCTAAGTAGTCTCTTATGAAGTTATTGTTGGAGGAAATGGTGGACCCCTTCTAGAGATGAGATGGTGCTGCAAATTCCTACTTCACACCAGCCAAAACTGAGTTGAGAAATGCAAAGTTGACCTCTTGAGCCTTCCAAGAAGCCCAAATGATCACCCAAGTACTTTGGAAGATGATCCTCAAATCATTGGATTAAAAAAAATAGCTTAAAGTGTATGAATTATTGCACATAAAGTACAATATTGATATTGGCAATGAGTGATTGCAAAATATGAGAGAAACGGTAGAGCTATAATGTGCTCAATATCCATTTAAAATCCCTCTAAATGTCTCTCCGAATTGTGCTCTTTCTACATGACGTTTGAAGTCTAAATTTATAGCTAAAGTCGGAGCCATTTTGAAATTCAAACTCCTAGCAGAAATATCCCTAGAGTTTTAGGATTTCAATTTTCATCTAAGTTACCAAAAAAATTCATAACACGATCTCCTAAGAACTCGTGATTGCAAGTGCTCGTTTCACATGTGCACTTTTACAAAGATGAAAGTCATGCTTTTACAAGTGGGTGTCATATGTGAGTTCATAAAAGTGAATATCCAAATGTCCAAGTATGGAGGCTTGGATCCATTTTCACCAACACCTCTCCCTCAAGACTAACATGCTTGGGCTTCAAATCTCTTTTATCTCCTACAATCCAATCATCATCTTGAACATGTTCAATTTAGTTCCATCCAAAGATTTAGTTAGAATATCTGCACATTGCAAGTTTGTTGATACATAGGACAAGTGTATGTCCTTGCTAAGTAGCTTCTCTCTCACATAATGATAATGCACTTCAATGTGCTTAGTCCTTGCATGATATACAAGATTAGCAATCAAATGTAGTGAGCTAGTATTATCTCGAGAGATCATTGGAGTGCATGTATGTAGCCCCAAGTCTGAGTAGAGTAGCTTCAACCACATTGCCTCTTGTGTTGCATTTGATAGGCCCCCATATTCAGCTTTTTAGTTGATGACAATGCCACAATTGGTTGTTTCTTTGATGACCATGAAATCAACTTAGACCTTGCAAAAGATAAGTAGCCAGAGTTGCCCCTCCTATCATCTTTTGAGCCTGCCCAATCTGCATAAGAGTATAGCTTGATATCCAAGTCAGATGTAAATGGAAGAAATATTCCTTCATTTATGGTACCCTTCAAATACTTTAAGATCCTTTTGGCAGCTTGCAAGTGAGGTTTTCTTGGTGTATGCATGAATTGACTCAATGTACTCACCCCATAGCACATATCTACTCTTGTTAGGGTTGCATAATTGAGACTCCCAACAAGACTTTGATAACTTGTAATGTCTTCAAGCACCTCTCCTTCATGAGCACTGAGTTTGCGGTTCAACTCCATGGGTGTGCTTGTAACTTTTGCATTTTCCATTTTGAACTTAACTAGTATATCATGGATGTAATTTCTCTGAGTAATGAAAACACCAGAATCTATATAAACAATCTCTAAACCAAGAAAATATGTAAGCAACCCAAGATCATTGATCTTGAACTCCTCCTTCATCTGGGTTTTAATCTTCTTGATGCCATTGGCATCATTTCTTGTAATGATAATGTCATCCACATAAACATAGAGAAAAATAACTTATGAATTAGTCTTCTTAATGAACAATGAAGAATTTGCCTTGCTCGCAATAAAACCTTGGTCCTACAAGTATGTGACTTGCCTATGGTTCCAAGCTCTAGGAGCTTGCTTTAAACCATACAGTGCCTTCCTTAATTTACATACATAATCAGGTTTGTCTTTGTCTTCATATCCTCGTGGTTGAGCCATGTAGACCTCTTTAGACATCCACCCATCAAGGAATGCATTTTTAACATCTAATTGGTACAAGTTCCAATTCTTTGAAGCAACAATACTTACTAAAACTATGAAAGTTGGCATCTTGGCTACAGGTGAGAAGGTCTCCACATAATCGACTCCATGGGTTTGAGCGAACCCCTTTGCTACTAGCCTTACTTTATACCTATTGATTGTGCCATCTGAAATCGTTTTCACTTTGTGAATCCACCTAGATCATATTACCTTCATGAATGGTTTTTTGGGAATCGAATCCCAAGTGCTATTCTCTTGAAGTTCTTCGATTTCATTTTGCATAGCTTCTCTCCACTATTCTTCCTTGTTGGCTTCCTCAAATGAAGATGGTTCCTCTGACATAAAGTATTTAGCTATGTATGTAGAATTCTTGGTGATGTGTCATAGCCATACCTTATAGGTTTCTTGCTTTCCCTTTGGGATCTTCTAAGTGCTTGATTGGATGACTCTAAAATATCTTCCAATTTTTTGAACTTTACTTTTCCCTTGGACTTCCAAGCTTCTTGAAAATCAATGTTTTCTTCATCTTCTCACTTGACAACCTCTGATGTATGTTGTTCTTCTTTGGTCAGATTTGGAAAATCATTCTCCAAATCATAGGGTAGCTTTATTTTCCTGCAACCATCCTTTCATCGAATACCACATCCCTACTAACTGTAAATCCTTTGTAAGTGGGATTATATAACCTATATCTTTTCTGATTCTGGTCATAGCCAATAAATGTGCATCTTTCAACTTTTCGATCAAGCTTTCCCCTAATCTATGAGGGTATGTGTGCATAAGCAATGCACCCAAAGATCTTACAATGATCTAAAGAAGGTCCCCTACCATTCCATACCTCATAAGGTGTCATCCCATCTAGACACTGGGATGGAAGCCTATTGATTAGGTACATGGCTATGGAAACAACCTCTTCCCATAGAATTAGGGATATTTTTCTCATTCAACATTGATCTTGTAGCCTCTACTATTAGTCTATTTCTTCTCTTTACCACTCCATTTTGTTCAAGAGTGTACCTTGTTGTAGTCTCTCTCTTTATGCCTTTGTCCTATAAGAAGGAGTCAAAATAATATGATCTGAGCCTCTATCAAATCTGAGCCTCTTCAAAGTTTTACATGTTTGACTCTCAACCAATGCCAAATACTTCTTGAAACAAGTGAAGACTTTATCTTTATGCTTCATAAAATAAAATATCTTTCACCTACTCTAGTCATCTATGAATGAAACATACTACATTGACCCTGAAATTGAAGGCCCTCTACTTGGACCGCACACATGTGTGTGTACAAGATCCAAGTAGTCTTCATACATGTATCCTCTTTTGTTGAATGGTTGCCTAGGTGATTTTCCAAATTAGCATGCTCCACATTTATAGATCATGTGTTGCTTGGACACATTTGGGATTCCAAGCACACTCTCATCCCTACATATTTGCTTCAATGTCCTTTCAGCTATATGTCCTAGTCTCTTATGCCATATCTCCAATTCAGATAGGGTTTGTTCCTTCTAATTGAAGAGAGAAATATTTCTTGTATCTTCAACCTCAAAGGCAAAAGTCTATCACATTTCTCACCTTTTTCAATCCTCTTGAAGCCTTGTTTAGGGTCCTCCAGATATGGTCCATGCCTTGTGAACTAACTTCCTTCCTCTAGAACCTCTTCCTCTACTTATGAAATTCACTTGGGAGGTACTTGCATCTTCTTCATTCTTCTTACCTTTGCCTTTATGTTTACTCTACTTTTTATTTGTGTAAAAGATAGAAGATTGATTAACTCTAGAATTATGTCCATTCTTGTTGAGCTTTCTCTCATATGTGAAGAGTTCCCCCATCAAGTATTGAGTTCATGTATATGCATGTCCATATATAGGTCCATTGTTGCAGTAAAGGACTCCCATTTGTCATCAGCCTTGATGCCATCTATGATCTTCCTTACTATCTGCTCCTCTTCTATTTCTTCTTCAATACTCCCAAGTTGTTCAACTATATCCTTCATCTTGGCCACATAGTCAGCTAGACTTTGCTTTGATTGCTTCTTCAACATTATGAACTCCATCCAAAGCTGGTTCTTTCTAGCCCTTGTATTTGGTGAGAAGTATGAAGATAGTACTTCCCAATTCTCTTGGGAAGTCTTACGATTCCTAATATGAGGTAACAAAAATCAAATATTGAATTGAGTGTGTAAGACCTTGCTAGAGCATCCTTTGCACACCATGTAGCTAGTATGTCTTGCTCCTCTCTTGTAGGTTGGTTTTTGCTTCTAAAGGTTGGAATTTATTCATCTCCAACTATGTATCCATACAAGCTTCTTCCTTGGAGGTAAGCTTTCATCCTTAGGGATCAAGCTGGATAATTGACCCTGTCCAATTTGTCAATGAATGATGGAAATCCATCTCCCATTTTACCTTGATGTTGCTCTGATACCACTATTTGAGGAGATGGTGGACACCTTCCAGAGACGAGATGGTGCTACAAATTCTTGCTTCACACCAATCAAAACTTCATTGAGAAGTGTAAAGTAGATCTCTTGAGCCTTCCATGAAGCCCAAAGGATCATCCAAGTACTTTAGAAGATGATCCTCAAATCATTGGATCAAAACAGATAGCTTGGACTTTTTAATATGAACCAAAACTTGCTATTTTTATCACCATACCTGCTCAAGAAAATGAAGAGTACTCCTTCCATGGTAAGAAATGGAAAAAATCCTTTTATGAATATCTAATTGACTATGAAAGCTAACATTCACAAGTTATTTCACTTGAAATGATCAACTATGCTTAGAGAATGATGCTTAGCAAATGATATGTCTCTCTTGATATTTTTTGGGAGTTAATAGTATGCACACCATAGGGAAATTTCTTGCACATAACTCGAGACTGGCTGAGGCAATTAAAGTGAAACTTTGTAACATAAAAATATACTATTTAATGAATCTTATCAACTTAAATCGCTATCAATGATCAAGTACACAATGTCGGGAAGGAGGGAGAGTAGTGTAGGGTTGGATCAAGCCCTAGTGTGGGTTGTGCTCCCTGTTTGATGAGCGGTGTTTGCATGCTGGGCACCTCACCCTAGTAAGAGGCTCGTAGGTACCTAGGCATACAACCTCAGAAGAGAAAGGCAAAAAGCATCTCGATCGCATCTCGTGGAACGAAGTCGTAGGGCTGGCATATGCGTTGCAAATGTGGAATGACAAATACAATTCTCTCTAAAAACTAAATCATACGCACTTGATGTGCCAAACAAATGACCTCTACTCAATGATACAATGAATATACAAGTGATGTCATCCAATAAATCTCAATAATACAAGATATCTGGCTAATCAGCCAGATACAAGATAGACTTCCCTCTATAGTGCAAGAAGACACCCTTTGACTTCTCTTCAATCTTCTCTTTACTTTGGCTTCGTTCTTCACTTTACTTCAAGTCTTCACGGCAAGAATTTTGTTTCTCTTTACTTCGAAAAAATTGAGCAAGAACCTGGAGATAATATGCGGGGATGAAAATGCTTCTTTACTTTACTTTGGTCTTCAAAAACTTCCTCCTTAAATCATCAGAAACCACATGCGGAGAAGATCCACATAAAAGATCCACGAGACAAAATTAAACCCATAGTTTATTTTTATGTTTTTAAATGTACTCATAGGACACAATACCAACCCTTTTAGTGACAAGAAAATATCATGTTGTTCTTTGAGAGAAAAAAACAATTTTTCATGCATTTGTTTCATTATCATCTTTCGATTTGGAAAGTAATTCATCATGTTTATCTTGAATTTATTTTCATCTCAAGGCATTCAAACTCATGAAAGTTCTTTCAATTCTTAAAGAATTCATATTGAAATTGAATGAACTTCCCTAAGAGAAGAAGAAAAAAATGCAACTAAAATTTCTCTACCCTAGAATGTCAACATAGTGCACCCGTAGTGCACCTTCGACCCTCACATCATTCTCTAAGTGTATCATGAGACTAATCATTTGCAGAAATAGGTTTTCTAAGTGAAGTCTGTATCACAGCTCATATCCTCAGAAACTCTTCCTTCTTTCTCTCTCTCTTGATGTTCTCACACCAATTATCTAGAAATGATCCTCACACGGAATATGATAACTGCTCCTTCTTTTGTACAATAATACATTTCAACTTTGTGTTATATAATCCATTAGTAGATCAAGGCTTTTATGTCAATCATATCTTATAAACTCTTCTGTTGCATGAAAATCATGCAGTGATCTGAAGTCTTCCACTTTCTTTGGCAACAAGCGGTATCACATTCGTCAAGTATATGTTCCAAAACCCACGATTCTATCTTTGTT
The DNA here is from genome assembly GCA_020310875.1 of Ceratopteris richardii. Lineage (NCBI taxonomy): Eukaryota > Viridiplantae > Streptophyta > Polypodiopsida > Polypodiales > Pteridaceae > Ceratopteris > Ceratopteris richardii. Next base: position 115,247,316 of record CM035436.1, read on the forward strand.
GGGGAGTTTTTAGAGCAATAAGCGACAGTACACCTACACATCTTTGGCAATCATGCGAACTCATGGATATTATATTATGGTATAACATCAAATCTCTTGAGCGGAATAGTAAAATGGTATGTAGGCATTCCACGAAGAAGTAGATGAAATCGCCCTCAAAACAGAACCTCGGAATCACTATGAGTCAACATGGGCCCATATGGAGCTCAGATGTAATTAACAACCATTCTCGTAAATGTCTAATACGATCAAGATACTTTGTCAAAACATAAAAACATTGCCTTTGATAATTTTCCAAAGAAGTCGGAGAATCAGAGCTTGGGATACCTAAAGCCTACTTAATCTCTCTCTCTCTCTCTCTCTCTCTCTCTCTCTCTCTCTCTCTATCTAAATGTGCAAAAAAGCCCGGGAAGAAGACTCAAAGAAGAATTTTTTATTTCACTCTCAACAAGTCATGATAAGCTGCATGTAGCTATTCACTGATCTCTCTCTCAAGAACAAGCATGAACATATCAAGAAGTGAATGAATACGCGAAGAGTAAGAAATGTACGTGGAAAGAAGATCCACAGAAAAGATCCATGGGGAGAAACAAATGAGATTCAAATAGCTATTCATAGGTTCCTCCCATAGGTCCTCTCTAGAATCTTCTAATCTCCTTATCTAAACTTTCTATTTCCAAAATCTTCTCCCATAATCTTCTGCTTCTTTTAAAAAATCCAATCTTTTGTTTCTATTTTTTACTTTTCTCTTTTTAATTTTTCAATTTTATTTTTCTATTTTTGTTTCCTTTTCTTTTTTCTCTTTTTATTTTTCTTGGACTAAGGTTTGGTTTCACACTTGTAATCAATTTAAATGAAACTAAAGGGCTAGACTTAGGGTAAATGGTAAAATTAAGGTTCCAACCTAGGGTTTTGATTGGGGAAAGTTAGGGTTTACCTATGTTTAAGGTCACACACATCCACTGATGGGTTTATTCACATTTATGGGATGAAATCCTAGGGTTTCCCAAGGTTTAGGTTAGGTTTCCATGGGGTAAAACACAGTTTTTCAAGGCGTTTCAAGGGCCCAAGCTCAGGTTTCTAGGGTTTAGAGTTAGCTATTTACAAATATATAGGTCTAATGCATAGACAAAACATGGTTTTCATCTCCTAATCAATCACATCAATCAAAACATGCACAATTTATATCTCTTGGAAGTTAAAACACCATTTTACACCTAGAAAATCAATGAAGTGAACTTTGAAAAAAAACCTTGAGGTACACTTCCTTGAGGAATTTCATTTTGACATTTACCCCCACTAAACCTACCCATCATTTTTATTGGGCCAACCTGCACAATCCAACAAACTGGCTTCTGACAATACATCAATTCAGCTAGCATGAAACCTGTGGACTGAGTATAATTCATCATATCTACCCATAACGCGAATGTAAGAAATCTAGGCCATTGCTTTGTGTCGTCACTACAGGCCTTAGAGATGGCCTTCACGATGGAAGGGTAACCTCTCTCGATCTTTCCATTTGCCTCATAGTTATAGGTAGTAGTGAGAGACAATCAAATTCCATGGCGATCAAAGAACTCTTTTGCCTTTCTCGCATCCAACTCTCAACCTATCTGCAACCACTTTCGCAACATAACCAAATCTCAAGATGACTTTGTCTAAAAGGAATTCGCATAGATTATAAGTCTTTTTTGTACGGAGAGCTCGACATTCCACATGGTTGGTCAAGTCCTCTCTAGCAAGTCCATACGTGTGAAACCTCTACCTCTACCTCTTCCTTTGCTAGAGTAGAATACCTGCTCAGAACTAGGTTTTCCTTGGGCGTTCAAGTCCTCACCAAGATCCTTTTCTTCAATAATCAGCATGGACACTAGATCAACAAAATTTGGAATATTTTCCTTGGTCTTAATAGATGTCCTAAACTACTTATATGCAGCTCCTAAACCACGAAGGCACACTTCCACCTTATCTGCATCATCTACATTCATGCCAATAGATGCAAGTGAGTCACATATGCTTTTTATTTTCAGAGTGTAGTGACTTATCCACATGCCCTTTTTCTCTAGTATATGCAATTCGTTCTTGAGTTGCAATTTATGTGCCTTTCTATTGGTCTCATACAATGTGACCAAACTATTCCAAACCTCTTTTGGAGTCTTGGCATCATGTATGAGCCCAATAATGCTATCATGTATGCTAATAGATAGCCAATACATTACCTTTTGTGCTCCTTGATTCCATTTTTCATACGCTCTTAATTGTTCTATAGTCAGATTCTTCTCTGGTAACTTCATAGCATTTTCATTCTCCCTCTTGATGTACTTCCAATGGCCTTTTCCCATTAGGAAATCCTTCATCCTGAATCTCCAAACATGGAAGTTGTTCTTGTCTAGCTTATTGCTCATGAGCTGACTCATTCCATTTGCACTTGCCATTTCTATTGAAATTCTCAACACTGCAAAACACTAGAGGCAGCAGTTCTTCTTGAACAGTATCACACTATGACTTGAAAGTTCGATCTCAAGAAGACATAGTTAACGTGTATCAACAATAGATGAAATTGCTTGAAATGTTGGATCTAGAATATATGAGTGTTGTCGAATAGGACACAAGTTCGAGTTTTGCAAACTAACCTAGCTTGACTCTTGCCTTAATATTCCATTGAAAGGTAGCTGTCTTTCTTCATCCAAACCACTCTTGGCATCATTGAACCTTCTTGTGGGCTGGGGTAAGCACTCATCTCCTTTACCTGTATCTTCTTCATCTCCATTTATGACTTGCAAATTTCTCTTATCTACATATCATGAAAGTGATTCATGGAAGTTTTACATCTCTTCAAACAACCACCTTATTGGAATGAGGAGTATAACATCTATATCCTCTTTGAGTATCTGCATAATCAATAAATATACACTTTTCTAATTTCACATCAAGTTTTGATCTCACTTCATTAGGTACTTGCACATAACCTACACAACTAAATACTTTTGAATGACTTACATGGTTTTCTTCCATGCCATAATTCATATGGTGTCAAATGACGAACTCCTGCAATAGGTGCTCTATTCATAATGTACACACTTGTGCAAATAGCTTCATCCCAAAAAGAATTAATCAAACACATATTAGCTAGCATGCTTCTAGATGCTTTTGCTATGATTTTGTTTCTTCTTTCCACAACTCCATTTTGTTGTGGAGTGTACCTACATGCAACTTGTCTTTTGGTATCTTCATCATACAAAAAATCAGTAAAAGCTTGAGAGAAATACTCTCCCCCTCCATCATATCTTACTTTCTTAAAATAGCTTCCTATTTGGTTCTCGACAAATGATTTGAAGTTTTTGAAACAATCAAAGACTTCACTCTTATGTTTAATGATATATACAAATGAAATTCTACTATGATCATCAATGAATGATACATAGTACTTATTATGAGCCAAGGATGCCTCTTTAGTAGGACCCCATACATTTGTGTCTCTAAGACCTAGCAGACCATCACATACATAGCTTGAATGCTAGAAAGGTTGTCTACTCTGCTTATCCATTTGACATGCTTCACAAAGATGCATCATATGTTGCTTGGTAAGATTGTGTAATCCTTCAACAATCCTCTTCTTTGATAGCTCATTTAACATGTGCATGTTCATGTGGCCAATCCTCTTGTGCCATAGATCAAACCTATAACCCTTCTAGGTTTGGTCATAGCCAATGAATATACACCTTTCAGCTTTAGGATCAAGCTTTCATCTAATTTGTGAGGGAATGAGTGCGTAAGAAATGCACCCAAATATTTGTAATGATCAAATGAGGTTCTCCTACCATTCCATGCTTCATGGGGTGTCATTCCATCCAAGGCTTTGGATGGGTGCTTGTTAACCAAGTAAGTGGCTATGGAAACAGCCTCTGGCCATAGATAGTTGGGTACCTTCTTCTCATTCAACATTGACCTTGCAGCTTCTACTATCAACTTGTTCCTTCTCTCTACTACTCCATTTAATTCAGGAGTATATCTTGTTGTGACTTCTCTCTTTATACCTCTCTCCTGTACAAATGAATCAACTTCATATGAAAAGTACTCACCACCTCCATTAGATTTGATCCTCTTGAAGCTTCTACCTGTTTGGTTCTCAACCAATGCCAAGTACTTACTGAAACATCTAAATACTTAATCCTTATGCTCCATGAAATACAGAATTGTCCATCTACTATAATCATCTATAAATGAAACATAGTACCTTGAACCTGAGATTGATGGATCTTTGCTAGGACCCCACACATCAGTGTGTAGAAGCTCCAAGTAGTCTTCATATATGTATCCCTTTCTGTTGAATGGTCGCCTATGAGCTTTGCCAAATTGGCATGCTCCATATTTATATGTCAGCCTTTATGCCATATCCCTAGTTCAGATAGAGTTTGATCTTTGTCATTGAAGAGTGCTATGTTTCTAGTGTCTTCAATCTCAAATGAAAAGAGTCTACCAGATTTCTCACCTTTTGCAATCCTCGTAAAGCCTTGCTGAGGGTCTTCCACATATGATCCATGCCTTGTGAATCTGACCTGTAAGCCTTTCTCAACTATCTATCCAACACTAATTAGGTTTTTGGTTATAGTTGGCATATAAAAAACCTTACTTAAGAGGTTCATGTTACCATCAGAGGCTTTGCCATTTCCAATTTTCTTGACAGACTATTTAGTGTCATCACCTGTCTATACTTCATGCTTCCCTTTGGGTTCTTCAAGATCAAATAATAATGCTATGTTTCCAGCCACATGATTGGAACAACCTAAACCAATATAGAAAAGATGCTCATCATCTTTACCTTGCTTGGATGTCATGTTCATGATGAGTAGTGAGTCCTCTTCGTCTTTTGTCTAGTTGTTATAATCTCTTCTTCCTCTTAAACCACCTTGATAATTGTTGTTGTTGTATCCTTGGTTGTAGTTGTGATTGTAATTGCTTCCTCCATTGTTGAACCTCCCTCTAGCTTGTCCATAGCTCCCTCTATGGAAGCCTCTTCCCCTTTGATTGCTTGTGTTCTTGAAGCATTCTTCTGTGGTGTGGTTGTTAAGCCAACATATGTTGCAAGGTGGAGTGTTGTATGATCTCCCCTTGCCTTGCTTTCCTCCTCTACCACTTCCTCTAGTTCCTCTTCCTCTACCTGTGTGGCTAACTTGAGAGGTACTAGTATCTTCTTCATTCTTATTGCTTTTACCTTTATCCTTAATTTTATTCTTATCTGTATGAAGAGTAGAAGATTTTCCACCTCTAGAATTGTCACCATTCTTGTTAAGCTTTGTCTCATGGGTGAAGCGTTGCCCCATCAAGGTGTTGAGATCAAGTATTTTGCATATCCATATAGAGGTCCGTTGCTATGGTGAATGACTCCCACTTATCATTAGCTTTGATGCCATTAATAATCTACCTTACTATGTGTTCTTCTTCTATCTCCTCTCCAATGCTTGCAAGCTCATTAGCCACATCCTTCATTTTGGTTACATAATCAGCTACACTTTGCTTTGGTTGCTTCTTTAGGGTTGTAAATTCCATCCATAGATGATTCTTCCTAGCTCTTCTATTTGATGCAAAATATGATGAGAGTACTTGCCAAGTCTCTTGGGAGGTCTTGCGATTCCTAATGTGAGGTAATAAGAAATCAAATATTGAGTTTAGTAGATACGACCTAGAAAGAGCATCTTTTGCATACCATGTGGTCAACCTTTCTTTCTCTTCCCTTATGGGTTGATGCCTGCTCTTGAATGTTGGCATTTCTTCATCTCCTGAGATGTACCCATATAGACTTCTCCCTTGGAGGTACACTTGCATCCTTAGTGACCATGGGGAGTAGTTGCTTCTGTCCAATTTGTCAATGAATGATGGAAATCCATCTCCCATCTTGCTTGTTGTTGCTCTAATACCACTGTTCGAGGAGATGGTGGATAGTCTTCAGAGATGAAGTGGTGTTGCTTAAACCTACTTCACAGTAGCTAAGAACAATTGATGTAGAGTATAGTGGGCCTCTTTAGCTTGCTAATAGTCATAAATAATTACCTATGTTGTTCGGAATATGATCCACTAATCAATGGATCAAAAGAGCTAAGTAGAAATTTGATCCAAGGTCATAGACTTGCTATTTTTGTGTCTACACATATTTAGTGATTTGAACAATGCTCTGAACACAATAGCAATTAGCCTAATTCCTTTTGGTGATCTCTAATTAACTTAGAGAGCTACTAATCATGAGTGATTTCAACAAAAATGATGAATTACACGCTGAGTATGATGTTCAAAAAATCATAGGACATGCTCAACATTTTCAAGGTGCATCAATCAACAGAACACAGAGTAATGAAATGATAATATCTCACGATTCAGAGAAGCAATGATAATGAGATTTTGTAGCTATATGATAGATAGTATATTGAATATATGATGCTTTAAGTTGTGACAAATGATCAATCATACATTGAGAACAAGTTCTGAGAAGATGACTATACTAATATAGTCATGGTAGAGAGGTAAAGTGAAGATGTAATGATAATGTATGTATTAAATCATAAACAAATACAATGTAATTGGCAACAATCTATTGCCCAAATGTGAGGGATGTGATTGAGCTATGAAGTTTTGTTCTTAATTCACAATGTATCCCTTCCAAAATGATCTCATAGAGTCAAAACACACACGAGTCTTCTGATCCTCCTTTTTATAGTTGAGTTTGGAGCTAATCTTTTGAATTCAAATTCAAAAGTCCACCTAAAAGTAAATCCTAAACTATAGGATATATTCTCTCATTAATAAGCTATCAAATGAATTGTGGTTTGATTCTTCATAACTCCACGTGCAAGTAATGCACTTTTACAAATGTAAATGTACTTGATTTTACAAGCCATTGGTCATATAAGATTCCATGAGAAATATGATAATCTTCCAAGCATGTGGGCTTGGGTTCTCTTGCACCAACACACACATGTAGCAATTGTTGTTATCTTCACTCTTTTTCTCTGATTGTAGTTGTAGCAGCCCCTAGTACCTCTACCACTTGATCTTCCTCTTCACTTGTGTTGAAGGAGCCACTTGATGTCCCTTGATCATCACTTGTTCTTCCTCGATCTTTATTTGAACCTTTTCTTCCTCTACTTCCTCCTCTTGATGATCATGCATAAAGAGTTTGTCCTTGAGATCCTATTTTTTTTTTGAAGTAGAGCCATTTAGATTCATCTCCTTCGTGACAATGAGAGCAACAAGATGATCAAAGTCTGGTAACTCTCCTCTAACATAAAATAAAGTAATGAATGGTTTCCATCTCGCATCGTCCTTGAGTCAATTGAGAGTATGTGCAACCAAGTCGTTATCCTCCTCATGAGCTTGAATTGATCCTAGTTGATTTGCAATCTCTTTAACCTTCAACAAGTTATCATTGATCCATGTCCTTGTATCTTTATTTTTGTTGTTCAACTCATTTTTAAGTTGAATCTTCCTTGCTCTTGTACCTATAGCATACAACCTTTCCAATGCAAGCCAAACATCCCTACTTGTGTCTAGATCTTTTATGTGTCCGACCATTGAATCTTGAATATTTTGTGATAAAATGAAACTAAACCTTTTTTCTCTTTCATTCCAAAGTCTAAACTCCATCAATTCATTTCGACTTGGATCCTATGGTAATATAGGCATGCTATTTGTTCCATGAATCAAACCATACAAGCCTCTACCTTGCAAGTATGTTGTGATTCTAGATTGCCATGCTTGATAGTTGTTCTTATCAAGCTTCTCTATTTGTGCATGTGGATCATCCATTGTATAAATACTAAACTTCCTCCTTCAACCATTCTTTTGGATATTTATGATAAGAATAAGTATGATATTTACCTTTGTAATGAAGTTTATGCACCTTTCTTTGCTTGGATGTTTCTTGAGAGGCTTCCTTGCTATCCTTCTACCTTTGTGTAGTTCCGATGATGAACCTCTGCTCCAATACCTTCAAATTCTTCATCAAATTATTATAAAATTCTCCAAGCTTCAATTCCTCGCTCTCATACCAATGTTGGAGTTTATTGACCTCCAACCTATAGGTAGAAGTGGGTGGAGCCCCTTGGAGCTAGTTGACTTTCTAACAAACTTATGTGCAAAAAAATAGTATGCTTGGAGAGCTTTTTGTTCTCTACTCACTTAGAATTTTCTAAAAATGTTTGAAAAAACATTTACTAAAAACCAAGAGATTTCGAATGAGCTAAAGGGCACTCAATTTAGATAAATAAACAAGGTGATATAACCTCTCCAATTTCGAGGTTTAATGGAGACCTTCAGTAGAGGTGAACCTGAGAACACATACTACTTGGAGAGCATACTCTTATGAAAATTAAGAGTATAGATTTAGACATATGAACATTTCAAATGACCCATGAAACATGTGATTTGGGTATATCATGAGGGAGATACAATCTCTGCAATGTTTGTCTACAAAAACTACAGTAGCATAGAGATACACATATGACTCTTTTGCACTTCCCACAAGATCTCGACTTCTCCCCTCTTATTATAGCATGAAAAACGAATCCAAAACCTTCCTAATACATCTAAATGCATGCTAAATACTTGGATGAAGATTTTAAATGGCTGAAATGCTCAAATAACTAAAAACTTAATAGACTTTGAGAACTAGCCACATTGACCTTCCACTAGGGCACCACTGCAGCTCCTTGTGACTCACTAATTTGACTCACCATGTTGTAGAACTCACATGGTATTTTGACCACCTTTTATCAAAAATATGACTCTTCTTGAAGTATTTGAAGACTTCCCAAAGGTATTTACCTAATTTGGAACTTCTAACTTCACCTATACATATAATAAAACAATAATCCCCCATTGAGATAAAAACAATCCAAGTAACCAAGGACCACCTCAAGTAATAAAAGATGCACTTAACTACTTGCCAATTCTTAACACCTAGGAAATGCATAAAGCTGCTCATGTGTGAGAAAGCAAGTTGAATATCAAGAAGATTTATCCATAAGTAAATCAAGCATCCAACATCCTGTTGATAGAGAAAAACATTAAATGCATCACTAGCCTCATGAAGACTCAACCGTAAACCTATTTCCATAGGAATGGTAATAGGTTTGTAGTCTTCAAGGTCAAAACACTAAAATAATGTATCAATATATATTTTATAACACAAAGCTATTCCCACATCAACTTTTATAAAATGAATTCCAAAATAATGATGTGAATGCCCCAAATCGGACATCTCAAATGAGGCATGCAAATCAGCCTTAAAATCAGAAATATGCTTCTCACTAGGACCAGTGACCAACATGTCATAAAAATACACAAAAATAATCAGAAGCACACCAGTTGCATGCTTAACATATAAGATTCTTTCAATTTGTTTGTTCTCAAAACTAGGTGCAATGAAGTAGGCATGTAACTTTTCATACTAAGCATGTGGTGCTTGCTTCAAACTATATCATTCCCTTTTCAACATGGACACTTTGTTTTCATGTCCCTTTTGCACAAAACCATGGGGCTAAAAAACATACACTTCTTTGTTGGAGCAAGTCTATGACAAGCCTAAGTATTGGCTTGAGTCCCACAAAGTCATGAAAAAAGCTTTAAAATGAAGACTATGTAAAGTTCACTTGTGAACTACCTCTTGTAACTTTTGAAGAGTTTACTTAATGTAAAAGTGAAAGAATCTTAAGTGGTTGAGTCCTCTTGATCAAGAATGGAAAGAGGAGCCACGAATTTGTGATTTGTGGTAGGTAGAGAATCAAATCAATCATTGATTGATTGGAGAGTGATTGAGGGAAGTTAGCCTCCCAAACTCAACTATAAATAGATGGCAGTTTTAGTCGTGGTTAGAGAGACCTATGTGAAGACCTCCAAGAGCTGAGCTTTATGCCATATCAAGGTGTGATTACAAGGCACACATATGTATCAGTAAGTCATTGTATTGTACAAACAATATACTTTCATTTTCATGATTATTTGAGTTCATCTTTCCATGTTCTTGTGAAGTGTACTACTGACTGCCATTACTCTCAGTTTTCTCAGTCAGCTTGCAGAGATGTTTTCTCTTTGCTTGGTGCATCATTTTCAGTGATTTAACTTGGTAAAGTTAGCTCTGTAAGTCTACTATATGCTCACAAATTTTCATGTCATTTGGATGTTGCAATCTTCAGTTATGTTCATTTGAAGGCAATAGGGTCTGTTCATCTTCACTTCTCTGTCAGGTACCCGACTTTTTCACTCATCTTGTCAGAGCCATTTCTCAGTGGTTACTTATCCAAATTCCGTGATTCAAATTGTGTTGGATTTCGCTTACTGTCTAGTATAACCATACAAATTTTCATAATCATTGGATTTCTACATTTTGAGTTATGTTGATTTTTCTCCTCACTGGTCTATTTCTGTTGCAGCCCGTGAAAATCGGGATGATGTCATCACTTGTTAAAACTCATTCTCAGTGTGTGGTTCATTATTTTTTATGAGATTACTCTTGCAAGTTAGCTCTTTAAGTTGCCTAGACTTCCCCAAGAGGAATTGAGCTAATTGCTGCTGTGCTCAGAGAATTATGTAAAACACTGGACAGGTGTATGAACCAAGAATAGCAAGTTTCGGCCTCCGAACGCACTATCGCAGCGCTTGTGCAGGCTATTTCGTCCTTTTTTGCCAAAGGTATATACCAGTTTCTGTTCGCCAGTTTAAGCGTCTCGAAGTCTGCTACAGGTCTAGCAGAACTCGTCTGGGCAGTTCCATTCAACTTTTTGAGATACAGTCAATTTTCTGCATCAAGGTTTTTTAGTCACCGGCCATGGCTGAAAGCAGTGATGTATTCCGTATGTTGGCTGTTGAGGATAAGTTGGATGGTACCAACTACCCATTATGGGCTTATATGATGCGACATGTACTGGTTGCAAAAGGACTGTGGAACATTGTGCAGGGTGTTGAAAGACGTTCTGTTATACCTGCGACTACAGGTACTACAAATACAGGTGCTAGAGGTACTGGAGCTGATGAAGATGGTGTCGAAGATGATATTCCGCAGATTCCTGTTTGTGCTGTTGTTTCTGTTGCACCTAGTGCAGAGCAGATTCGTTGGGATGGCAGAGATGCCCAGGCGCATGCATTGATAGCCTTGTCTGTCAAATGTGCCATTATTCCTCACATTCGCTCTTGCAGAACAGCAAAGGATGCGTGGGATACACTTACCACTTTGTACCAGGCTAGGAATGAGGCTCGTGTTGCTTACCTCCGAAAACAGTTGGAGAGTGAGCACATGAATGAAGGTGATTCTATGGACAGTTTTCTTACAAAGATCAAAGACCTGAAGGAACAATTGATTTCTGCTGATGAGGTTATACCAGATAGCTCACTTGTGCAGACCGTTCTGAATAGTCTTCTTGATTCATATCAGAGTTTTGCCTCTACTCTTCGGTTGATGATGAAAGGCAATCCGAATGCCTTGTCATTTGAGGAATTAGTCTCTGTTCTATTGCAGGAAGATGAGTCCAGGCAGAACAGGTCCATTATGCGTGTTGCAGATCAATCTTTCCTGGCTAGTCAAAAGGGCAAAGGAAAATGGAGCTCTTCTACTAGTAAGCAAAAATCTGCAAATGCTGCACAATCGAAGAACCAGGATAAAGATGAAAAGAAATCAGAAAAGCAGAAATTGTTCTGCAAGTACTGTAAAGGAAATGATCATATTATAAAGAACTATCCAAAACTGGATGCTAAAGAGGCAAAGAAGAAAGAGGCTGGAATGGTTGTTGCAGAGGCCTCTACACCAAAAACAGAGTCTGCAAATCTTGTGCAGGAAGAAGAATGGGCGTTTACTACTGTCTGCAGTTTTGACCCATCTTCTCATGATCAGTGCATGTCTGCAGTAGACTCAAATGTTTGGTACTTTGACAGTGGGGCGACCAAACATATTACCTCGCAGCGCAGTTTCTTCTCTTCACTCGAGCCTGCCCCTACAGGGAATACTGTCACATGCGCCAATAACTCCTCTTATCCTATTATGGGAGTTGGTAAGATCATTCTGACTACTGTTGATGGTAGTTCTTTCACTTTGTCAGATGCTTTATTTGTGCCAGGGATCAAAAAGAACATGTTATCAGTTTCTGCATTAGCCAAGATTGGCTTGGTTGTGAAATTCGTTGATGACAGGTGTACAGTCCATGATCTCTCAAATGGTGATGTGATTATTGCTTCAGGCATCTTATGTCGTGGGCTGTATAAGCTCATAGACTATGAAAGATCTGTGAATGATTCGGCATGTGCAGTTCATGATTCTCAGGCTATGTCAGATGCAAAGCTGTGGCATGCACGCTTTGGTCATTTGAATTTTGCTAGTTTGTTACGCCTGCAGAAATCTGAAATGGTGTCCTTGCCCAAACTTGAGGCACCTAGAAAATATGTTTGTGAAGGCTGTATTTTGGGCAAAATGCAGCGTTCTTCCTTTCCAAAAGATGGTTCAGTTCGGGCTACGCACAAATTGCAGCTTGTACATAGTGATGTCTGTGGTCCTATGCAGACACCCTCTTTTGGAAATTACCTTTACTTCGTGACTTTCATTGATGACTTTTCCAGGCATGCATGGGTATATCCACTCAAAGCAAAGTCCGAAGTGTTCATGTGCTTCAAACAATTTTTGGTTTTGGCTGAAAATCTGTCAGCATGTAAAATGGGCACCCTCCGTTCTGATCGAGGGGGGGAATATATGTCTTCAGATTTTAATGCATTTCTGGCTGAACGTGGGATAAAACACCAGTGTACAGTACCGTATACAACTCAACAGAATGGAGTTGCTGAACGAAAGAACTGGTCACTCATGGAGATGGCGAGGTGCATGGTCAAAAGTCAGGCTTTACCACATAGTTTCTGGCTTGAGGCTGTCATGTGTGCAGCATATGTATTGAACAGGTGTCCCACTAAAGCGTTGCAGTCTATCACTCCATATGAGGCTTGGCATGACCACAAGCCATCTGTTGCTCATCTGCGTGTTTTTGGTTGTTTGGCATATGCATTAGTGCCTGAACAACATCGCAGAAAATTGGATGATAAGGCAGTAAAATGTATTTTTGTTGGGTACAGTTCTGAAAGTAAAGGCTATCGTCTGTATCATCCACAGACTAAACGCATTCTGGTTAGCCGTGATGTGGTCTTTGTGGAAGATGCTATTCAACCATTGCTTTCATGTACTAAGGAGACATATGTTAGCTCCAAAGACATGTATGATACTTTGATGCCTCTTTTTACAGGTGGACAGGCTAGTGCTGGTCCTAATGAGGCAACTTCTCAGCCTTTGCAGGTTTCATATGATGATGCAGATCATTCCATTTCTGATGCAGATTTACATGATGCACTTGCTGATGAGAGAGCTGATATTGAGCAGGCAAAAACTATGCCAAAATGGCTGGTGCAGACTTTGCGTGACAGCAAATTAGATGCACCTTTGTCATATCATACTCGTTCAGGCTCTCATAGTGCCTCCTTTGCATCAGATTGCTATGCTATGGCTGCATCTAGTCTCTGTGATGAGAATGAGCCTGTTTCTTTTGATGAAGCACTGAATTCAGAAAATTGGATCGCTGCTATGCAATCTGAATATGATGCTATAATGAAGAATTGTACATCGTCCTTATGTGACTTGCCTCCTAGAAAGAAGGCCATTGGCACTAAGTGGGTATACAAGCTGAAGCGTAAAGCTGATGGTACCGTTGACAGGTATAAGGCTAGGCTTGTTGCAAAGGGTGATGCGCAGGAAAGAGGCATTGATTTTGATGAGACCTTTGCACCTACATGCCGTATGACTACTATTCGGAGCATTTGTGCACTTGCAGCCCATCATGGTTGGAATGTACATCAGTTGGACATTAAAACAACATTTCTGAATGGTGACTTGCATCAAGAAGTGTATGTTTTTCAGCCCCGTGGCTTTGTGCAGAAAGGGCATGAAAACCAGGTTTGCAGGTTAAAGAAGGCATTATATGGTTTAAAGCAAGCACCACGTGCTTGGTATGAGAAGATACATGCCTATCTGATTGCACATGGTTTTGAGAACAGTCCAACTGAAAGCACCTTATATGTTAAACGTGCTAATGATGTGCTTCTGATCATTGTTGTCTATGTTGATGACATGCTGCTCACTGGTCCTATTGAGACACATATTGCTGATTTTAAGGCTGATTTGCATGCCTCATTTGAGATGTCTGATTTGGGGCATTTGCATCACTATTTGGGCATTCAGTTTATGCACATTGATGGTGGAATGGCTTTGTGTCAAACGAAATATATTGACACATTATTGCAGCGTTTTGGCCTTGAAGACTGTAAGCCTATTGCCACTCCTATGGAGACAGGTTTACGATTGAGTCTTCATGATGCTGGAGATGCATTTGATGCTGTTCTCTATCAGCAGGCTGTTGGATGCTTGATTTACTTATGCATTACTCGGCAAGATATTCAGTTTGCTGTCTCACAGATGAGCAGGTTTATGCATTGCCCAGGAGTCACGCATTGGAAAGCGGTTAAGCGCATCTTTCGCTACTTGAGTGGTACTCGGCTACTTGGGTTGTTTTATCCCAAGGGGGGATCACTACCGCCAGATTTGCATGCTTTTTCTGACTCAGATTGGGCTGGTTGCTATGACACTCGTGTGTCCACCAGTGGTTTTTGCTTCATGCTTGGTAGCTCATGTATATCTTGGTTGAGCAAGAAGCAGCCTACTGTGGCCACTTCCAGTTGTGAGGCTGAGTATAGGGCAGCTTTCACAGTGACTGTTGAGTGTGTGTGGCTCAGACGCCTTATGGCTGATTTGGGTGTTGGCTAGTCTTCTGCCACCACCATCTTCACTGACAGTCAGAGCGCATTGGCAGTTGCGAGGAACCCTGTGTTCCATGCTCGCACTAAGCACATTGAGGTGCATTATCACTATGTCAGGGAGAGGTTCTCTGCTGGGGAGATCAGCTTGGCATATGTGCCCACGCAGGAGAACATTGCAGACCTTTTCACGAAGGCTCTGCCTAGGGAGAAGTTTGAAGCTTTTCGCAAAGCTTTGGGCTTACTTCCTTTTGTGGAGTGATTTCCACATAGCTTGGCACTTCCTTATACATGAGTGCCAGCTCCTTATTCACCGCATCACTCCCAGGGGGGATTTGTTGATATATTTAGGTAGTGATGTGTGTGAACACTCTAGGACCGCCGGGGCACTTTTTTCCCTCTTTAGGAGGTTTTTTTCCCCCGGCTTGTATATACGCCTATTGCCCTAATGGGCTACTTATCTTTGTACATTCTCTAGTAATACATTCAGTATTGTGTGTTTGTGCTCCAAGCTTCTTCTTCTTCCTTGTGCTGTTCGCGTGCTTCCGCAGACGTCTATCTCCAACAAATATGAGTTCTATTCACTTAGCTGCTAATCCTATTTTTCATGCAAGGACTAAACATATTGAAGTTCATTATCACTATGTACGAGAGAAGGTTCTAAGCAAAGAGATTCAAATATCATATGTGTCCACTCATCAACAATGTGCACATATTCTAACCAAAGCATTGGATGGTACAAAGCTTTGCAAATTCAAGGCTATGATTGGTTTGCAGGTAATCTTGGAAGATTCAAGACCTCAAGCATACTTGGCTTGAGGGGGAGCTGTTGGAGCAAGTCTATGACAAGCCTAAGTATTGGCTTGAGTCCCACAAAGTCATGAAAAAAGCTTTAAAATGAAGACTATGTAAAGTTCACTTGTGAACTACCTCTTGTAACTTTTGAAGAGTTTACTTAATGTAAAAGTGAAAGAATCTTAAGTGGTTGAGTCCGCTTGATCAAGAATGGAAAGAGGAGCCACGAATTTGTGATTTGTGGTAGGTAGAGAATCAAATCAATCATTGATTGATTGGAGAGTGATTGAGGGAAGTTAGCCTCCCAAACTCAACTATAAATAGATGGCAGTTTTAGTCGTGGTTAGAGAGACCTATGTGAAGACCTCCAAGAGCTGAGCTTTATGCCATATCAAGGTGTGATTACAAGGAACACATATGTATCAGTAATTCATTGTATTGTACAAACAATATACTTTCATTTTCATGATTATTTGAGTTAATCTTTCCATGTTCTTGTGAAGTGTACTACTAACTGCCATTACTCTCAGTTATCTCAGTCAGCTTGCAGAGATGTTTTCTCTTCGCTTGGTGCATCATTTTCAGTGATTTAACTTGGTAAAGTTATCTCTATAAGTCTACTATATGAGCACAAAGTTTCATGTCATTTGGATGTTGCAATCGTCAGTTATGTTCATTTGAAGTCAACAAGGTCTATTCATCTTCACTTCTCTGTCAGGTACCCGACTTTTTCACTCATCTTGTTAGAGCCATTTCTTAGTGGTTACTTATCCAATTTCAGTGATTTAAAGTTTGTTGGGTTCAGCTTACTGTCTAGTATAACCATACAAATGTTCATAATCATTGGATTTCGACATTTTGAGTTATGTTGATTTTTCTGCTCACTGGTCTATTTCTGTAGCAGCCCGTGAAAATCGGGATGATGTCATCACTTGTTAAAACTCATTCTCAGTGTGTGGTTCATTATTTTTGATGAGATTACTCTTGAAAGTTAGCTCTTTAAGTTGCCTAGACTTCCCTTAGAGGAATTGAGCTAATTGCTGCTGTGCTTAGAGAATTATGTAAAACACTAGACAGGTGTATGAACCAAGAATAACAAGTTTTCACCTGTGAGCTAATTCCAACTTATCTGTTTTGATCTATCTTTTTGAGAGTGATCTTCCAAGGTACATAGGGTGTCTAATACATCCATTGGCAAGCTAAAAGGGCCCACCATATACTTCTGGAGTTCATTTGGCTGGTGTAGATCAAGGATTTTGCAACACCTCTTCATCTTCAAGCACATACCTATCCATCTCTTCACATTCTTCATGTAAGTCACCATTTATAAATGTAGTTTTAATGTTCAACTTATGTACATTCCAACCATGATGAGCTGGAAGTGCACATATGCTTTGTACAGTAGTCATTAGAAGGTCTGATAAAAAATCAATGCCTATTTCTTGAGCATAACCTTTTGCAACTAGCCTACCCTTATACCTTTTGATTGTTGCATCATCATTATGCTTTGACTTGTATACCCACTTAGTGCCAATGATCTTCTTCCTCATAAAAAAAATAGGCCCATTCGCATACTAGAGGCACCCATAACATATGAATTGATGCAAAAGGAGCCCTATGAGAGCTTGAACAAGTACAATATGAGAGAGATGCATGTAATGTTGTATATCGTGAAGTGTTCACTATTTATTTTGGCATAGTTTATGCCTCCTCTATATCAGCCCTCTCACCAAAAAGTGCATGGTATAACTTTGCATTAGAAATGGAATGATCTGCATCATCACATAAAGCCTATAAAGGCTAAGAAAGTTCCTCACTCAGAATAGCACTTGACTATCCACCTCTAAAAAGAGGCTGCAAAGTATCATACACATATCCAAAGCTAACAAAAGTGTCCTTGGTACATGAAAGTAATGGATGACTTGAATCTTCCACAAAAATAAGATCATGGCTAACCAAAATGTTTTTAGTTTGTGGATGGTACAGAGGATAGCCTTTGCTTTCACAACTCTACAAAAAAAACATTTCAATGCTTTATTATCCAATTTCCTACGTTGTTGTTCAAGCACTAATGCATATGCCAGAGAACCAAGAACACATAAGTGAGCAATAGATGGATTTTGGCCATGCCAAGCCTCATATGGAGTGATAGACTACAAGACTTTGGTGGGACACTGATTAAGTACATACGTTGCACACATAATAGCCTCAAGTTAAATGCTATGTGGCAAAGCCTCACTTTTGACCATATACCTTGCCCTCTCCATGAGAGACATGTTCTTTCTTTCACAAACTCCATTCTATTGATGTGTATATGGTATTGTACACTGATGTTTTATCCCACATTTAGTAAAAAATGCATCAAAATAAAAAGTTATGTATCCCCCTCCTCCTGATCAAAATGGAGGGTGCCCATTTTACATGTTGATAGATTTTTAGCCAAAACCAGAAACTATTTGAAGCACATAAATACTTCGAACTTTGATTTCAATGGATACACCCATGCATGCTTGGAAAAATCATCAATAAAAGTCACAAAGTAAAGGTAGTTGCCAAAAGAGGGTGTCTACATAGGACCACAGACATCACTATGAACAAGCTACAATTTTTTAGTAGCTCAAACTAAACCATCTTTTGTGAAGGAGGAATTGAATCTGCATTTTTCTAAAAGTGTAGCCTTAACAAACATGTTTACAAGGTGCCTTAAATTATGCCAAAGAGGAAACCATTTCAAATTCTGTAGAAGCATAGCAAACTAGCATCATTTAGATGACTAAAACATACATACCAAAGCTTTGCATCTGACATAGGCTGAGAATCTTAAACTGGACATGCTGAATCATTCATAGATTTATCATAATCTATGAGCTTATAGAATTCATGAGTTAAAATTCCATAAGCAATAATAACATCACCATTTGACAATCATGATTTGTACATCTGTTATCAACAAATTTCACAAACAAGCCAATATTGGCAACGACTGAAACTAATAATAGAATTCTCTTGATCTATGGCACAAATAAAGCATTTGAAAATGTGAAAGAACTTCCATTAGCAGTCTTCAAAATGATCCTAACAAGCTCCATCATACGATAAGAGAGTTGTTAGCACATGTCATAGTATTCCCTTTAGGGATAAACTCAAGTGAACTGAAGATCCTGAACTGCAAGGTTATATGTTTGGTTTCCCCACTATCAAAGTACCAAACATCTAAGTCTACTATAGACATACACTATTCATGCGAAGATGGGTCATAACTACAAACAATAGTAAACACACATTGTCCATTATGTACAAGATTAGCAAACTCTATTTTAGGTGTAGAAACCTCTACAACAACCGTTCCAACTTCTTGCTTCTTTGCCTCTTTTGCAGCCAATTTTGGACAAATTTTTATGACATGATGATTTCCTTTATAGTATTTGAAAAGTAATTTTTGGGCTTTCTGATTTTTTATCATCTTTTTCTTCCTTTTTTTTACTGTATAAAATTAGCACATTTTTGCTTACTAGTGGGTGAGCTCCATTTACTTTTGCCCTTCTAATTGTGGAGAAATTTGACTCCAATACATGCAGTGGAAGTTGGAAAACCTCTTCTAAAATCTTCCCTGTAAGACACAAGCTAATTAAAACTAATGTACTCAAAGCTCAGAGATCCAAATGCTCTAAACATTAAGTACACATAGTAGACTCTCTAAGCTTTCTAAAAAGCTACAGAGCACTCCATTTGAAGTTCATTTGACTAGGTAACTGACTGCATAAAGATAGACTACTTGTCATCTCAAGTTAAGCAAAAAACTGAGGTTCATAAGAAATGTTCCCAGTCACTATTGGAGAATCATATGATAGTGGTATTTGAGATACAAAGCGTGCGCAAGACAAGCTTTCCAACATGATATCATATGCATTAAATGGATAAGTACATAGAGAGATATCACCTTCACAAGGTGGCTATGTACAGAAAAGGTATGCGGCTCAAAATACCTTAGTGCCTTGTAGCATCAAAATGAGGTATCTTCTGATATCCATTGGTGTGAGAATGATGAGCATATGCTTCTACACCATCTCCTTGTCATCTCCACAAAGATTCACATTCAAATGACCTCTATATGTAGAGGTATGGGCATCGGACTTTTCAGCTACCCTTGCATCTTCTCTCACCTCTTGACCTTTCACTTCATGTCCTTTGTCTTTCCATTGCCTTGGATGACTTTTGGTGCTCCAAATCACTCCATGTGGATACTTTCACGAATTTGTTGAGTATTCCATATCTCAATTTATATTTTGGCTTTTATCCAAGCCATAAATACATTTTCCCTTTTTAATTCAACACTCTACTTTAAGGTTATGAGTGTAGGCTTTATATTTTAGGGTGTAGCTTCATTTTGGGCTTACAACAAATACATAAATGATGAAGAGGTACATAATGAGAGGTGAGTATGTGTCAAGCCTCACAATTGGATCTTACACATGTTCCATAATTTTCAACACTCCTCCTCAAGCTACAATTGGGAGTCCATGCTACTCTCCAATTCTCGTCCTCTTCGCCTTTCGCTTATTTTGCCCTTGCATCTCTTCCTTTGATTGGTTGGTGATCTTCCTTCTTTGATTTGAGGCTTCTATGGCTTCCTTCCAGCTTTAGCTTTGCTCCTTGGCTCTTTGCAAGAGTTCCTCTTCAATCCCTATGAAGAAATATGTTTCATACAACTCATAGAATGAAATCAGATCACCTTGGTTGTACTTATCTTTGTTGCTTTACTCTCTTCCTCGTTGTTGTACTCTCTTTGCAACTTCCTTTCTTTGCATACCTTCATGTCTTCATGGTTTCTCTCTTCTTTGCATGCTTCTCTTTGATTCTCCTTTGTCTTTGGATCATCTTTAACTTTTTCTATGGTTGATCTTTACTCTCCTTTTGACATCATCATGGTTGTCATGCTTCCTTCTAACTTCATGACTTTGCTTGTGCATCATGGCTGCTCCTTGCCTTCTAAGCACTCCTTCAATGTAGGTGTCTCCTCCTAGTGCTTTGATTTGCCTTTGATGGCTGCTCTTCCTCTTTCTTTGAGTATGACTTCTTCTCTTCAAAATTTGAAATTTCCTTTGGCTCCACTTTGTCTTCCTTGGACTTCTCTTGGATCTTCCAATCCTTGCAAGCTAACTCCCCCTTGCTTCATAATCTTTTCTTCATGCTTTATGGCTCATTTATACTAGCAAAATCAACAATGAGCTGATCATACATGAACTCTTTCATGACTTCCTTTTTATGTGAAGCATCCATAGCTTCCACTTCTTCCAAGCTTCCTTCATCACCTACAAAACAATAGAAGAAATCCTCAATGTCAACAATGGTGCCTCTTGCACCTAACAAGGGTTGCCATTCCTCTTCGGATGGTCTTACTTTCCCGCACATAGGCTTGCGATTCCTATTGAATGGTCTTACTTGCCATAGGCTTGCCACATCTCTTGGGTGGTCTTAGTTGCCTCAACCTTTCACTAGACCTTCTCTTGGTCTTTGATGCTTCTTGCACCTAACATAGGCTTTCTATTCCTCTTGGGATGGTCTTATATGCCTTCACATAGTCTTGCCACTCCTCTTGGGATGGTCTTACTTACCTTTACATCCATAGGCTTGCCCCTCCTCTTGGAATGTTCTTACTTGCCTTAACCTAGGCTTCCTTTTTCTACCAATACATGATGCATCATATATGTGCGTAATGGGTAATAAGTACCATCCAATCTATTGCCAATAGACAACCTACGGAATACATCATTGCTTTCAGCCGTGGCCACTACCTTAAATACCCTAATGCAAAGAAATGAGTGTATCTTGAACGGTTGAACAGAACTACCTTGTTGGACTTTGCTAGATCTATAGTAGAATTTGAGATGCTTGTCCTAGGGAATCAAAACTAGTATACATATTTAGCACAAAAGGATGAAATTTCGTACAGAGGCACTGCAATGGTGTGTTCAAAGGCCGAAATGAGATCAAGTCATGAATTCAACACCACAAAACAAAGGTTTTTTGAACTCATAATCACCTCGAGAATGCTCACCAATTTTCCTATGATTCTGAGACTGTGACTGGAGAGGTGGTGATGATGCCTTGGATGAAATGGCAACCCAATTTTATACAAATTGTTGAGTTTGAGGTCTTCGAAAGCACATGAACAACACAAGGAAGGAGAAGAAGAAGCTTGGAGCATGACACACAATATTGAATATATTACAAAGTGAATGTTCAAAGATAAGTGGCCCATTAGGGTTATAGGTACATATACAAGCTGGGGGGAAAAAACCTCCTAAAGAGGGAAAAAAGTGCCCTGGTGGTCTTAGTGTGTTCAAACACATCACTATTGAAATATCAACACTTCTTAAGATCCCAAGTGTAACTATCGCATCCTCAGTATCCGGATCAGACATTTACTCTCTTATCTTCTCTTTTCCTTTATCCTTTCTCCTTGCGTATTCTTTTGCATTTTCACTCCATGATGTTTGAGGCATAGAGAACTTACATAAAACATAAAGTTGACTTTCTTAATGATCCAAATGTTAATGACTTATCTCTGGCTCATCATGACCAATATGCATAATATCATCCATATCATTCTCTACCATAGCCATGCCTTTGGGTGCATACCATGAGTCATTCTCATTAATTATACATCTCTTCTCACTATACATTCTTATGTTAAAGAACTATAGCATCAATACCCTTTCTTCTCTTTGAGTGTGCAATAAATATGCACTTTTTTTATTTAGGCTTAGATTTGTGTCTCCATTGACTAAGCACATGTGCATAAAAATACAATCAAATTACTCATAGATAGCTCACATTTTCTTTATGCTTCCATAGTCTCTCATAAACCATTCCTCTATGAGCTCTATTTATCATACGTACAGTTGTATGGCAAGCTTCTGCCCAAAATATATGTGGCATGCTCATTTCATTTAACATGTCTCTAACACCTTCAATCACACAATTCTTGCATTCTATAATATCATTTTATTATAGTGTACCTCTACAAGAAAGTTACCTTTTGATTACATGATCACTAATATATTGATTTCATTCCTTTAAAATATAATTTTCCCTTGAATCTGATCATAAGCATTTGATATACATGCTGAATGTCTTCTCAAACATGCTCTTTAATTTGACACAGTATTCAAAATTTTCATTCTTATGCTTCAAAAAATATATGCATGTATATCGATTATAATCATCAATGGATGTAAAATAGTAAAGTGGGCCATCAGGTGATTTTGTTATAGTAGTTCCTACTATATGACTATGAACTAGCTCTAGAGGTCTTTTCCTATGCATTTCTCTTCTTGGAAACGTCATACACTCATGTTTTCCAGATACACATGCTTCACATATTCTCTCAAAATTTAAATGACCAAATCTTGGTAGACCACACACTAACATTTTCTTCTTCAAAGACTTCAATTTCCTCACATTTATATGGCCAACTCTCTTGTGCCATGATTGGACTATGTCCGAGTGCACATTGTCCTCGGCATAAATATTCTCATAAAGTGCTATCTCCATATCAAACGTGAATAGTCTACCTATTTCCTTTCCATGACAAAGCAAATTCTCTCTTTTTCATACTTGAAATCACGTATGAAACAACTATGCCTATTAAAGATCATTTCCATATCTTGATCCACAAGCTGACCAACGAAAACTAAGTTCTTCTTAATACTAGACACATGTAAAAATCACTCAATGTAGTTCAAACACCATTCTTTTGTACTAGTAATACATTTCCAACGTTTTTAATATCAATTATAATGATCTATAGTGTAGCTTGCTAAGCTATGTTGTAGAAGCAAAAAAACTAGAAGGCAATAATTGTCGGGGCTGCGTGAATTACATATTTATCTAGTTCAAGATAGGATTTAATTTAAGAAAATCATTGCACTTGCTGAGATAGAGCTAGATACAAATGTTTGTTAAAAAATGGCATACCAGAATAGATGGACTCAAACTACTACGAAGAACTCACGTGTAGAATTCTATCAAAAGTGGTGTTCATATAACACTCTAGTGGAGTGTATGGTAGTCAAAAACGAAGAAATGCATTCATTTGTTTTCCTTCATCACACGAGAATTATTATCGATAGTCTCTAATTTATTCAAGTGTCTTCACACCTCCTAAATTGGAGAGCATACTTAGATGTATGTTTGCATTACAACATTCTAAATGCTTATCTATTACTACGTGGAAACCCTAACACACCATATGACTAGATAAAGCATTGGGAGTACTCCTTAGCGGTGACCTTATTCGCCCTAAGAGTCTGAAAATCAAGAAAGAGAATGAATTTGAATTATATTTTGTGATTTCAAGAAGCAATTTTTGGGTTGAAACCTCTCCGTGTGCATGCATGTATGTAAAAAGAATTGTGTTTCGATGCATTGTGCATAAACTATAAAGAAATCTAACCTCCGAAAAGGTTTTTTTGGAAGTGGAGTAATCCTATCTTCTCCAAAGCTATTAGGAGATATATTTGATAGAAATTGCAACCCTCTTTTGTAGATTCCCGTTGTTTATCAAGCAAAGAAATAGAAGGAATGTATGTGCATAGAGTTGTTCTAATCATAGTGTGTCTTTATTTCAAATCATTGTGATCCATACACTTGTGTGTACATCAAAAACTTCACCTACACAATTTTAAGATTAGGAACAACACTAAGTAGAAACATATGCCTTATGCACAAAGAAACAAAAATGAGGCACATGCTGGGAACATCAATAGTAAGGTTTCAAGTAGAGAGAGTGTAAGTTCATAAAATAAATGCCTATGTCTCTTTTCAATACCTTATGTGAGTCAAAATACATGTCGTGTCAATCAATATGGATGAGTTCTAGAAAGAGATTACTTTCTTATTCAAGGTAGAGGGTGAATAAGACACAACATTACAAATGGAAATGGCATATTGCATGGTGCTCATCTACTAAAAAACCCATAAGGCTACACCCTAGTAAAAATCAAGTGCTCTAATGTTAGAGTGAATATAATTCACCATTCTACTATGAAGAAATAGGGGAACACGTACGTGGATAAAAAGGTGTCTCTATACATATTCCAGAATCATCTTGATAAGTTGAATGAATTCGGGAATGACATCCTTCAAGAACCTTCAATAACCTCTCATGGTGGTCCCAATGCATCCACATGTTTCCATCTCGAGTCATTAGGGACACATGGACAAGAGCAGATCTATGTGGCAAGAAAATTGTTCTTACCCAAGATTTTTTTGGATTCTAGCACTACAAGAGTGCACTCATCTATATAGTCTAAGGATATGTTTTGGACCCTTCCTCCCATAGGGGATCCAGGTGCATCTTTACTAAAGGCTCATGAACTTTGATCATCCAAAGTGCTGACCATAATAGTCTAGGACGATCCAATGAAGTTTGATTTGTGGGTCTTATTCCTAGAAACTCGAGACAAATATGTATATCAAGGCCAACCCATTTTTGTAAATGGTGTGCATAGAAATGAGACCATTACTCCTAGGTCTCCTACTCATGAAGCATGAGTTCCCCAGTACAATGGCAATCCTACATTTGATCAAGCATTGAACTACGCCTAATCCACGCACCAAAGGTATTGGGAGACCTACTCTATGTATGAAAGATTCTCCAAAGCCTCATATACCAATCATAAGACTATTTGCATATGAGGTTAAGGTCTGTAAAAGTATCAAATTGTATGAGATATGTATATGAGGGACAAGGAGATCCTCATGATCACATCGCAAAATTCTAGAAACTTCTCTATGTAGACTTGTAGTATTAAACATATTTCATGAGATAGAAGTGAATCTATTTAGAAATCCATTTCTAGATAGGTAAAGATGTGGACAATTTTTACTAATTCTATTCCTAGTTGGAAACTCAAGAATAGTCCATTTATATGTTGTAAGAGGAAATTTAGTTGGTGCTTCATCAACACTTAGAACATTATTTCTCCAAATTAATTTTTTAGGTTGAGATGGTGAAACATGATGGGGGTAAATACGCTTATATTCTTTCTCTTTTGAGGATTTTTTTATTGGATCTTCATAATGGACTGATAGATGACACTAGATTTGCAGATCCCAATCGAATTATGACCTTTCTTTGCTTTTGTATATGCTTAATGTATCCAAATATGCCTTCTCAAACAAGAATCATTGGAAAACACTTTTAATTTATGTTTTGTGCCTTATTGCTTCAAATAAACTACATTTTCAATCCCAATCTTGCACTAGTTAAATTTGTTTGATGCAAGGTCTTCCTACATGTAACTCTTATTTACTTGCCTTTTTGAAATCACAAATGGTCAGTGTGCTCAAGCTGTATAACACATGTACTCAATGTGACACCTTCTAGCAATCCTAGTGGTTTCTCGATGTGTCCATGTTCTAACTGTAACTTCATATGGGTTGACATTAATGTCGATTAACCTATTTGATCCATAAGGTCTTAGTAATGATAATTACACCTTCCATTAGGCCAATGATCACCTTCGTGGTGACATCATTAAAGATGATAGAAATAAAAGTATTCCCTTGATCACTTTCACTATACTTATCGAACTTATCTAATGGTATTTGTGTGACTTGAGTATCCATTTTCACAGCCTTGGGATCTAATCCTACCTATCTAGTAATGTCCCCTAAGTACTAAAATTTCAATTTGATAAATTCGTCTTCTATTATCATTCACTTCAATCCAACATTCTTTACATCCTCTCGAGTTCCTTAAAACTATTTTGATCACTCGTTTTCAAATAAAGAAGTGTTTTCTTCCACTATAGTATATGATGATCTTGGGGACTTAAGGAGGTGGTGTGTGAACCTGCCCTTTGACTAGAGCATATGTGGGCTCTCACATGAGTGCCATGTGGCACCCATGTGAGAGGCCACATGGTTATCCTCTTTATGGAGAGAGATAGATTGTTATCAGTAGGTAGGTATGCAGTCAGCAGGCACAACATATGAGAAATTCTTTGTCCAACTTTATTCTCAAATAATACTTATGCATTATTCTTCATCACTTATGGTGCTCTTTCATTCCCAATATGGATGGCATCATCCATGATGGAGTACATCCAATCCTAGTTCGAGTGGAAGAATAATAGGCCCTTCCTTGTACCAAATTGTTCACTAGCATAGTCCACCAGGACTTCAATTGCTCTATGGAAGAGAAGAGTAAACTTTTGAATATTTTGCAAAGTAAAACTAGAACATTTGCACTTTTGTTCAAAAATCCATAGATCACTCAATTTGGAAAATTCGATCTATTTCAACCTCCTTTCACTAGACATACTAGAAACTACGTAGACACATAGCTTCTACCTATGTGTACCTCTTCACACACATATATATGGAGATACATAGAGATAGACCAAAGAGCTTTCAAGTTCAATCTACTAGAGGAGAATAAACACTTGATACTAAGATTATATTCAAGTTAAAGCTTACAACAAGAGCCACAAGATGCACTATCTTTCTAATAAAACAGGAACCTACACAAAGAGATATAGATTAAACAAAATATCAGCCAAAGTGAAAACTTTAGCTTGCAAGAAGGTAGCCTAGATTTGGAGTACACTCCCAATAAGAGCCTAAAAGTGCACAAATGAAGCTTGAGCATTTCCACCAAATTTCTTAAAAAACTTGTGGAAAAGTGTTTGTAGAATTTACTAAAAAGTGAAGTGATTTGGCACTTGAATTAAGCCTTGATTCACACACATGAGCTAGTGAAGTTCTAACACTCCCCCCTCAAGCCCAAGTGCTGGTCTCCATTGATATCCTTCGAGCTGAGGTTGATCTTGAGCTTCTCCAACTTGCTTTCATCCATGAATTATGTCATGATATCTTCTAGTTTCTCTATTCTAGTGATATACTTGATGTCCATTTCCTTTGCTAGTATCTTCTCTCTGATGAAGTGATAATGGAGCTCTATGTACTTGATTCTTGCATGAAACATAGGACTGATTGCTAGATGAATGCTTCATATGTTATCTCCAAATAGACTAAATCCTTTGACCTCCACATCCAAGTATTTGAAGAGCTTCTTCAGCCACATGATCCCATATGTAGCAAGTGCTAAGGCTTGATACTCAAACCTAGTAGATGATAATGCAATTTTAGGTTGCTTCTTAGACATCCATGAGATGACTCTTTGACCTAGCATGAAGACATAGAGAGATGTGCTCTTTCTACCCTCCTTTGAATTAGCCGACTTAGCATAACTTAAGCCTTGTGGTTCTCATCCATATTTATGAGGATATTACAACCCTTAATTAATAGTATGCTTGATGTACCTAAGTGCGTTCGTGGCTACATTCATATGAACATGAGTTGGTGAATTCAAAACGTGAGAAAGAATGCCTACAACATAGCATAAGTGAAGGCTTGTGATCATAGCATAATTAAGGCTTCAAATTATGCTTCTATATAGTGAGACATTTTATGCTTCTATATGCTAAGATATCTTCAAAATGCCACCCTTCACCTACATATAACATAGTGTTTGGATCCATAGGTTGAGTGGCTTACATCCACTCATACCATAGTTATAAAGTACATCTAGCATGGATCTTAGTTGAGCTAGGCAAAAACCATTTTCTACATAAGTAACTTCAATTACGAGAAAATATTTGAGCACTCCAAGATCTGAAATCTTAACTTCATTCCCAAGCTTGGAATTTATCCATTTGATACATGCATCATCATTTCCTATTATGA
This sequence comes from Ceratopteris richardii, assembly GCA_020310875.1. Lineage (NCBI taxonomy): Eukaryota > Viridiplantae > Streptophyta > Polypodiopsida > Polypodiales > Pteridaceae > Ceratopteris > Ceratopteris richardii. The sequence continues at coordinate 115,275,699 of CM035436.1, forward strand.
TCAAAGTCATCCACATTTATTCATATGTAGATGTCTAATCCACCTTCCCTCTTGAGGTATAGGGAGGTATCTGCATCACTTGTCTTGTATCCAAACATGCACAAATACTACACAACCATTGATTCCATGCCCTATGAGCTTGTTGTAAACCATACAATGCTTCTCTAAGTAATTTACAAACAAAATTAGAATATTTAGGGTTTTCTAAGAAAAGCATTCTTTACATCCAATTGATATATTCGCCATCTCCTAGATGTAACAACCCAAATGACCACTTTAATTGTGGTCATCTTTGCAACTAGGCTGAATGTTTCTTCATAGCCAATCCCATAGGATTGAGCTAATCCCTTTACCACAAGCTTTGCTTTGTACTTAGCAATTGAACCATCAGAATTCATCTTCACTTTATAGAACCATTTATTGTCAATTACATTCATCCCTTCTTGTGTTGAAAGTAGACCATGCATTGTTGTCTTCAAGGGCTTTGTACTCTTCTTCCATAGCTACTTGCCATCCCTTTGTGTCCTTGGCCTCTTCATACATAGAAGATTCATGATCTTTGATCATCCTAGACATGAAAGCATAATTTCTAGGAATATAAATATCATAGAAAAGCCTTGAGATTGGATGTTTTACCCTTTTTGACCTTCTTTCTTCTCTCTTTGGTGGGATAAAATCTCTTTGCCTTGATTTCTTGATCTTTTCTTTTGATGTACTACCCCTTCTAACATAGGTTCTTCAAATTTTTTGACGTCGTGCCCATCTTCATTAAGCTCTACCAATCTTGTCTTTCCTTTATGCACCGGTTGATGGGCTGAATCCATGCTTGAACATCTTTGTATGCTTGGACCATTGATTTCCAAGCTACCTTGAAACCTAACTTCATATCTCCTCTTTGCCTCTTCAATATCTTCATCTTGCAATGGAACTTGTAACACTTTTGCTCCATAGCATAACCAATAAAAATATATATTTCAGTCCTTGCATCCATCTTTCCTCCCAACTCTTGTAATATATGTGTGTAGCATACACAACCAAATATTCTAAAGTGTGAAAGGTCTGGTTTCCTTCCACTCCATGCCTGCTTAGGTGTTATGTTATATACCCCTAATATGGGATGCCTATTCATCAGGTACACATAAGTAGATACAACATCTTCCAAATATGTTAAAGATGCATTCATTTCAACATACTCCTTGTAATTTTAGAAATATACCTATTCTTCCTCTGTCCCAACCCATTTTCTTGGGGAGAATACCTACAAACGGTTTGCCTCTTTATATCTTGGTCCTCCAAGAAATCACTAAAGGAATGGGAGAAGCATTCTCCTCCTCCATCTTACTTTAGGGTTTTGATGTAGCAACCTATGTCCTTCTCAACCTGTAGCTTGAATCTTTTCAATGCATCAAACACATTTGATTTTTGCTTTATATAATAAAACCCTAGCTTTCTTGATTAGCAATCAATAAAGGTTACAACGTACCTCTTACTTGTAAGAGAGGGCTCTTTGGTTGGACCCCACACATCTCTCTGTACAAGGTGTAGTACACCATGTGCTACATATCCATTCTTCTTGAAGGACTGTGTAGTGGACTTGCTAGTTGATAGCTTTATACATCTCATGCAACATTTGTAATTCAAAATGTGGTAAACCTCTTACCCATTGATTCTTCTCCATGTATCTCAACCTTTGAATGTTGATATGATGACATCTTTTTTGCTACAAATCAAAGTCTCCAATCTTCTTCTCTCCATAGATGATTAAAATTTCCTTATTTATTTTCCCTTTGCCAATTTGAAGATTGAAGATTCTTTCTTCCTTCATTCCTTTGGTTGTTAGATCATAGCCATTCTTTAGGTCTTCAATAAAGCATCCTTTTTTTGTTGAACTTTACTTGGTATTGATTTTCAACAATCTATCCAATAGAGACTAGGTTCTTTGTAATAGTAGGAACATTAAATACCTCAACTAGTAATCTTTCTTTGTGATTGACTTCAAGCTTCACATCTCTCATTCTTTGTATCTCAATGTCTTTGTTGTCTCGTGTCTCCACAAAGCCTCTTTGTTTGGGTGCTTGAAAATTTCTAAAGTACTCCTCTATACTTGACAGGTGGTCACTACAAGTAATATCTATATACCACACCTCATCATGTGATTGACCTTCACTACTATTCTTCATGGATTAAAAAATGCTCATTTGAATTGGTTGAAGAGTTAGCATAGTAACCTTGCTCTTTTGTAATTATTCCAATCTTTATTTTGGCAACAATATTTAGCATAGTGTCTTTGCTTCCCAGAATTGAAGCATCCATTTGAGTTGGAGTATCATATACCTCCATATATTCCTCCTCTACCTCATCCTCGTCCTCTTGATCTTGATGATTCACCCTCATCTTGACTTGATTGACTCCCTTGATAGCTTTGGATACCTTGTTGGTAGTTGCATCTAACTCTTCCTATTGAAGCATCTCTATTGCATTTGGATCTTCCTCCTTTGCCTATATAGAAGAGTTGGTATTGGTGGCCCTTTGACTTGTTACCTCCATGGTTGAGCTCCTCAGCCATCCTAAGAGAACCAAGTTGCTGAGAATCTTGTAGTGAATCACTTACATATAGAGAGGTTGTAAATGACTTCGATTTATTATCTTCCCTAAGCCCATTAAGAGTTTGGGAGACTAGCTCATGATCACCTATGGAACATAATATTGAACAACTCATTCTTGAGATGAACTTTCCTATCCTTTGTAGAGCTAGAGTACAACCTTTCTAAACACTCCCAAACCTTCTTGGATGTATCTAGGTCTTGGTTATGACCTATCATGGATTTGGTTATGTGTTGTGATTGTATGAAGATCACTCCCCTATACCATTCTTCCCACTCTCTAATGGCTCTTCATTTGGTTTTATTATGTGTATGCAAATCTATGTATGGATTCACCTTAGTGCCACTTACGAAATCCCAAAGATCCTTTCCCATGAGAAAGTTAGAGATTCTAAAATTCCAAGTTTGGGATAGATGTGAAAAAGAATGATATGTTAGCTTCCCACAAGAGCCTTCACTTCTTCTTGAACCTTTTTGATGATAAAAGCTCCCCCTTGTTTCAACTGCTTCTTCAAATCGTCCTGGCCTTTGCTTGAGTCCTTGGCACTCAAGTAACTTCAAGGACTCTCTTGATGTCCTTAATGCTCAGTGTTGAGCTTTGATACTAGTGGTGGTGTTTATCCATTTCTAGTTGTAGTAGAAGAATGATAGGCCCTTGCTAGGACCAAAGAGTTCACTAGCAAAGTCCACCAAAACTTTGATTGATCTGTGGAAACAAATAGCTGAACTTCTAAAATTTTCTTACTAAATTAAGACTTTCTAAGCTTTCCAACAATCCATATATCACTCAATTTGGACAATGTTACGTATGTCAAACTCCTTGCACAAGCCAGACCAAAAACTACCCAAACTAGTAGCTTCTACCTATGTGTACCTCTTCACACACACATATATATATATATATATATATATATATATATATATATATATATATATATATATATATATATATATATATATATATATATATATATATATGCAAATATGCATAGATAGACTAGAGAGCTTTTAAGCTCAATGTAAAGATTAGGGCAAGAGTTACCTTCAAGTGTTGAAAGTAACGACAAACAAAAATTTATTGACATTAATGATGAAGGAGATAAAGTTGGTAGTATATATGAGTATGGATAGTATTCAATTAAAATGTTTAATAGTGTATTATAAATGATGATAGATGATAGAAACCAACCACATGTCAACCTTCCAAGATGCATTTCATATGAGATTTTTTGAGACACAATTAGACTATTTTATAAAGTATGTGATGCATTTCGAAGAGGAATTTCTTTTTTTGGCCTATAAACACTATAGGAGGGTTCTAGAAGTACGAGACCATGCAAATCCAATGTGAATCCCAATGAGCTCCACCAAACGCTTGTTGAGGATGGTAGAGCCTAGGAGATGAGGAGTTGTTGAAAGAAGCAATGGACTGAACTAAAGACATGAAGTAAAGGGTTAAAGACTACAAGTGGACCATGCAGTTTTGCCAACTTGGGCCATGAAGAACATTCTAAATCTCCCTTGGAAAGTATCAATGAATAAAGAAGCTCTAGATGAAAGAGCATTGGGACAAAGGAAGATCACATGTCATACATGCCTACGTCTTGAAAAGTGTATGTGCTTACCTATCTAATAAGGTTTATTATAATTCCACTCCATTTTGTAAATGATTGAGCCTCAAGGGTCTTTCTACAACCCCTTCTAAATTTTGGGATATTTTTAGGACTCCATTGGTATTAAAATATGCCTTAGTATTATTTTTTAAGTTCCTTTTGTCCAAAAATTACGTGAAAGGCTTCATGTCCAAAATTTTCGAGGAAAAAATCCCTAAGTTGTTAAGTAATTTTTCAATCATTTGAATGAAGCATTCATGAATCTTACTTCTTGAGTATCTATCTTAGATCTGCTTTTTCATTTGGAGAATAAATGGTGTTCTTGATGTATCCCAACCCCCTATCTACCTAAGATGAGAGTTTTTTCATGCTCTTTGTGTATGTTTCATGGCTTTTGGTCCATGTTTGTGGGATGATCATCTTCATGAATGCAAACATTAGCTCAATATCTTCTTGGGGAAAGTCTTCATACATTTGAACGAGCTAAACATACTTTGATTAATAATTTAGATTGATCTAGAACACTAGATGCTAGTTATACCTTGTGTGAGCAGGTCTACAAAAAACCTTAAACCCTAATTATTTATGTGTTTAGGCAAGTATGCTTGTACAAAAATCTAAACTCTGATTCATTATGTGTTAAGGTATATATGCTTATACAAAACCCTAAACCCTAATTTTCTAATGTGTTAAGGTATATATGCTTTCATAAATCCCTAAATCCTAATTCTTTATGTGTTTAGGGATGTATGCTTGTATGACTTCCTAAACCCTAATTCTGTTGAAAAATACCAAGGTTAGCTCTAATCAAATATGACATCCCTTGATAACTTTAGATCCTTGTTTATGGGGTTTTTGAATCTATACCCTTTTTTTTCAACTACATGCCCTATGAACACATATCTTTCTTATCTATCATCATATTTGATCCTTAGTTCACTGGAGTTAACACATAGTTGGTATATCGAAATACTTTGAAGTGTGATTCATCTGGTTTTCTATTGTACCAAGTTTCATAGGGTGTGAGTAGCATGTATTATTGATGTGGGTACTCTATCCATGATTTCTATTGTGGTGTTTGGTGCATCATACCAAAAAGAGTTAGCAATTCCCATCTCCTTCATTATAGCCCTAGCACATTCTACAACGTACCTATTCTTCCTTTTTATTACAACAATTTTTTGTGGTGTGTACTTGCATGTGATTTGTCTCTTGATTCCATTTGACTCCAAATAATCATAGAAATCATGGGAGAATATTTTCTCTCTCCATTTAAGCTTTGACATTTGATGTACATATCACACTCCTTTTCTACAATAGCTTTGAATGTCTTGAAGTAATAAAGGACATTTGACTTATCCTTCATGTAGTAAAGCCAAGTCATCTATGTGCACTCATCAAGGAAAGTTACAAACTATTTAATACCTCCAATTTATTTCTCCTTTTTTGACCCTCAAACATCTATGCGAACTAGGTCAAATGGATGATAGCTTAGATAATTTCTCTTCTTGAAAGATAACCTAGTTTTCCTAACCAATTGGAAAGATTCCAAAAGTTCTTGAGATTTCATAATCCAAGCACTAACGTCTTCTTCTTCATATCATTCAACCTTTGAGTATTGATATGTCCATTGCTTTTGTGCCAAACATCCAATTATTGTTCCTTTCTGATTCCATATGTGAAGTTGGTTGTATGGTTGAAGCTTTGCTATGCATCCAATGTCAATAGCCTTTCCTCCCTTCTACCTTTGGCTACCAATCTCTACCCTTCCTTAGGTTTTTCCATAAATCATCATTTCTGGTTGAACTTGACGTGAAATCCTCTCTAAACCATATGAGTCACAAAAACAAGGTTCTTTATGATTGTGGGAGCATGAATAACATCCCCCAAAAGCTTATCCTTGTGAGAACAATCCAACATAAGATCACCTATATGTGTCATGGCATCGAGGTTATCATCACCTATCTCCACATACCCTTTGGTTGATGGTACTTGCATATTTGAGAAGATGTCACTGTTGCAACTAATGTGATTGTTGCATCCTCTATCAATGTACTATTGTAACATCAAGTTTACACTATGCTTGAGGTGGATTTTATCTACATCATAAAAGCTATGATAGGGATTATACCAAAATATACATTGAAGCATTCTTTTACCTATGCTTATGTTTTGTATTTTTATAACGATTTTGGATGGATCATTTAGGATTGTAAAAGTCTAGATCTATACACATGTAGAAGGAGAAAAAGAGAGCTAATATTCTAGGCCAAGATCTTTAGGATAAAGGTTTTAGGGTTTTTACATACATACACATATGCATACATAGATATACACATACACACACATACTAGACAAGGACTACAAAAATTACATCACCAAGGTGATCTACCATGAGTACTAATCAACACTTGGGCACCATCTTTTCATCTGAGAGTCGATTAAGCACATGGCACATGAAGCGATGTCCTATCCACAATTAAAGGCTCATGATGCTTTCAAAGGAGGCTTAGGAAAGCCTATATGGTTAGACTAAGAGGAGTTGGAGATGGCTCATGATAAGCAGCAGTAGCTCTGGATCTATATGGTCAGTAGCGAGATGCGGTGGCCACACATCTAAATATGGCCAGAGCATCACATCTGGATAGCGCTGGGTACGACACTATGCATCACGAGTTTGTATTGAATTTGCTTGTTTTAGGCACGTCATGTTTGTTGATCTCACATTTTGCATATTCGTTGTAGGAGTTGGCAGTGTCTTATCTTTTGACATGATAAGAGGAGGATTATGGATATCATCATGGATTGGTTGCATTGCTGGAGGACTTGGAGGGATGTGGTGTGGCCATTTCATGGGAGCGCCTATGATGAGGTGAGCTCACTGTAGGTGTACTTCTAATCATTGTTGCATATGTTAAGCATGTAGATGGTGTACTTCTAATCATTGTTGCATATGTGGTTGGCATGCTGCTCACTAGTCCTAATGAGAAGCATATTCTCAATTTAAAGGTGATTTGCAAACCTCTCATGAGATGTCATATTCGGTGTATTTACATCATTATTTAGGCATACACTTTATGAAAGTTGATGGAGGAATAACTTTGTGTTAAAAATACTATATTGACACATTGTTGCAGCATTTTGACCTTAAATATTGAAAAAGCTATCACCATTCATAGGGAACAGATTTAGGGTTGAGTCTTCATGATGCTAGAGATGCATTTGGTATTGTCTGCTATGAGTGGGCTATTGGATGCTTGATTTACTTAGGCATAACTCGGCGTTATATTCAATTTTTTATCTCCTAAGTGAACAGGTTTATGCATTTCCTAGGTGTTATTCAATGACAAGCCGTTAATCACATGTTGCACTACTTGAGTGTTACCCAACTAATTCGATTGTTTTATCCCAAGAGGGATCATTACCACCACATATACTTGTTCTAACTCACTAGGATGGTTGCTATGAAACTCAATGCATCCACTAGTGGCGTTCACTTTATGCTTGGTACCTTATGCATATCTTGGTTGATCAAGAAGTAGCCCATTGTAGCTACTGCTAGTTGTGAGGCTGACTATAGGGTAGTTTTCAAAGTGACACTTGAGTGTGTGTGGCTGAAATGCTTTTTGGCTGATTTGGGTGTTGTTCAGTCTTCCACCACTACCATCTTCCATCACACTTAGAGCACATTTGCAGTTGTGAGGAACCCCATGTTCCATGCTCACCCAAAGTAGACTGAGGTGCACAAGTATAGCAAAGAGGCTATAGGGCTTTCCGGAATATAATGATGGTTCACATAAATTTCAAAAGAACAAAGGATATGTAAAGGAAGAAGCTAGTAGGCTATCTACAATATTTTGATTCTGAAAGCATGAAACATATTCGTGGAACTCAAGAATCAAGGAACCAAATTCCCTTTTTTTTCCATAAGAATGGACACCTAAGCTCTAGTTCGAAGTGTATATGAAATTAGTAAAATTTAATGAAGCGGTGGAGAATTTATCCAATGACTTATGTTACAGTTTCTATGTATTACGTGCATTCAAATGGAAATTCACTTGTAGATATTCAACATAAAATGATGGTTTATTGGAGATGGGTAATAGACACATTGGAGAGTGTTGAAGGTTGATCATAATAATTTAAATGAAAAAATCAAATTACTTTTTGGGGAGATGTTAGTGTTTAATGTTAGTGTTTAGCTTCAATATAACGTATTCGATCATTCTAAACACATCAATGTCGGTTTCATAAGCGTCAGAACCATGCCCACCTGAAATGTTTTTGGATGTATCGTGTATGCATGTGACAAATGAATTGAGTTAGGAAGCGCATGATAACGTAAAAGGCAATCATAACATTAGGGTAGGGAAGTGATAAGAAATATGACGAGTTCTGTGCCGCAAGCATAAAGAGTCCATTTATATGAGTTTCTATCTTCATGTAGCGAGGATGACTCTATCTAGTTTGTTGTATAAGAAACATATTACTTCAACTAGCATAACAATCAATGGAAGCATCAAACACTATGACATTATCAAATGGAAAGCTATATTGCATTTTTGTCTAATGATGAAAAGATAGCATATGCAGGAGCAAGGGCCTAAAAAGAAAGCCTGATAGCTGGGTAGGTGTTGACGTTGAAGGAGATATAGAAAGAACAGAGTTATCAAGTGGAGAATGCATTAGAAGTAGATAGAAAATTCAATAATCACGCGGAAACAAATATTAGAAGTACTTCAAAATATAAATATCATATTCAAAGGCTTACCTATAGTCCATTTATGGATAAACTGATATTTGGGAAGTTTGTCAAACTTTCAAGATGCAATATTGAACATATAAATAAAATACCACGAATGATGAATCATGCAATCTATTATATTCTAAACAAAACACAAAAACCAGTGCATGATGAATCATGAAATCTATTGTATTCTAAAATGTGTGTACGACATGAATCACTGTATTCTAAATGTGTGCATAACGGTGTTATACCAGTGCATGATGAATCATTGTATTCTGAAATGTGTGTAGCACATGTCCTTCACCTTTCTAGTGTGTTGAATATGTGTTTCAACAAGAAGACAAAACACAAAGACCATCTCATGTCTTATTTTTAAGTAGATATGTGGTTTTCTTAAAAGAACTTGAGGTCCCAAGCAACGCTAGTTCGAGAGGCTGAAATCATTTGCTTGCCTTGGCCATGGACTCTTCTCTAGTGAGCTAAGTTGGGAAGAAATTTTTCATCCATTTGTAGTTCTTAGAAGTGAAAACCACTTCCCTTGGGAACCAGTGGACCTTCGGATACCTTGTTGAACTTTGTCAATCTCCTCAGCTGGCCGTAGCGCTATCCCTACCGAGTCCTTGTCTTTATTTGAGCATTGGACTCTACCATTTCTAGTAGGTGTTATTGTTGAAGCATTGCTTGTGTAGGATTCAAGAGGTTTCATAAGTGATGTGCCTTTCACCATTGTAACTTCAGTTAATTCAAGCTCTTCACTAATGTACTTTCAATTACTTGAAGATATCAGGAAGGGTAGGTCGCAAGTTCAACTTCCCTTTTCTAAGAAAAATGAGGCACTTTACATTTTGATTTTTAAAGATTTATCAATAGACTTTTGAAGCATGCAGTAAATAGTAACATCAATTTCCCTCTTTCACAATACAAACAAACAAATAGAGATAAAACTGAAAGAACACATGTGAGGCACCCTACTTGCTATACTATTAATATAACTGGTAATACTACTTTATAGTTATATTACATATATGATTGATAATAATAATAATAATAAAAATAATAATAGTAATGATAATGATAATCATAATGATAGTGAAAATAATAATGTAATATTAATGTTAGAGTTTGAGGTTTGTGGAAGCATAGGAAAAAAACACAAGGAAGAAGGAGAAGGTTTGAGCAAAACAAAACACGGAATGAATCACCAAGTGAATTTACAAAGATAAGTAGCCCGTTAGGGTTATAGGTATACATGGAAGGGGCTAAGAACCTACTAAAGATGGAAAAAAGTCCCTAAGCAATCCTAACTGTGTTCACACACATCATTACCAAAATATATCAACAAATCCACCTTGAGAGTGATGTAGTGAAAATGGAGCTAGCACTCATGTATAAGGAAATGTCAAGCTATGTGGAAAGAGATCAATCCACAAAAGGAAGTAAGCCCAAAGCCTTTTGAAAATGTTCAAACTTCTCCCTAGGTAGGGCTTTTGTGAAAAAGTCTACAATGTCATCCTATGTGGGAACATATGCTAAAGTGATCCCTCTATTAGAGAACCTCTTATGTAAACCATTATTTTTAGCAACGACTTGTAATGAACTCCAAGAACCTAAGAGAATGGCCACTATCTCTCCATCCGATTTTCCATTATATGAGTTTAGGGAGTAGCCATAACGTCTTGAGTACCTCAAGCTAGTTATACACATAAAACCCTCATCATTCTTTATAATTAAAGTGGTTGAGCCCCCTTTTTACATGGTTCTTCACCACCACTACCTTAGAGCTTTACACTAGATTCCACTAGTAGTAGATATACTCATCTTTTGAGTTAAATCTCACAAGACTCGAATTGGTGGATTAAACACCCCTATGTAATTCAATCTTTTGCTTTATGTGAACTAGGAATCCATAGCATAAACACAGGAAATAAGTTTATTCACGGTTTCTCCGATAAAAGTGATGTATGTGATCCATATGTATGCATCATGTGCATGGATGTAGCAAAGGTGGATGGATACTCCTCTCAAATTCAATACAACTTGTCTTAAAGAATGAAATTTGAGTTGGACCAAAACATCTAACTTAGATGTTTCAACTATATGGTCCATTTCCAAAACATCCACTCATTTATTTCTTGAGTGAGTCCAATCTGCGCTTTAAGATCTAGGAGGTATGTAGGAAAGATTTATTTCGTTACTATTGTGAACCCAAATTCACTTCGTCGTTACGATTGTGAAATTGAACTTTATCTCCGGCATCAGTCACTTAAGTTCGACATCCCATACTACCATACCCACCTTCATGTTATATGTAACTTAATATTTTGAACTACCAAGCCCACATCCACACCATCCTGCAATGACCTTTGCTTTAACTCAACTTTGCTTAAGTTACAAACCATGAACTAAAATTGACCATTGTATCAATTCCTAATAACTTGAGCCTATGTGAGACTAAACAGCTTACTCCAAGGTTTTGAGCATTTTCGCTTATGCTATGCAACAAAGCAAAGAAAACTACTTTTTTACATTCAAAATTAAAATCCTTGGTTCTGAACATTTTCCTTCATACTATGCAAGACAACATTAAAAACTACTTTTTAGGTTCAAAATTATGATTGAATTTTCTTTAAACAACTTTTCTTAAGTTCTAGATCCCGTACTAAAACTGAAAATTGTATCAATTCCTAACACCTTGAACCAATGGGAAGCTCAACAACTAGCTCCAATGTTTTGAAAATGTTCCGTCATACTATGCAAATATGCACAAAAAACTACTTTTGTACCTTCAAAATTAAGATCCTTGGTTTTCTTTAACTCAAATTTCCTTAAGATCCAAACCCCATATCAAAACAGACCATTATATCAATGCATTATAACTTGAGCCTATGTGAAACTCAACACGTTGCTCCAAATTTTTGAACATTTTCCTTTGATTATGCAAGAAAGCGTGAAACGCTACTTTTGTACCTTCAAAACTAAGATCCTTGGTTTTGAGGATCTTAATTTAAACCCTCAACTCCTTACGAAAATCGTGGTCCCTTGTACCACATCTTGCAAAGAAAACTTTCCAAAATTTGATCATATGTAGGAATCTATACTTTAAGACCCAAATGTATATTCTCCTCCCATGTGATAATCACCAAGTCTATAATCGAACCCTTACAACGCTAGTAAGGTTAATAGTATTTCCAATAACTATTGCTCGGATAACCTTGCTCCAAGTCTGATAAGTTCCTTTTTATCATGGGAAAGTGATAAAGACTCGGTCTTTGTCATGAGATCTCCTTTCTCTATCTACAAAGCCCATTGGCTTAACTAAGGGATTTCATAGAGATTTCCATCTCAACTCAAGTCTAAGCATCTAGTAATGCTTTTCACATTCCCAATCTATACATACACTAATGCTTTTAATCAAATTCCAAATCTTGGGCAATGTCTTCAAGATTGATACACCATTGGCTATACCAATCGTATGACGTAAGTACTAAAGCACATGGTTCATGGCTTACTTAGGAACTACTTGAGTAACGGAACTCGCTTTCTTCACTTCTATCTATAATTTTACTTTCTCATAAAGTATCTCAACCCTTTAGTGGGCTTAGACTACATTGGATGATTTCTTATTACTTTCAAGCTATACTTTAGAAATAACTCTTACTTCGTTTGAAATGAGTGTATGAATAAGGAGATACTTGTCCTTTATCCTCTTTGGAATGAGTCAATGACTACAATTTATGCTTCAAAGCTTCTTGAAATTGATATTGTTTAGGCTTATCTGAACCTTCTTGGAATAAGTCCAAGACTAAATGATACTTAGGCTAAAAAGATATTTATCTTCTAGTTCTTTTTATTGTTCTTGTTTTATAATCATAACTACTAGAGTTAGAGTTAACTTATTCTTTTAACATAGTTAAGGCCATCACAAAGTGTAACATGACAGTTCAATTCGATCACAACAAGGTTCAAGTCATTGATCGTGAATCCAATGAAGTGATAGCTCAAGGATATAAAGACAAAGGTCTCTACAAGCTTTCAAGTTTTATGGCCAAAGATTCAAGTCTTAACCTGTGACATTGCAGATTTGGAGATACCTCTTGCTTAGGTAAGATCTCTTCCAATCATTACAATGTATAATATTAGCACATAAGTAGCCTAGCAGGTTGATGGTGCATCTATGGAGGATGAAGAAATAACGAGTGATTTGTGCATGTGCATATGTGTATGCATATATACATGGCTGAAATTTTCTCTCATAAAACAAGCCAAAATCACATGTCCCCTTCAAATATCTCAATATACCTCTCACTACATCCAATGAAATTTCAATGGTTTATGAATAAATTGACTCCAAAAGCCAACTCCAAAGCTCAAATTTGGTCTTGTCATGGTTACATAAATCCAACTTCTAACCACATCGGCATCATGCATGTATTTCCCATCATACAAAAGGTTAGCATTAGCATCAAGTGGCATATCAACTGGTTTGTAAACATTTATTCCAAATCTCTCAAGAATTTCCAAAATATAGTTCAATTGTATCATTCAAATTTCCCTCTTGCATTGAAATAACTTCAATTCCCAGAAAGCATTTTGTTGGAGTTAGACGTCTGCGGAAGCACGCGAACAGCACAAGGAAGAAGAAGAAGCTTGGAGCACAACACACAAGACTGAATGTATTACTAGAGAATGTACAAAGATAAGTAGCCCATTAGGGCAATAGGCGTATATACAAGCCGGGGGAAAAAAACCTCCTAAAGAGGGAAAAAAGTGCCCCGGCGGTCCTAGAGTGTTCACACACATCACTACCTAAATATATCAACAAATCCCCCCTGGGAGTGACGCGGTGAACAAGGAGCTGGCACTCATGTATAAGGAAGTGCCGAGCTATGTGGAAATCACTCCACAAAAGGAAGTAAGCCCAAAGCTTTGCGGAAAGCTTCAAACTTCTCCCTAGGCAGAGCCTTCGTGAAGAGGTCTGCAATGTTCTCCTGCGTGGGCACATATGCCAAGCTGATCTCCCCAGCAGAGAACCTCTCCCTGACATAGTGATAATGCACCTCAATGTGCTTAGTGCGAGCATGGAACACAGGGTTCCTCGCAACTGCCAATGCGCTCTGACTGTCAGTGAAGATGGTGGTGGCAGAAGACTGGCCAACACCCAAATCAGCCATAAGGCGTCTGAGCCACACACACTCAACAGTCGCTGTGAAAGCTGCCCTATACTCAGCCTCACAACTGGAAGTGGCCACAGTAGGCTGCTTCTTGCTCAACCAAGATATACATGAGCTACCAAGCATGAAGCAAAAACCACTGGTGGACACACGAGTGTCATAGCAACCAGCCCAATCTGAGTCAGAAAAAGCATGCAAATCTGGCGGTGGTGATCCCCCCTTGGGATAAAACAACCCAAGTAGCCGAGTACCACTCAAGTAGCGAAAGATGCGCTTAACCGCTTTCCAATGCGTGACTCCTGGGCAATGCATAAACCTGCTCATCTGTGAGACAGCAAACTGAATATCTGGCCGAGTAATGCATAAGTAAATCAAGCATCCAATAGCCTGCTGATAGAGAACAGCATCAAATGCATCTCCAGCATCATGAAGACTCAATCGTAAACCTGTCTCCATAGGAGTGGCAATAGGCTTACAGTCTTCAAGGCCAAAACGCTGCAATAATGTGTCAATATATTTCGTTTGACACAAAGCCATTCCACCATCAACTTGCATAAACTGAATGCCCAAATAGTGATGCAAATGCCCCAAATCAGACATCTCAAATGAGGCATGCAAATCAGCCTTGAAATCAGCAATATGCTTCTCAAGAGGACCAGTGAGCAGCATGTCATCTACATAGACAACAATGATCAGAAGCACATCATTAGCACGCTTAACATATAAGGTGCTTTCAGTTGGACTGTTCTCAAAACCATGTGCAATCAGATAGGCATGTATCTTCTCATACCAAGCACGTGGTGCTTGCTTTAAACCATATAACGCCTTCTTTAACCTGCACACCTGGTTTTCATGCCCTTTCTTCACAAAGCCACGGGGCTGAAAAACATACACTTCTTCATGCAAGTCACCATTCAGAAATGCTATTTTAATGTCCAACTGATGTACATTCCAACCATGATGGGCTGCAAGTGCACAAATGCTCCGAACAGTAGTCATACGGCATGTAGGTGCAAAGGTCTCATCAAAATCAATGCCTCTTTCCTGCGCATAACCCTTTGCAACAAGCCTAGCCTTATACCTATCAACTGTACCATCAGGTTTACGCTTCAGCTTGTATACCCACTTAGTGCCAATGGCCTTCTTGCCAGGAGGCAAGTCACATAAAGACCATGTACCATTCTTCATTATAGCATCATATTCAGATTGCATAGCAGCCATCCAATTTTCTGAATTTTGTGCTTCATCAAAAGAAACAGGCTCATTCTCATCACAGAGACTAGATGCAGCCATAGCATAGCAATCTGATGCAAAGGAGGTACTATGAGAGCCTGAACGAGTACGATATGACAAAGGTGCATCTAATTTGCTATCACGCAAAGTCTGCACCAGCCATTTTGGCATAGTTTTTGCCTGTTCAATATCAGCTCTCTCATCAACAAGTGCATCATGTAAATCTGCATCAGAAATGGAATGATCTGCATCATCATATGAAACCTGCAAAGGCTGAGAAGTTGCCTCATTAGGACCAGCACTAGCCTGTCCACCTGTAAAAAGAGGCATCAAAGTATCATACATGTCTTTGGAGCTAACAGATGTCTCCTTAGTACATGAAAGCAATGGCTGAATAGCATCTTCCACAAAGACAACATCACGGCTAACCAGAATGCGTTTAGTCTGTGGATGATACAGACGATAGCCTTTACTTTCAGAACTGTACCCAACAAAAATACATTTTACTGCCTTATCATCCAATTTTCTGCGGTGTTGTTCAGGCACTAATGCATATGCCAAACAACCAAAAACACGCAGATGAGCAACAGATGGCTTGCGGTCATGCCAAGCCTCATATGGAGTGATAGACTGCAACGCTTTGGTGGGACACCTGTTCAGTACATATGCTGCACACATGACAGCCTCAAGCCAGAAACTATGTGGTAAAGCCTGACTTTTGACCATGCACCTCGCCATCTCCATGAGTGACCTGTTCTTTCGTTCAGCAACTCCATTCTGTTGAGGTGTATACGGCACTGTACACTGGTGTTTTATCCCACGTTCAGCCAGAAATGCATTAAAATCTGAAGACATATATTCCCCCCCTCGATCAGAACGGAGGGTGCCCATTTTACATGCTGACAGATTTTCAGCCAAAACCAAAAACTGTTTGAAGCACATGAACACTTCGGACTTTGCTTTGAGTGGGTATACCCATGCATGCCTGGAAAAATCATCAATGAAAGTCACGAAGTAAAGGTAATTTCCAAAAGAGGGTGTCTGCATAGGACCACAGACATCACTATGTACAAGCTGCAATTTCTGCATAGCCCGAACTGAACCATCTTTTGGAAAGGAAGAACGCTGCATTTTGCCCAAAATACAGCCTTCACAAACATGTTTTCCAGGTGCCTCAAGTTTGGGCAAAGAAGACACCATTTCAGATTTCTGCAGGCGTAACAAACTAGCAAAATTCAGATGACCAAAGCGTGCATGCCAAAGCTTTGCATCTGACATAGCCTGAGAATCATGAACTGCACATGCCGAATCATTCACAGATCTTTCATAGTCTATGAGCTTATACAGCCCACGACATAAAATGCCAGAAGCAATAATCACATCGCCATTTGAGAGATCATGGACTGTACACCTGTCATCAACGAATTTCACAACCAAGCCAATCTTGGCTAATGCAGAAACTGATAACAGGTTCTTTTTGATCCCTGGCACAAATAAAGCATCTGACAAAGTGAAAGAACTACCATCAGCAGTAGTCAAAATGATCTTACCAACTCCCATAACAGGATAAGAGGAGTTATTGGCGCATGTGACAGTATTCCCTGTAGGGGCAGGCTCAAGTGAAGAGAAGAAACTGCGCTGCGAGGTAATATGTTTGGTCGCCCCACTGTCAAAGTACCAAACATCTGAGTCTACTGCAGACATGCACTGATCATGAGAAGATGGGTCAAAACTGCAGACAGTAGTAAACGCCCATTCTTCTTCCTGCACAAGATTTGCAGACTCTGTTTTTGGCGTAGAGGCCTCTGCAACAACCATTCCAGCCTCTTTCTTCTTTGCCTCTTTAGCAGCCAGTTTTGGACAGTTCTTTATAATATGATCATTTCCTTTACAGTACTTGCAGAACAATTTCTGCTTTTCTGATTTCTTCTCATCTTTATCCTGGTTCTTCGATTGTGCAGCATTTGCAGATTTCTGCTTACTAGTAGAAGAGCTCCATTTTCCTTTGCCCTTCTGACTAGCCAGGAAAGCTTGATCTGCAACACGCATAATGGACCTGTTCTGCCTGGACTGATCTTCCTGCAACAGAACAGAGACTAATTCCTCAAATGACAAGGCATTCGGATTGCCTTTCATCATCAACCGAAGAGTAGAGGCAAAACTCTGATATGAATCAGGAAGGCCATTCAGAACGGTCTGCACAAGTGAGCTATCTGGTATAACCTCATCAGCAGAAATCAATTGTTCCTTCAGGTCTTTGATCTTTGTAAGAAAACTGTCCATAGAATCACCTTCATTCATGTGCTCACTCTCCAACTGTTTTCGGAGGTAAGCAACACGAGCCTCATTCCTAGCCTGGTACAAAGTGGTAAGTGTATCCCAAGCATCCTTTGCTGTTCTGCAAGAGCGAATGTGAGGGATAATGGCACGTTTGACAGACAAAGCTATCAATGCATGTGCTTGGGCATCTCTGCCATCCCAACGAATCTGCTCTGCAGTAGGTGCAACAGAAACAGCAGCACGAACAGGAATCTGCGGAATATCATCTTCGACACCATCTTCATCAGCTCCAACACCTGTATTTGCAGTACCTGTCGTTACAGGTGTAACAGGACGTCTTTCAACACCCTGCACAATGTTCCACAATCCTTTTGCAACCAGTACATGTCGCATCATATAAGCCCATAATGGGTAGTTGGTACCATCCAACTTATCCTCAACAGCCAACATACGGAATACATCAGTGCTTTCAGCCATGGCCGGTGACTAAAATACCTTGATGCAGAAAATTGACTGTATCTCAAAAAGTTGAACGGAACTGCCCAGACGAGTTCTGCTAGACCTGTAGCAGACTTCGAGACGCTTAAACTGGTGAACAGAAACTGGTATATACCTTTGGCACAAAAGGACGAAATAGCCTGCACAAGCCCTGAGTATGCTCACCAAATTTCATGCGAATCTGAGACTGCAAACGGAGGAGTGTCGACGGCGCCCTAGAAGAAGCAACGACCTGCTCTGATACCAATTGTTGGAGTTAGACGTCTGCGGAAGCACGCGAACAGCACAAGGAAGAAGAAGAAGCTTGGAGCACAACACACAAGACTGAATGTATTACTAGAGAATGTACAAAGATAAGTAGCCCATTAGGGCAATAGGCGTATATACAAGCCGGGGGAAAAAAACCTCCTAAAGAGGGAAAAAAGTGCCCCGGCGGTCCTAGAGTGTTCACACACATCACTACCTAAATATATCAACACATTTTAGCTCTCCCAAATTTGACATATAAATTTACGATTTTAATTGCTTTCTCAAATTAGCAATACTCTTTTCATAATTGCCAATAATGATCAAATCATTGACATAAATCAGTAATATAATCATTTTGCTTCCTTGATTCCATAGAATTAGTGAATCATTAGCCTTTGATTGCATAAAGTCAAGCTTCAATAGCTTTCTTGTGACTTTGTTCAACATTGTGCTCTTGGTGCTTGTTCGAATGCATAAAGCACTTTCTTTAACTTTCAAACACATTCAGGATGCTTTGGATGCACATAACCTTCTATTTGTTGCATATAAACTTTCTGATGCAATTTTCCATTCAAAATGCATGCTTAACATCGATCTAAAACAATATTCCATATATTTATAGCAACCCATGATATCATGCTTCTCATATTTTTCATTTTCAACACTGGACTAAATGTTTAATCACTATCCAATCCATATATTTGTGCACGTTCTTTTGCAACTAGACATGCTTTATATCTCTTCACTAAACCATCACTTTTGCACTTCAATTTATACACCCATTTTGCATTCAATAGCTTTCATATTTGATGTCAATTTGACTAATTTTCATGCATCATTCTTTTTCAATCTGTTCATCTCATCATTCATCTTCACTTTTTGATGCATCATGAAAACTCTTTGGTTCATCATGCTTGATTCTCACTATCATGTATGCATAATGAAGCCTCATAGACTTAATGTATAAATTTGTTTGATCCATAGGATGCTTTACTCTCATAGATCATCTCACAAGCATTTCTTCATCTAATCTTGAATGTGTTTCTCTTCTTGCATGTGGAAGAACATATTTTTCCTTCTTATCTCTCAGCATCCTAGGTATAACTATCTTATCATCAATATCTAGATCACACATGTACTCTCTCATCTTCTTTCTCCCTTTCTCCTTTCTCCTTTCTCATTGCATATTCTTCCACATTTTCACTTCACGATGTTTCCGGCATAGGAAATGCATATGAACCATAGCCTTGGCTTTATTCATAACTGACATGTCTGAGAATTCTCTCTCTCTCATCATGAACATTATGCAAAGCATCATCCATATCATTCTCTATCATAGCCATGTGTTTGAATGCATTCCATGGGGCATTCTCATCAAATATAATGCATCTCATGATACATTCTCTTGTAACTAGATTATAGCATCCATATCCTTTCTTTTCTTCTCGATTTCCAAAAAATATGATCTTTTTTCTTTTATTTAGGCTCAAATTTGTATCTCAATTGACTATGCATGTGTGCATAATAAATACAACCAAACACTCCTAGATAGCGCACATTTGGTTTATGCTTCCTTAGCTTTTCATAAGTGGTCAAACCATAAACCACTCCTGTTGGAGCTCTATTTATGACATGTACAACCGTATGGTAGGATTCTACCCAAAATGTATCTAGCATGCTATTTTCTTTGAACATGGCTCTAGCAACGTCTTCAATCACATGATTCTTGCAATTTGTAGCACCATTTTGTTGTGCTTTATATCTACAAGTCAATTGCCTTTCCATTCAATGATCAATAAGATATTGATCAAATTCCTTTGAAATATATTTTTACACTTAATTTGATCATAAACATTCAATGAAGATGCCCAAATTCTTCTCAACCATGTTCTTGAATTTTACATAGCATTCAAAAACTTCACTTTTGTTCTTCAAAAAATATATTTAAGTGTATCAAGTATAGTGAGCAATGATTATCAAAAAATAAGTGAGCTACCAACTCATTCTGTTCGAGAAGGACCAACCACATCACTATGAATCAACTCTAGAGGTCTCTTTCTATGCATTTCACTTCTTGGGAATTTCATATGCCAATGTTTTCCAAATGCACATGCTTCATACATTATATCAAAATTTAACTGACCGAATCTTGATAGACCATGCACTAATGTTTTCTTCTCCTTAGACTTCAATTTTCTCATAATTTATATGGCCCTTTCTTTTGTGCCACAATTCAGCTATATCAGAGTGCACATTGTTCTTGGCATGTATATTTTCATAAAGAGGTGATCCCATATCAAACATGAATACTCTACTCATTTTCTTTCCATGACCAAGAAATTTTCCTCTTTTTCCATACTTTAAGACATGTATGAAACAACCATGCTTATTAAACATCACTTCCATGTCTTTATCTGCAAGCGTACCAACTAAGACTAGGTTTTTTGTAATATTACCAACATGTGGAACATCACGCAATGTATTTTGAATACCATTATTTTATACCAGTGATACATTTCCAATGTTGTTACTCAAGTGTAAAGTATTATCACCTGTTTCCACATACTCTTAGTTTTCAAAGGATCTATAGACGCAAACCAAGTTCTTATGGTTGTCATATGATCTATGCAACCAGATTCTATGTAGCAATTCCTATCATTTCTAGAATCAGACATGCTACTTAGCACATGTTCCATTGCAAATATATTGTCTATGCCATAATTTGTATAATAACTGTCTATAGAGAAGTTGTCATGGGATGCATAACGCCCTCTACTTCTTACTCTTTGAATATATTCATATTATAGCAATCCTTCTAAAAACGTTCATATTTTCCACAATGATAATAGTTTTTAGGTGCTTGCGATCAAACTCTGTCTCTTGAACTTGATCTACCTCTTTTTCTTAACATATCCATAGTATTTGAATTTCTAAAGCTTGATGGATCATGGCTGGAAATGCTTTCATTATGTTTAAATAATGCATGGTCTCTTGAGTTTCCACTTCTTCATGCATTCAAGCCAAGCTTGAGTTCTTTCATCATAGAAAGTACAACTATATCCTTAAAATCAGGCATAGTGTCTCTTACCAAAATGGAAGTATCTAAGCTCTTATATTATGGTCCTAAACCATTCAAGATAATAGATATCATGTCTTCACCTTCCACCTTACAATTTATGGATACAAGGTCATTAGTAATCTTGTTAAGCTCTTCCATAGAGTAGTAATAAATCTATTTCTACACAATACACTAAGTAACTTCATCTTCAAATGCATTTTACTAGCCTTTGTCAATGTACCCTAGATATTATGAATAATATCCCAAGCTTCTGTTGATGTACTAGCTTTCATGATGTTTGGGATAATGCTCTAAGAAATGCATATAGATATCCAATTTTATGTATGTCTTGTATTCTTTCTTCTTATCTACATTCATCCTATAATACCATATATGGTTATTATCCTTTTTAATTTTGTCTCCCACTATTCCTATAAGACCATATATGGTAATTATCCTTTTTAATTTTGTCTCCCACTATTTGTGCAATATTATCCACCATTCTTATGACTTGAGCACTTCTCTATACCATGGAAGATTTAAGGTGTGATATGGGAAAAATTCCATAGGTTTTTTATTGTTTTTCTTGATATAAGCACCAATAAACGTAATCTTTTGCGAATAATCTCGATATCCTTCTCTCCTTCTATGTGCTCCCTAGGTCTCCTATGTAGTAGTATGCTGACTTTTGATATCTCTAGATAATGATATTGTAGATTCTCCTTTGTCCAATGTAAATGTGGGCCAAGTAAACCATAACAAATCCCCGTTGCAAACCAAATAATGGGTCAAAACATCAAAGTCAACATGTAATGTATGCAAAATCTCTCTCAAAGGCGGCCACAATTTCATACACTCATCTCATGAGGGACACGCGAGGCCTTTGGATATTCTTCACTTTCTTTTTCCAACTATATCACCACGGTATCTCCAAGATGAGCATACCCTAGTTAAAAGCCTCATGATGCCCTTCAACAATTGTTTAATTCAAGATTTTAGTAGGGTAAATACATCCTCACAAGCTCATGATTTGTCCAAATTAAGGGCACATAAATTTATGTATATCTCTCACAACATGTGGATAATGTCCCTTTAAGGCTCCACAACTGTATACATGATGTTTCCTACCACATCCACTCAAAAACAAAATCAAACATGTACTTGATACATATAAAAGAACTGTTTTATAGTTTTACAATATATTTCAAGAGTCAAAAGAAAATTTGTAAGCTCTATGTTTGGCTTGTTTGCATTTACCTTGTTAGTTTTCCAATGCTTTTTTTCATAGTTCTATTGCTCAAAGTACTATTATAGCCACTTGACCGTATGCTCCTATCCATCAACATGTCTTCCTCACTAGGCTTAATATGGCCATTGACAACAAATACAATGAATCATGCAATTACGGAGGTAAAGGTAGAAAACCCTTCTGACAAGGTAGGGACATAGAAGGACACCTACCGCATGATGAAGGTGCAGGTGCAAAATGAGACAATGAGCTTATGTATGAGAATGATAGTGACACCACTCTTCCCTTGCTAGGAAGTATCAGGGACTAATTTTTTTGGGATTGTGCAGCATAGGCTACTACATGGTCTACTATGGCAAGAGATACAAACAAGAAAGAGGAAGATGGCTTAGAGATAGTGGACAAGCATTGTCAACGAAGGAGAGAGATATGGCCATTGTATTCGTTCTTTTGTTTTGTAGAAATCAATGATACATCATCAAATCTCTCCCTCGTAGTTAGAATAAGATTGATCACAAAATTAATAAATACACATGTCCATACAAGATAAAATAGAAATGAAATGAAATCTACATACAGACTAAACCTTCCTAACTCCTAAAGCTTCTCTCAATTAGATGAACTTCTCTTTGGGGCGATCTTTGGTGAAGATATCTACCACTTGATCTCCATTGTTGACGTGAATCAACTCCTTTTCTCCTTGAATGATCTTCTCACGAACAAAGTCATAATGAACTTGGATGTGCTTCAATCTTGTTTGACATACTAGATTCTATGATAGCATAATACTAGTGAAATTGTCACAATAAATGATTTTTTTTTGTTGATGTGAACTTTCATGTCTTCAAGTAGGTACTTAATCATGTTTCTTCACAACTGGCTTGAGTAATGCCTTGAAATTCAACTTCAATACTTGAGAAAGTGAGAATTGGTTGCTTTTTGGTACTCAATGAAATGGTTGCACCTCCACGTGAAAATGAAAATTTGCTTGTTGGCCTTCGATCCATGATATTTCTTTCCAAATCTACATCTTTGTATGCATATATACATGGATGAACTTTTCGCTCATAGAGCAAGCCAAAGTTGCATGTTTCGTTTATATTCCCAATATATAGCTCACTACATCAAAGTGAACTTTACATGTTTTATGCATGAACTCACTCATCAAGCAACTTGCAAAACTTAAATCTGGTCTCTTCCTTGCTACATACATTAAACTTCCAAAAATATTTCTATGTACATTTGCACCATGGAAGTATTTCCCATCATCCATAAGCTTAGAATAAGCATAAAGTGGCATGTAAGCATGTTTGAAAGCACTCATATCTAATCTCTCTAGCATTTCCAACATATCGTTGCGTTGTATCATCCAAATCCCCTCTCGCATTGAAATTACTTCAATTACCAAAAAGTATTTTAGCTCTCCTAAACTTGACATCAAAAATTCTATTTTAGTTGCTTTTTTCAAATCAGTAATTCGTTTTTCATCATTACTAATAATGATCAATTCATCCACACAAATCACTAATAGAATCATATGGCTTCCATAATTCCATATGAATAGTCAATAATCAGCCTTTGATTACATAAACTCAACATCCAAAAGTTTTTTAGTGAATCGTTCACACCATGACCTTGGTGCCTTTTTCAATCCGTAAACTGTTTTATTTAACTTGCATACATAGTCAGGATACTTTGGATGCACATAACCTTCTAGTCAGGATACTTCCTCGTGCAATTTTACATTCAAGAATGCATTCTAAATATTAACTTCATAAATTTTCCAATTTTATATAGTAGCCCATGCAATCATGCTTCTCGCCATTGTTATTTTCACCACTAGTCTAAACGTCTCATCATAATCCAATCCATATACGTTTATGCAACTTTTGAAACTATGCATGTTTTATATCTCTCTACTAGACCATCACTGTGGTACCATTTTGTACACCCATTTGCATCCCAAAGCATTATCATGTTGTGGAAGTTTGAGTGATTCCCATGTATCATTCCTCTTCAATGCATTCATCTCAGTCCATTGCTTTGCACCAATCTTCATTTTATGATGAATCATTAAAATTCTTTGGTTCATCATTCTTGATTCTCTCTATCGTGTATACATAATCAAGGTTCATATACTTATTGTTTAGATTCAATGTTTCCTAAAGATGCCTTACTCTCATAGATCATAGTACATAAGTTTCTTCATCTAATCTTGAATGTGTCTCGTTTCTTGCTTGTGGAGAAAAATGTTCTTCTTTCTTTTTTTTATTTGAAGTTTGTTGTCCATAGAAGCACATGAACAACCATCAAAAGAAGAAGAAGCTTGGTGCACAACAGACAATATTGAATATATTACCAAGTGAATGTGCAAAGATAAATGACCCCTTAGGGTTATAGGCGTATATACAATCGAGGGGAACAAACCTCTTAAAGAGGGAAAAAAAAGTACCCTAGTGGTCCTAGTGTGTTCACATGCATCATTACCAAAATATATCAACAAATCCTCCCTGGGAGTGATTTCGTGAAAAAGGGGCTCGCACGCATGTATAAGGAAGTTCCAAGCTATGTGGAATTAGTCTACAAAAGGATGCAAGCCCAAAGCAAGGCAAAAATCTTTAAACTTCTCCCTTGTTTGAGCCTTTGTGAAATTTTTTACAACATTCTCTTGCATGGACAAATATGCCAAATTGATCTCTCCAGCTAAGAACCTCTACCTAACGTAATGATAGTGCACCTCAATATGCTTAGTCCGAGCATGGAACAGAGGGTTTCCAACAACTTCCAATGTGTCGTAACTATTAGTGAAGATGGTGGTAGGAGAAGATTGAACAACACCCAAGTCATCCATAAGATGTCTAAGGCACACATGCAATAGTCGTTGTGAGAGCTACCCTATACTCAGCCTCACAACTAGAAATGGTTGGCGTAGGCTACTTCGTGCTCAACCAAGATATGCATGAGCTACCAAGAATGAAGCAAAAAGCACTACTGGAAACATGAGTTTCAAAGCGACTAGCTCGATCAGAGTCAAGAAAAGCATGTAAATCTAGTAGTAGTGGTCCCCCCTTGGGATAAAGCAATCCAAGTAGCTCGGGACCATGCAAGTAGAAAAAGATTCACTTAACTACTTTAACAATGCTTGACACCTAGGCAATGCATAAACCTACTCATGTGTGAAACAGCAAACTAAATACAAGGCTGAGTTACACATAAGTAAATCAAGAATCCAACAACTCACTGATAGAAAATAGAATCAAATGCATCACTAGCATCATGAAGACTCAATCATAAATCTGTTTCCATAGGAGTGGTAATAGGTTTGCAATCTTCAAGGCCAAAATGCGGCAATAAGTTTCAATATATTTTGTTTCACACAAAGCTCTTCCACCATCAACTTGCATAAACTGAATTCCCAAATAATGATGCAAATGCGTGAATTTTCATATCTCAAATGAGGCATGCAAATCAGCCTTGAGAGCAGTAGTAGGGTTCTTATCAGGACTAGTGCATAAAATGTCATCAACATAGAGAAGACTGATTAGAAGCACATCAATTTGCACACTTTACATATAGGCTGCTTTTAGTTGGAATATTCTCAAAACTATGTGCAATTAAGTGAGCATGTATCTTTTTGTACCAAGCATGTGGTTCTTGCTTCAAAGCATATAATGCCTTTTTCAACCTGCACAATTTTTTTTCATGCCCTTTCTACATAAAACCACAGGGCTAAGAAACATACACTTCTTCATGTAAGTCA
The DNA here is from genome assembly GCA_020310875.1 of Ceratopteris richardii. Lineage (NCBI taxonomy): Eukaryota > Viridiplantae > Streptophyta > Polypodiopsida > Polypodiales > Pteridaceae > Ceratopteris > Ceratopteris richardii. The sequence goes on from CM035436.1 coordinate 115,302,160, forward strand.
TCATTCCAAAATTTAGGTTCAATGTCCAACTAATATACATATCAATGATCATTAACTAGAAGTGCACAATTGCTACATATAGATGCAACAAGCCTAGCCTTATACCTATCAATTGTTCCATCATGCTTACGCTTCTACTTGTATACCCACTTAGTGCCAATGGAATTCTTGTTAGGATTGAAATCACATAAATACCAGGTACCATTCTTCATAAAAGCCAAAAAGGCTCATTCTCATCACAAATACTATAGGTAGCCATAGCATAGCAATCTAATGCAACAGAAGCACTATGAGAGCATAAATGAGTATGATATGACAAAGGTGCATCTAATTTTCCATCTCACAAAGTCTACTCAAGTTACTTTGGCATAGTTTTTGCATCCTCTATATCAGCCCTCTCATCAACAAGTGCATGATGTAATTCTACATAAGAAATGGAATAATCTGCATCATCACATAAAACCTCCAAAGGCGAAAAAATTGCCTCATTTGGACTAGCACTTAACTGTTCACCTCTAAAATGAGATAGCAAAGTGTCATACACATCTCTAGAGCTAGTAGAAGTCTCCTTGGTACATGAAAGTAATGGATGAATTGCATCTTTGATAAAAATAAGATCAAAGCTAATCAAGATGCATTGAGCTTGTGGATGATAAAGAAAATAACCTTTGCTTTTAGAACTATACCCAACAAAAATACATTTCACTCCTTGATCATCCAATTTCATGCATTGGTGTTTAGGAACTAATGCATATGCCAAATAAACAAAAACATGTAGATGAGCAACAAATCTCTTGTGACCATTCAAACCCTCATATGGAGGATAGATTACAGTGTTTTGGTGGGACACATGTTAAGTACATATGATGCATGCATAGTTGCCTCAAGCCAAAAGCTACGTTGTAAAGCATAAATTTTGAGCATACAACTCATCCTCTCCATGAGAGACTTGTTCATTCTTTCAATAACTCCATTCAATTGAGGTGTATATGGAATAGTGCGCTGACATTTTATCCCACCCCTAGATGAGAATGGAGGGTGCTCATTTTACATGTTGATAGATTTTTAGCCAAAACCAAAAATTATTTGAAGCACATAAACACTTCAGACTTTGATTTTAGTGGATACATCCATGCATGCTTGAAAATAGCATCAATAAAAGTCAGAAAGTAAAGGTAGTTCTTAAAGGAGGGTATCTGCATAAGACCACAGACATTAGTATGAACAAGATGCAACTTTTGAGTATCTCAATGTGAACCATCTTTTGGGGAAGACAAGCTATATTTTTCCAAAAATACAACATGCACAAACATGTTTACAAGGTGCTTCAAATTTGCATAGAGTCAAAACCATTTTAGATTTTTGAAGGAATAGCAAAAGAGCATAATTTAGATGACCAAAGCATGCATGCCAAAGATTTGCATCTCACATAACCTGATAATCTTCAATTGTACAAGCTGAATCACTCACAAATTTTGCATAATCTATGAGCTTATACAAATCATGACATAAAATGACAAAAGAAATAATAACATCGCGATTTGACAAATCATGAACTTACATTTTCCATCAACAAATTTCACAACCAAGTGAATCTTGGCTAATGTTGAAACTAACAACAGATTTCTCGTGATCCGTGCCACAAGCAAAGCATCTGACACTATGAACAATCTACCATTAACACTAGTCAAAATGATCTTAGCAACTCGGATTACATGATAAGAGGATTCGTTAGCACATATGAGAGTATTTCCTATAGGGGAAGACTGAATTGAAGTGAAGAAACACAACTGTGAGGTAATATGTTTGTTTGCCCCACTGTCAAAGTACCAAACACCTGCATCTACTAGAGACATATTATAGTGTTCATGAGAACATGGATCATAATTGCAAATATTAGTAAGCGCTTATTCTTCATTCTATAGAAGATTAGGAGACTTTGATTTTGTTGTAGAGGGCTTTGCAACAACCATTCTAACCTTATGTTTTTTTGCCTCTTCTACAACCACTTTTGGACAACATTTTATGACATGATCATTTCCTTTACAATATTTGCAAAACAGTTTCTGCTTTTGTGATTTTTTATCATCTTTTTCTTCCTTTCTCGACTATGCAAAATTAGCATATTTCTACTTACTAGTAGATGAGATCCATTTACCTTTGCCCTTTTGACTATCTAAGAAAGCTTCATCTACTGCATGCATGATGGATTTGTTCTACGTGGACTGATCTTCTTGCAAGAAAATAGAGACTAACTCATCAAATGTTAAGGAATTTGGATTGCCTTTCATCATCAACAAAAAGTAGAAGAAAACTCCTTATATGAATTCAAAAGACCATTCAAAATAGTTTGCACAAGTGAACTATCTAGTAAGACTTCATCATTAGAGATAAATTGTTCCTTTAAATCTTTGATCTTTGTCAAAAAGCTCTCCATGCAATCTCTTTCATTCATGTGCTCACTCTCTAACTGTTTTTGAAGGTAAGCAATAGGAACCTCATTTCTTGCCTAGTATAAAGTGGTAAGTGTATTCCAAGTATCCTTTGCTATTTTGCAAGAGAAAATATGATGGATAATGGCATGTTTGAAAAACAAAGCTATCAATGCATATACTTGAGCATATCTACCATCCCAACAAATTTGCTCTATAGTAGGTGTAGCACGAACCATAACATGAAGAGGAATTTGAAGATCATCATCTTCAATGCCATACACATCACCTTTTGTGACTATATTTGATGGTGTAGTAGGTCAATTTTCAACTGCTTGCACAATATTCCACATTCCCTTTCCTACCAATACATGAATCATAATGTATGCCCATAATGGGTAATTCGTACCATCCAATCTATCCTCAATAGCCAGCATATGGAATACATCATTGCTTTCAGCCATGGCCACTCATTAAAATAATTTGGTGCAGAAAAATGACTATATCTTGAAACATTGAATAGAACTACCCTATGAAGCTTTGCAAATAGATTTGCAGTAGACTTTGAGGTGCTTGTATTGGGGAATTGTAACTTGTATATATGTTTGGCATAGAAGGACAAAATTGCTGCGCACGCAGTGCGATAGTGTGTTTCGAAGCCAAAATGAGCTTAGATCATGATTTCAACACCACAGAAAGAAGTTGTTTTTAACTCATAATCGCCCTAAGTATGGTCATGAATTTTCATGCCATTCTAAGACTATGACCGGAGGGGTATTGATGATGCCCTAGATGAAGCAGCATCCTACTCTGATACCAAGTTTTGGAGTTTCAGATCTATAGAAGCATGTGAACAACACAAGGAAGAAGAAGAAGAAGCCATGGGAAAAACCCTCCTAGAGAGAGGAAAAACTGCCCCTGCATTTGTAGTGTGAACACACACATGACTACCAAAATATATCAATATTTCTCAACATCCCATGTGTAATTATCTCATCTTCAATATCTAAATTAGACATTTACTCTCTTATTTTCTATTTCCCTTTCTCCTTTCCCCTTGCATAGTCTTTTGCATTTTCACTCCATGATGTTTCAAGTGTAGGGAACTTATATAAACCAAAACCTTGACTTTCTTCATGATAGTGTGTAGGGGTATATACAAGCCATGGGAAAAACCCTCCTAGAGAGAGGAAAAACTGCCCCTGCATTCGTAGTGTGAACACACACATGACTACCAAAATATATCAATATTTCTCAACATCCCATGTGTAATTATCTCATCTTCAATATCTAAATTAGACATTTACTCTCTTATTTTCTATTTCCCTTTCTCCTTTCCCCTTGCATAGTCTTTTGCATTTTCACTCCATGATGTTTCAAGTTTAGGGAACTTATATAAACCAAAACCTTGACTTTCTTCATGATGAAAATGTCTATGACGTATCTCTATCTCATTATGAACATTGTGCATAACATCATCCATATCATTCTCTATCATAGCCATATCTTTTGGTGCATGCCATGAGGCATTTTTAACAAATATACATCTCTTCTCCCTATACATTCTTTTGTTAAAGAATTATAGCATATATATCCCTTCTTCCTTTGTGTATTCAACGAATATAAAATTTATTTATTTTGGCTCAAATTTGTGTCTACATTGACTGAGCACACCTGCATAAAAAATACAATCAAATACTCATATGTAGCTCACACTTGGTTTATGCTTCCATAGTCTCTCATAAGAATTCAAACCATAAATCATTCCTCCATGAGCTCTATTTATGACATGTGCAATTGTATTGCAAGCTTTTGCCAAAAATGTATGTGGCAAGCTCTTTTCATTTAACATGATTCCAACAATTTCTTCAATCACATGATTCTTGTGTTCTATGATACCATTTTATTGTGGTGTATACCTACAGAAAAGTTACCTTTTGATTCCATGGTCACAAAGATATTGATCGGATTCCATTAAAATATAAGCTTCCCTTGAATCCGATCATAAGCATTTAATATACATGCTAAATTTCACCTCAAACATGTCCTTTAATTTCACAAAGCATACAACATTTTCACTCTTATGCTTCAAGAAATATATCCAAGTGTATCAACTATAATCAACAATGAATTAAAAAAAGTAAAGTGGGCCATCAATAAAGTTCGTTATAGCGGTGCCAACTATATCGCTATTAACTAGCTCTAGAGGTCTTTTGTGTGAAGAGAAGGATTTGTACTTGATGAAGATGAAGTGGTGCTGCAGAAACTTTGCACTACACCAACCAAATGAACTCCAAGGATATGTAGTGGGACATTTTTACTTGCCAAAGAGTGTATTAGACACCCTATGAACCTTGGAAGATCACTCTCAAAACTTTGAATCAAAACAGACTAGTTTGACCAATAATCAACATGAAGAAACTTTCTATTTTGGTCATGAATGCTTGAGTATTTCATTCAGTGCTCATTCTGTGATTACAATGGACAAAGAGATCTTTTAGAGTAATCTAATAGGAATCAATCCAACCTATTGGGAGTTATTTCATCGAAAATGATTAAGCATAGTAAGAGAAATAAATTTAGCAAATTGGGTATTTGATACAAACATTTTAGAAGGTAGAAGATGCAAAGATATAGGTGGCTCCAAATGAATATATCTCAGGATTGGACCATCAAAAGCAATGAAATTTTGGGATTCTATAGTAGACTTATAGAGCTAACTTTACCATGTTCAATAACTGAAAATGATGCACCATGCACAAAGAAACCATCTCTCCAATCTGACTCAAAAATTGAGAAGTATGTAGTGAACAGTACACTCACATAGGCATTATGATATGGCCACAAATGATCATGAAAAAAAGTGTATATTGAATGTGAAGTACAATAGAATTATTGGTACACATTTGTGCCTTGCGATCACACTCGGATATGGCATGAATTGCAGCTATTAGTGTCGTAAACCCCACGACTAAACCATGTGTATATATAGTGATGATTAGTGCCAAGATTTGAGTTTGAATCTTGCTCACCTAAAATAATTCTCCTACCTTTTAGTAATTGATTCTCTAGCTAATTCAATCACGAATTTTTGGAGCTCTTTTCCTACTGATCAAGTGGATTCCACCACTTTAGATTCTTTCACTTTTACATCAAGTAAAAACTCAAAAGTTACAAGGGTGAGTTCACAAGTGAAATCTTCAAGGCTTTAGCATTTGCTTCAAGTTTCTATGTTTTTTGAAGACTCAAGCCAACACTTAGACTTTCCATGGACTTGTTCCAACAGCTCCCCCTCAATTCAAGTGAGCTTGAGGTCTTCAATCTTCCAAGATTACCTGCAAACCAATGATATCTTTGAATTTACTGATTTTTGTTCCATCTAATGCCTTGGTTAAAATGTTTGCACATTGTTGATGGGTTGACACATAAGATATCTGAGTTTCCTTGCTCACAATCTTCTCTCTTACATAGTGGTAGTGTACTTCAATATGTTTGGTCCTTGCATGAAAAATTGGATTGGCAGCCAAGTGAATTGGAACTCATGTTGTCACCAAGAATACTTGGAGTTCAAATCTCCAATCCAAGATCTATAAATAGTGTCTTCATCCACATTGCTTCTTGAGTGGCTATGGCAAGACCTCTGTATTCAGCTTTAGTAGATAAAAGAGCAACTATGGGTTGCTTCTTGGATGACCATGAGACAAGTTTTGATCCTACAAAGGTAAGATATCCTGAGGTGCTCCTTTTGTCTTCCTTGGAGCAAGCCCAATCTCCAATAGAGAACAGATTTAAGCTTAAATCAAATAGATAAGGGTAGTATAACCCTTCATTCATGGTCCCTTTGAGATATCTAAGTATCCTCTAGGTAGCTTCCATGCGAGGTTTCCTAGGTGTGTGCATAAATTGACTTCACACACTCACAATATAACATATATCTAGTCTTGTCAATGTGGCATAGTTCAAACTACCCACAAGGCTTTGATAACATGTGACATCTTCTATGATTTCACCTTCATGTGAGCTGAATTTATGATTAATGTCCATTGGAGTACCTGCAATCCTCCAATCTTGCATCTTGAACTTTGTCAACAAGTCTTTAATGTACTTCCTTTGAGCAAGGAATATACAATGACCTTTGTATACCACTTCCAATCCTAGGAAGTATGTAAGTGATGCTAATTCACTTATCTTGAACTCTTCTTTCATCTATTCCTTGACCTTCGTTATGCCATCTGCACCATTTCCTATTCGTATAATATCATCCACATATACACACAAATATCTGACTTCACAATTATTCTTTTTGATGAAGAGTGATGGATCTACCTTGCGAGGTTGAAATTCTTTGTCCTGCAAGAATGAAACAAGCCTGTGATTTCCATATAGGGCTTTATTAAGTTTACACGCATAATTAGGATGTACTTGATTCTCAAAACCAAGTAGTTGTGCCTTATAAACCTCTCCTATTATCCATCCATTGAGAAATGCATTTTTTACATCCAATTGAAGTATCTTCTAATTCTTGGAAGAAGCAATGCTAAGGAGGACTCTAATTGTAGGCATCTTTGCCACAGGAGAGAAAGTCTCCTCATAGTCAATTCCCTGAGTTTGTTCAAAGCCTTTTGCCACAAGGCTTGCCTTATACTTGTAATGAGGCCATCTGAGTTCTTCCTCAATTTGTAAATCCATGTTGAACCTATCACTTTCATTGATAAAGACTTGGGAACTAATTCCAAAGTGTTATTTTCCTCAAGATCTTCAATTTCTTCTTCCATTGCATACCTGCATTCTGATTTCTTCTTTGCTTCATTAAATGTTGAGGGTTCCTCTTGATTTATGTCTTGTGCTAGATAGATTGAATGTTTAGTAACTAGAGAAGTATAAAAAACATACGTCTTTGGTTTTCTTTTGTCCCTCATGGACCTCCTTAGGCTTGATGTGATGATTCTACCTCTTGTCCAATTCCTGCATTTTAGCTTTACCTTTAGACTTCAAGATTTTGAGTTTTTCAATCTGAGTTGATTCATCATCTTCTGAGGTATCTTTCTCTTCAAATTTAGGAGGGTTTTCTTTGAAAATTTCTATCATAAGGTAAGTTGATCTTCCTACATGAATCTTCATACCAAGTACTATTCTCATAAAACACTACATCTCTACTCACCAAGAATCCTTTGGTTATTGAGTTATATAATCTATAACCCTTTTGGTTGTTGTCATATCCAATGAATGCACACCTTTCTGCTTTTGGATCCATCTTCCCTCTAACATGTGAAGGGACATGAGCATAAGCAATACATCCAAAAATCATACAATGATCCAAGCTTGGTCTTCTTCCATTCCAAGCCTCATATGGTTTCATGACATCTAGTGATTTGGAAGGTAACCTCTGAATCAAATAAGTGGGTGTGGATATAGCCTTAGCCACATAAGTAATTAGGTAAATGCTTCTCATTTATCATAGACCTTGCAACTTAAAAAATTGTCCTATTCATTCTCTCTGCCACTTCATTTTGCTCAGGAGTGTACCTTTTAGTAATCTCTCTTTTGATTCCCCTCTCTTGAAGAAAAGAGTCAAATTCATGCGAGAAGTACTCTCCCCCTCCATCTGACCTTAGCCTTTTTAATGTTTTACCTGTTTGATTCTCCATAAGAGCTAAATATCTTTTGAAGCATGAAAAGACTTCATCTTTGTGTTTCATAAAGTATAGTATAGTCCATCTACTGTAAGCATCAATGAAAGAGACATAATACCTTGATTCAGATGTTGAAGCATCCTTACTAAGTCTCCATACATGTGTACAAACCAAATCCAAGAGATCTTCATGCATATATCCTTTCTTTGTGAACGGTAACATGTTAGACTTTCCAAATTGACATGCACTACACTTATAAACCATGTGTTGTTTTGACAAATTCGGGAGTCCAAGTACACTTTGGTCCCTGCAGATTTTCTTTAATGATCTTTCACCAATATGTGCTAACCTTTTGTGCCATACTTCCAGTTCTCTGAGTGTGAAACTACCATAATTGAAGAAAGCAATGTTCCTAATGTCTTGTAATTCAAATGTGAACAATCTACCCGTCTTTTATCCCTTTGCAATTCTCCTGAATCCTTGTCTTGGATCCTCAACAAATTCTCCTCCTTTTGTGAACCTAACTTGTAGGCCTTTCTCCACAATCTATCCTACCCTTATCAAGTTCTTTGTGATGGTAGGGACATAGAGTACCTTGCTAAGTAGGTTGATGTTTCAATCAGGTACTTTTAGATATCCTATCTTCTCCACCAAATGCCTTGTATCATCACCTGTTTGCACTTCATGCTTATTCCTTGGATCTTGTAAATCTGATAGGAAGTCTACACTTCGTGCCACACAATTGGAACAACATGAATCTATGTAGAAAACAAGCTCATCATATTTACCTTGAGGCACTGCCATATTCATGATTAGCAATGAGTCCTCTTGATTTGAGTGTTTTGTGTAGTTGTTGAAGTTCTTCCTCTATTGCTTCCTTGATAGTTTGAATGGTTGTGGTAGCCATTGAAGTTGTTGGTCCTTCCTCTACAATAGCCATAACTTCCTCTATTGTAGCCTCTGCCTGTTTGATTCCTGGAATTCCTAAAGCAATTTTCAATTTTATGATTAGTTAATCCACAAATAGAACATGGATTAAAGTCTTGGGATCTCCCCCTGCCTTTTCTTCCTCATCTACCTCTACCGCTACCATGTCTTCTTGTACTTGCATAGCTTGATGTGTACCTACTTCGTCATCCATTTTCTTTCCTCTTCCTTTGTTCTCTTTGGACTTGCTTTATCAGTATACAAAGCAAAAGATTGATTACGTTTGGAGCCTTCTCCATTCTTGATAAGCTTGGCCTCTTGAGTAAGAAGTTGTCGTATGAGTGTATTGAAATCTTGTACATGCATATCCATGTATAGATCCATAGCTGTGGTGAATGCTTCCCACTTGTCATCTACCTTTAGTCCATTGATGACCTGCCTTACAATTTTATCTTCTTCTATTACCTCTCCAATGCTTCCCAGTTGACCTACTATGTCCTTGAGCTTTGTGAAAAAATCATTCACATTTTCTTTGGGAGCTTTCTTGAGAGTTGTAAAGTCCAGCCATAGTTGATTCTTCCTGGCCTTTGTACTTGAAGAGAAGAAGGATTCAAGTGCATTCCACACTTCCTCAAATGTTTTACAGCCTCTAATGTGAAGCAACAAAAAATATGAGATAGATTTGAGGAGATAAGACCTTGCAAGTGCATCCTTGGAGCACCATGTGCTCAATCTTTCTTGCTCTTCTTGTGTAGGTTGGCGTTTATTCTTGAAACTTGGCTTAACTTTATCTCTAGCTATATAACCATATAGATTCCTGCCTAAAAGATAAGCTTCCATCCTTAATGACCAGGTTGAGTAGTTACCTCTATCCACTTTGTCAACTGATGGAGGAAATCCATCTGCCATGTTCTCTAACCTTGCTCTAATACCATGATGAAGAGAAGGATTTGTACTTGACGAAGATGAAGTGGTGCCACAAAAACGTTATACTACACCAGCCAAATGAACTCCAAGGATATATAAATGGGCCCTTTTAGCTTTCCAAAGGGAATATTAGACATGCTATGTACCTTGGAGGATCACTCTCCAAAACAATCAAAACATACTAGTTTGACAAATAGTCAACATGAAGAAAATTTCTATTTTGATAATGAATACTTTAGTATTTCACTTAGTGCTCATTGTCTGATTATACTTAAGCAGAGAGCTTTTAGAGGAATCTAATTAGGAAGCAATGAGACCTGTTGGGAGTTATTTCATAAAAAGTGATTAAGCATACTAAGACAAATAGGTTTTGCAAATCAGATATGTGATCCCAACTTTTCAAGAGGTAGAAGATGCAGAGATATAGGTGACTTCAAATAAATATATCTCACGGTTGTGAACTCAAAATGCAATGGAGTTTAGGGAGTATATAGTAGACTTAAAGAGCTAACTGTAGCATGTTCGTTCACTGAAAATGATGCACCATGCTCAGAGAAACCATCTCTATAATCTGACTACAAAATTCAGAAGTATGGTAGTGAACAATACACTTACATAGACATGAAGATATGGTCACATATGATCATGGAAACAAGTGTATATTGAATGTAAAGCACCATGGACTTACTGGTACATATGTGTGCCTTGAGATCACACTCTGATATGGCATGAAGCTCAGCTAATGTTGTTGTAAACCCCATGACTAAACCTTGTCTATATATAGTGATGATTGGAGCCAAGATTTGAATTTGAATCTTGCTCACCTAAAACAGTTCTCCTACATTTTAGTGATTGATTCTCCAAATAATTCAATTAGAAATTTGTGGAGTTCTTTTCCTACTCATCAAGTGGATTCAACCACTTTAGATTCTTTCACTTTTACATCAAGTAGAAACTCAAAAGTTACAAGGATTAGTTTACAAGTGAACTCTTCAAGGCTTTAGCATTTGCATCAAGTTCCTATGTTTTTTGAAGACTTAAGCAAACACTTAGACTTGCCATGGACTTGTTCAAACATTTTGCATTTCTCTTCATTGAAACATCATATGCTCATGTTTCCCAAATGCACAGGCTTCACATATTCTCTAAAAATTTAAAGGGCCAAGTCTTCATAGTCCACACACTAACATTTGCTTCTTCATAGAACTCAATTTCCTCAAATTTACATGACGGATTCTCTGGTGTCACAATTCCACTATGTTAGAGTGCACATTGGCCTTGGCATACATATTCTCATAACGAGGTATCTCCATGCCAAACATGAATAATCTACCTATTTTCTTTTCATCACCAAGCAATTTCTCTCTTTTGCTCTACTTGAAGTCATGTATGAAACAACCATGCTTATTAAAGATTAGTTCCATATCTTGATCCACAAGCTCACCAACCAAAACTAAGTTCTTTGTAATACTAGACACATGTAAAGAATCACTCAATGTATTTTAGAAACCATTCTTTTGTATTGTGATACATTTCCAACCTTGTTAATCAGATATAAAGTATCATCACCAGTTGTCACGTACTCTTCAATCTTCAAAGGCTCTTTAGAATCAAACCAATCTCCTATGCTTCTCATATGATTTTTGGAAGCAAAGCCTATGTAAAAATTTGTATAATTTCCATGTTTATACATGCTATTTAGCACATGCTCCATTGCAAACATATTGTCTTTGCTATATTCTCTACAATACCTTTCTGTAGAGAAGTTTCAATGTGACACATAACACCCTCTACTTCTTCCTCATTGGCTCTTCTATTTATCATATCTATCTTTCTCAAAGTGGCCATATCTAAGAGAAATGGCCATATCTAAGAGAATGTTAACAATTTCCAAGTACCTATGATCTTTCTATACCTCTTGAGATTGATCTACCTCTTCCTCATGGTGTATCCAAAGTGTTTACGATTCTAGAGCTTGATTGACGATGACTAGAACCTCTTCCTTTATGTCAAATAACTTGTGTGTACACTTCCATGCATTCAACCGAGATTCACGTCTTCCATCATACAAAGTGCTAGCAGCTCATCTAAATCAAGCATAATGCCTCTTACCAAAATGGAAGTATCTAAGCTCTTATATTTTGATCCAAGACCATTCAACATAACACATACCATGACATCATCTTGTATCTTGCAATTTATGGATTCTAACCTTTCAATAATCTTTCTTACTTCAGCCATTTAATCCATGACAGATCTAATTTTGCACCATACACTATGAAAAATTTGCTTCACGTGAATTTTCCTAGCATTTGTTGATGTACCATTGATTTTGAGAATAACATATCCAAAGCTTCTGTTGTTGTACAAGCTTTCATGATGTGTGGGATATGGGTCTCAAGAATGTAGAGCTTTTCTAGACTTCTCCATCCATGTCTTATATTCTTTTATCTAATCTATGTCAGGGTTATCTAGGAATTCAAGAAACTCAACTTCTCTATTTACTAGTCTGTCAAATATAGATTTAACGGATACCACACTATTGAATTAGTGTAGCTATGGCACAACTATGATGTACATGATACATTGGTGGAGACGAGGAGGGAGAGAGCCCATCAGTTTTGGATAAGGTGTCAACCATAGTAGTGAGCATGTATTTCATTTTTTATAAGATTTGGTTTCACAATTTTGCAGATCATCAATAATAATTATCTATAGTGTAGCTTACAAAAACGAGAAAACTAGAAGGCAATAACTATAAGTACAAGAATTATGATTTTATCTAGTTTAAGATACGATTTAATTTAAGAAATTCATTATACTTGATGAAATAGAGCTAGATACAGATATTTGTTAAAAAACGTCTATACCAAGAATCGTCAAACTCCAGCTTCTACCAAGAACTCACTTGCAAATATCTATTAAAAGTGGTGTTTATATAACACCCTAGCATAGCATTTGGGGGTTACAAACGAAGACATGCATTCATTTGTTTGCATTGATCACAGGAGACTTGTTATCTATAGTCTCTAATTTATTCAGGTTTTCTCACACCTCCTAAATTAGAGAGCATACTTAGAAGCCCATTTGCATTACAACATTCTAAATTCTTATTTTGTTATGGGTTTTCGTAATAAAGTCTACCCATTGTTCATCCGTGTGAACATGAGCTAACTGAATGCTTCCTTCATGAACCAAATCTTGATTAAAATTTAGCTTCATAGCAATGTATTTAGTTCTTTTAGGGTGCCTCATGTTTCTTGGTAATAATATGGCAGACAATTATCCTAGTGGAGAAGAAGAGGTTGAGGTTTGTAAAGCTTAGATTCGTGTAGAAAGTTGTTCATCCATAATCTTTCTTTCAGAGCTAGAGTCACGGACATGTACTCAGCATTAGTAGACGAGAGAGAAATTTGTTCTTACTTTTACATTACCACAAAAAGTGGCACCCGCAAGAGGAAAGCTATATCCAAATATCCACTATAGAGTAGTAGGACCACCCCCCAATCTGCATTAGAATAGCGGATAATTCAAAGAGATGGAGTTGAAGACCCAGAAGTAAAAGTGAGGCCAAGCGAGGTGGTATGATGTAGACACTATAGTAAGTGTGCCACATACTTGATGTCAGCCTCAAGTAATTGGTTGCAAAGCACATAGCACATTGTGTACAAGTGTCCAAATAGCATATCCCACCCAACACATGGGCATATGCATAGGGTTGTGATGAACTAGAGTTGGTGGGTTTGCATTGACATTAAATATTTATAGAAAGGGGTTTAGAGACCCCATGACAAGTGTTCATATGGAATCGGGTTAAGAGAGTTTAAATATACCTAGATTGATGAATTCAAATGATGCCATGAGAAGCATCAGAGATGATATGGATCTGCAAACAAAAATTAAGAGGACCAAGGTCAATAATGGAAGATGTATCTTGTAGTTCCTTTTTCGCATACAAAGGGAAGATGCATCATTGCCAACTAAGACAATGTCATCTACATAAATGGACAACAGTAACAAAAGTGCCCAACATTTCAATGACACACATTTGGATTTGAGAGAAAAGGAATGTATTTGAGGCCCTACATATAATGGTGAAAATGAAGATACCATTGCTGTGGGGATTGTTTGACTTCGTATATGCCTTACAAAGTTGAAAAAATATTGGAGAGTATCAAAAGATACAAACCGAGGTGGCTACTGCATGTAAATTTCCTCATCAAACTCCTCATGAAGGAAAGAAGTCTTAAAATCAAGTTGATGGAGTTAAAGACCATATTAAATAGCAAGAGCAATAAGTACGTAGAGGGAACTAATTTGAAGCACCAAAGAGAAGGTTTTAATGTGATATAAACATGGTGTTCGTGAGAATCATTGTACAACAAGTTTAGCCTTGTAGCGTGCGACCTTGCCATCCACATTGAACTTGTATTGAAGGAGCCATTTGCAACTCACAATTTTCTGACTAGTGGGAAGTGGAACTGAATGCCATGTAGCATTATCAATTAACGATTGGTACTCACATTGCATATCACTCTGCTAATGATGTGTATTTGTGTTGTTGAAAGCAAATTGTATGGATTAAGGTTCAAGTAACTCAATAGGACAAATATTCAAAGAGTGTGATTCAAGGTAAGCAGTCGAATTGTCATTTGAGAGGGAGGTGGTAGCAAGCAGGGGAAAAGTATCCTCAAAGGGAGAGGTCACATTGGATTGCTGGTAGAGATCTTCAAGTGATTGCCATTTGGGATTGGGTCTCTAAGAGAGACTATCCTTTGAAGATGATTGCATGGGACTATCCTCAATGGATTGTGAAGACAACTCGTCATCTTGCAAGGAATTCAAGGTCAATTTGAGAGTCTAAAAATGCTCTAGCAGTGGGTAGTGTGCTCATGGAAACAATGTATTCGATGATTGAGGAAAGACATAAGTTTTAGTCCTAGTGCACATTGTCCAAGGCACACCATGGAGTGGTTGAGGAGAGGGCACCTTAGGAGGGGAGTTGGTTAAAGGCTCCCAAAGAGTTAGAGGCATAGTTACAAGTTGTAGTGGTGGAAAATTAACTTGCGGTTCATCCCAATGGACTTGGTATGGAGTCACAATAGGACTAGTGGGTGCTTCTCGAGGGGTAAAATCTAGTCTTCCCTCACTCAACGGAGTGGTTGTAGAGGTACTAACCTGCAAAAGAGGATTTTCATCAAATATAACTGAGTGAGAAAATTGTAAATGCTTCCCAAATGGATTGTAGAGGCGGTATGCCTTGACACCAAAACAATCACCATATCCAACGAATAGAATGTGTGTGCTCGTGAGGTCCATCTTGCCTCAAAGAGGCTTGGCACGAATTGGGTAACTGAGGCATCCAAAGGTGGGAAGATGAGTGATTAATGGTGATTTACCATGCCAATGAAAAAATGGAGTATATAATGGATCGATACAATGTGATCCTATTCTATAAGTAATAAGAATTGGCTATGGCTTCATTACAATATGATTTTGGCAATACAATAGTAAGGATTTGTGCGCGGTGCTGAGTTGGCGGTCTGTCCATCGCGACTCTGCGGCCTCACGATCGACGAGCGACAGGCTGGCGTGCGACCGACAGGCGACTGAGTCACGATCGACTGAAGGCGATTGTTTGACTGAATCCGATTGTTTTTTGGGTTAAGTGTCTACAAGAAAAAAAAAAGAGAAAAAAGAAAAAGAAAAAAAAAAAGGGCAGTAGAAGAGAGAAAAGATGCGAAGAAAAATAAGAGAAAAAATCAAAAAGGAGATTAGAGCTATGTTTTCTTTCCTCCGCCAAGCCACCTGTATGGAAGGTTTTCATAGCTTGAATTAGAAAAAAGAAAAAAAAAAGAAGAAGAAGAAGAGAAAAAAAAAAAGAGAGAAGAAGAAGAAAAAAAGAGAAAAAAAAAAAGAAGAAAAAAGAAGAAAAAGAAAAAGGAAATTAGAAAAGTTTCAAAAAAGTAGAAGTGTGCTCCCCTCTTTTGTGGGGTTTTTTGGCCTTTTTGTTTTTCCCGGAAAAGCGGAGTATTTGGATGCGATGTGATCGGTGGGGGGAGTTTTCCTTGTCTGTGGTCTGCTTTCTCTCTATGTTGGAGGGTCTTGCCGCTGGGCATTGAAAACTAAACATGGTGCAAGTTCCTTCGGCCATGGATGTGGCTTCGTCCTCTCTCTTGAAAAGTAATCGGCCCCCCCCCCCTGGGGAGACCGGCACTCTGGCCGCTCTGCTGGAGGGGGGGTCATGTGCCGCCCCTGGGGCATCCGAAAGTGTTGAATCCCCCATCGTGTCCCTCAGTAGACCCGCAGTTCTGTCTGCTCAGGAAGAGCTCAAGAAAGTTTGCCTCGTCGGCCAAGTGTTTGGCCATAGGCCCCCGCTCGAAATCGTGCGGCAATGGCTTCGAAAAGAGTGGTTCCCTCGAGGACTAATTGTCAGCAAATGTCAGTTCTTGCCAGCAAACCACATGCTTCTAGTCTTTGAAAATGAAGAGATGGCGTTCCAAGCCCTAAGCGTTGGCACCTGGCAGCTCGGTCGGACGACCCTGTGCTTATTTAGATGGTCCCCGGACTTTACCCCCGACAAATCGAAATCACTTCGGTACCCTCTTTGGGTTGAGCTCCCTAACCTCCCATACTTCTTGTACAACTTCGTGTGGGACATAGTCTCCCCTATCGGCAAGCCGTTGGCTTCACGAGAAGACATTGGTGGTCTCATCTATGAGGGGGCAAGACACTCGTTCAATGCTAGATGGCACCCACAAATCTGCGTCGAGGCCGACCTCAGTTCGCCGCTTCCATCAACGATCAAAGTGGACATGGGCGTAGGAGATGTTTGGGAGCAGGATATCACCTACAAAAACCTCCCCAACGCGTGCTTTCGTTGTGGCCAGCAAGGTCACAGGATCAAAGACTGCCCTCTCAGGCAAAAAAACAAGCGATTTCAAGAAGCCTCCAAAACTGCTTAAGACAACTTTGACGATTTGACCCACTTGACCAAGGAAGGGGAAGGCAAGGGCCTCCTCAATCCACAAGCTGATGCCGATGGCTTTACTGAAGTTAGAAGAAGAAGGAAAAGAAGTCCGAGGGCCAACGGTGAGAGGAACAACCTGCCAATTACCCCACACAGCAATTTGTATTGCAATCTTGGAAAGGAGTTCAACGAGCTTGACTACCCAGGTGGGAAGCCACCTGAGGCAGACAACTACGACGAAGCCCTAGAGATCCCTGACAACAAAGAAACCCCCCAGGAGGGCTACACTACAAGCAAAGAAGATGGTTTCACTACTAATAATGAAGACAACATGGATAGTGAAAGTTCCATCATTGGATCAACGATCCCGGAAACGATGCCGAGCACGGGGCCCAATTCTCCCCAGCAGGGGGCATCCCGCAAAGGGAAACAGCCTTTGGAGTTACCCTGGAAAAGCCCCCATAAGAACCGATTTCTAAGTCGGGATCAGAGCCCAGCGAAAAAGAAAGATGAAGCCAAGAGAAGAAAGGACAAGGCTCCCTCCCGCAAAGAGGGATCAATACAAAAATGATTGTCATCTCGCTAAATGCTAGGGGGCTAACCGACCCCTGAAGAGCGGCCATCATTGGTCAATGGCTCCGCGACATTAGCTTAAAACCAGACATTATATGCATTCAAGAGATTAAAATTGACGGAGAAGACCTTCTGAAACGGCTCAGACAGGTTTCCTCGGCCCATGTGTGGATCCCAACAAAGCACAGGCGGGGGTCCGGTGGAACGGCTATCGGTGTTAAACAACCCTGGCTTGAAAAGCTTGAGAACTCCATTGAAGATGTAAATCACCGCTGGATTGCGGTTTCTTTTGGTGCTCCCCTCTGTGTTACTATGGTTTCTTTGTACGCCCCTAACGGGGATTTGGAGAGGCTGAACACTTGGACTTCTCTTGACTCGCTTCCCCACAACGTGCTTATATGTGGAGACTTCAACATGGTGGAGGACCCTATGGACAGATGGATGGGCAAGGGCAGGGTCATCGACAGTCGGGAGAAAGAAACGTGGGACATGACCAAACTCCACTTAGATCTGGTCGAATTCAAAGACTCGAATGGCTTTTCCTGGTCGAATCTCCAAGCGGGCGAGGATCTGAGGAAAGCTAGACTTGATAGATGCTACATCTCTCAGAGCTTTACTCATCTGTGGGGCCACCCTTCCATCACGCAACGTACTGACCTCACCATCTCTGATCACTACCCGATCGTTATCACTTTTCAACCTTCCAACAGGACCCACAAGGCTCCGTGGTTCCATGCGAACGCTTCCACCTTCTCTCTCCCATCCGTCCATCAAGAGATTGCCGATGTGTGGAAGGTGGCGTTCGCCTCTGGCTTGGCCCCAGCCAAGTGCTGGAGAAGTGCGGTCGACAAGTCTCGCAAGATCATGATCAGAACTAAGAAGATGCTCGAGACAGTGCGGCGGGCTCGTAGGGAAGCGCTTTACCACAGACTCTGGCGACTCGAGGAGGAAGTAAACAAAGGAAAACACCAAGCCCAGAAAGGTCTCCGAAAAATCAGAGCAGCGTTGAGATACGAGGAAGAAATACAAAGGAAAAACTTGCAAATCTTCTTCAAGGAGTGGTGGGCTGGAAAAGCCGACAAACCCACCAAAGAGATGTGCAGTATCCTTAAAAGGAAACACAACAGAGAGACGATTCCCCTACTGCTAGACCCTCATGGCAATGTATGCAACTCGGAAGAAGATAATGTTGGCATCATCGAAGGGCACTTCACGAGACTCCTGGGAACCTCGAACCCCCTCTCCCACCATAGAAGGGACTGCATGGCTGCCATCTCTAGGGTTTCCCCCCGGAGAATACCACCCAACCTCCACTCCCTGCTTCACGCCCCGATCTCTGAATCAGAAATCATTGAGGTCATTGATGCCCTCCCTCTCGGTAAAAGCCCGGGACCCGACGGACTCACTAACGAGTTTTTTAAATCCTTCAAGCTGGTGGTTGCCACCCCTCTTAGGATGGTTTGGCAAGAAGCGCTAAAATTTGGTGCTCTTCCTTCTTGTATAAATAATGGAATTATCAAGCTGATTCACAAGAAGGGGGAAAAAAACAGAATCGAGAACTGGCGGCCAATTACGATGCTCCAAACAGGATACAAGATCGTCGCCAAAGTCATTGCCAACAGACTTGCGTGCCACCTGAGATCTTGGCTTAGTGAGGACCAAAAAGGTTTCATCAAAGGCAGGTCCATCCTGGAAACCATTATGGATATTTGGGAAGGTATTCAATTTGCAAATGAGTCTAATCAAGATGTGGTCTTCCTCAAGATCGACTTTGACAAAGCCTACGATAGGCTAGAATGGGACTATATTCTGCAGTCGCTCCAAGACCTCGGATGTAGTCAGAAATTCACCAAGATGATCGCGACCCTTCTCGGCAACGCAACGACCCAAATTAACGTTAACGGCAAACTTTCGAAGGCGATCCATCTTAAAAGATCTATTAGACAAGGGTGCCCTCTTGCCCCCCTTCTCTTTGCCATCGCCACTGAGGGGCTGAGCAGACTTGTGGCTCATCATGTGGAGGCTGGCAATATCAAAGGCCTCCAGCTACCTCACGACCACAGTCAAATCATCATGAGACTTTTTGCCGACGATATGAACGCGTTCGTTCACAATGATAATACCAGCCTGGAGACTTTCTGGAGATGTCTTGATACCTTTTGTGAGGCCTCTGGATCCAAAATCAACCACAATAAGACAGCCTTTAGGGCCATTGTGGGACATCAACCTGGCCTTCTCATTGATCATGGCTGTCAAATCATTCCGCAGGGCCAAATCTTTCGGCTGCTTGGAATCCCCTTGGGGTTTGGCGTCTCTATGGAGCAGCGATGGAACTGGGTGCTGGCCAAACTTGAAAACAAGCTCAATTACTGGAGAGGCATGCAAATCAATCTCGCTGGACGGGCGATGGTTATCAACACGTTCCTCCTCTCGTCTACCATCTATTTCCTTTCTTGCTGGAGACCGAATGAGCAAGGCCTATCCAAACTGAATAGCATCTGCAGAAACTTTCTTTGGACGGGTGATCATAACAGAAGGGGGGTGCCTAAAATCAAATGGGCCATCTGCACCAGCCCTAGAGATAGCGGGGGGCTTGGCATCCTAGACATTGGGTGCATGGCTAACAAACTGGCAGCCAAATGGATGATTAAAGCTTGGTGCAATAGGGAGGCCTCGTGGGCCAAGCTGATCTTCAGAAACAAAAATGAGTTGGCCCTCACGGGATCCCCGAACTGGAAGAACCTTGACATCATGACCCTGCTATTCTCCCCGATACCTGTCTTCCCGAAAGGCTCCAATCTCGTATGCTCTCTTTGGAAGGGCTGGAATAAAGTCAAAAGCTTCACAAGAATTAGTGAGGACTGGAAGTGGGCGGCCGGAATCAGACAAAACGACTCTATCTGGTTTCCGATACATGGCATCCGGAGTGTGGAGTCATGGAACATTCAAAATGCCAAGAAGTTATGGAACAAAGGATTCAAAAAATGGAAACACCTCTGGAAACATGACACCAACAGTTGGATCAACTACGAGGATATCGACCCTCGCATAAACATCTCCTACGAAGAATGGAACACCTTGCAAAGCAGATGCCTCGCTTGGGATCGTCACAAAACCCGCCTTCTCATGGGACATGACGCTCCGAACGCGCGTGGTCTCAAATGGCACAATGGAAATAGCCTACTCAAAATCCCGAATATCAAAGAAACGACTGACCTCCAGATCAGCCTCAACAAGAAGTGGTGCCTGTCTTGGACGCGGCTTCGGTGGGACATGAAATTCATGGGTATCTGGCACCCACTTATAGAGATTAAGAAGTCGGTCCTCTTATGGCAAATTCTTCATCGAGGAATTTGGACTAACCATAAGGCAAGCAAAATTTATGGGATCCCTCCGTGGTGCAAACGCTGCCACCGTGCAATCGAAGATGTCCCACACATTTTCCTTACTTGCCCCAACTCCTACAGAATCTGGCAGATGGTGGGACTGAAAATCAGAGTTCAGAAACAGCTTAGCTGGAAACAAGTCCTTTTGGGTGAAGCGATTGGATGCTCTGTGGCTCTCTGGAACGCAATCAGAGGGGAAGTCCTGTGGAAAATTTGGCGGGAGCGGTGTGCTCTCAACTTCGGCGACCCCCCCAGGGAGTGGTCGATTGAAAAATCTCTATTCCTCCTTGGCAAAAGGATTGTCAACAGTAAGAAATCCCCCCCCTTCAGGCACCATCAAGTCCTCCTTTTGATCAACAACAAGCTCAAACCCAAGTGGGTCCCGCATGAGGGCGACGAGAGGGTGATCAACCTTCTTTGTAATGCAACCTAGGAATCAACCAAGCTTCCCCTGCTTTGTGGGATTTGGGGGGTCCCGTGGGCTCTAGTCCCCTTCTATTGTACCTTTGTTTCTTAATTTAATTCAAGTCCGGGAGAGTAGGCTATTGCCGAACTTCCTTTATATTAAAAAAAAATAGTAAGGATCATGGCAAGAGTAGCTCATATTATAGTATAGTGTTTACACTCGACCACGCCATCTCTTTGTGTTGTATAATAGAGTACTATTGTTGGATGCCCTCATTCCAATAGTAGTTTTGAAAGGAAGTAGACATAGATTCACCTTTATCATCATATCCGAATGATTTCTACTAGGAGATCAAATTGCCTAGAGACAAGCATGTGGAAATCTTTAAAGCACTTAAATACTTCATATTTTTTCTTTAGAAAGTATATGGTGGTATAACAATTAAATTCATCTATAAATGTCACAACGTAAGTGTTTCTTGTGAGAGACATGGTTTCCATAGGATCACAAATGTCACTACCTATGAGTTGATTTTACTAAGATGTATAAGATGTAGAGGTAGGAAAGGGCTTTTGTATTGCCTTCTCCATAATGCATCCTTCACAGAGCTCAATAGATTGTGGATTCTACAGTAAGCCGTGGCATATTTGCTTAGTGGACATGTGCTACAGTGTAGTGGTATTAATATGTCCCAAGGGATAATGCCATATCAATGTAGTCTCGACTCGCATTAAGTGTAAACTAAGATAAGAATGAGATGCAATGATAGCATGCTTAGAAGTTTTTTTTTAATGGTAGGGGATGCAAATGGTCACGCTATTGTAGTTTGATAAGTTCAAACTGTCCATTAGGCAACTTGAGACGTACCACATAGTGAATATCAAAGAATTCAAAAAACGAGCCTTGTGATGTGGTAGTAGAGATTGAGACTAGAAACTTTGTCAGGCTACGGACATGATAAATCCCATGTATGGCAAACCCAAGCATCATTGGGTAGAGTTACATCAAGTTTTCCAACACCCAATGTGGGAAGACTTTGTTTGTCAATGAGAAGAACTTGAATAGAGATGTTAAGTGTACGATAGTTCTCCAGCGAACATTGGCAAGGAATCATGTTATGAGTTACTCCAGTGTCAAGTAGCCACCCTGTAGGACCAGGAGTGTGGAATGTTGTAACTGAAGCAGTAAACAGACTAGCTGTAAGAAGTTTCAACTCATTGGAAGTAGAATTATCTTCAAGCTACAATATCTATGCACGAGGGCGTGATGAAGATTCGTATGAGTCCCGTGAGCGGTTAGCATCCCCTTTCTTAGTGCGAAAATCCCTCAGTATGTGTCAAGTTTGTCCATAATTATCATAGATGGGGGCCTTTGAGGCTTGGCGGCAAGTGGTGTCACCAGCATGCTCATGGTTATAGTGTCCTCTATTTTGCCCGAAGCATGAGCTTCGAGTAAAGTGGGAGGTAGAAGCCGATTATGAAACCTGATTGTTGTACCGCAGGGTCTCTTCTTGCAAGATGCGGGCTATTAAGAAGTCAACAATTAGGCCAATGAGGGAAGTCTGTGTGATAATGAAAGGGTTCCAAGACAAGGGTAGTGGAGCAAGAAGAAGCGTGAACTAGAGACTTGTGTCAAGAGTGAGTCTTGATAGCATTAATGTGTTGTCAATGAGGACATGCCATTCATCGATGAATTTGACTATGGATTGATTTTCGAGGAGGTAGGCAATAAGAAGCTTCCTTAGAGCGGTGACATGAGTGATCAAATCCTCGTGGTGATAATGCAAATGGAGATATTTCCAAATATCTGTAGAGGTGGTGCAGAGTCACACCATGTGCACTTGGCGATCACCTAGATGAAGCATTAACTCAGCCTAGGCTTGCGTATTGCAGTGGAGCCTATCTTGATATGTGGCATTAGTAGCATGAAGCTTGGGGATGCTGCCAAATGTGACGTCGCACACACCGATCCGCTTGAGGAGTAAGGTGAGCTGCATGGCCTAAGTAAGGTAGTTTCGGTCTTCAAGCTTGTCCAGCTGGTAATTATGTACAAAAAGAGAGGGTTGTAGAGGCTGAGCCTGAGCCATATTTCATCCGGATCGATAGTGGTGCAAAAGGAGTTGCAAGAGGTGGGAAGCGTCATGGATACTTAGTATGCCAACGATCATACCATGTTAAAAACTAGCATACCACGAATAGCCAAACGCGAGTTGCTATCAAGACCTGACATGCAAAATTCTATTAAAAGTGATCTTTATATAACACTCGAGTGGACCGTTTGGTGGTTACAAAAGAAGACGTGGATCCATTTGTCTGTGTTGATCACACGAGACTTATTATCTATGGTCTCTAATTTATTCTGGGTTTTCAATATTGGCATGCGGCAACCATGCTCAGATAGAGATGGATACAAATATTTACATACGGGAAGCATGGCTTCACTTACGCATCATTCTCGGGGTAGTTATATGGAATATTTTGCAAATAGCGCATGTGCATTATAGTCTGAAGAATGGAATTGTTATTACTGAAGTGCATGTCTGTGCATAACAGTCTACATAATAGTCTGCATGATAGTGTGCAGCTCTAACATACAAAGAGAAGTGGATTATTAAGCGATTAACGAATTTTGAAGGGAGAGCTTCAAGATACAGGAGAAGTGAATCAGAGAGCGATTAACGGAATGTGAAAGGTGAGAGGTCCACAAGAATAGAGCTTTTACATTTGGGACAGTTTGGGTTGCTTCTAGAGGGCAGCACGTACATGAAGCAGTGTGGACAACCAGCTGCACGAATGCATGATTTGTCTGAATCAATGGCCGAACGCTCAGGGTGATCGCGAGGGAGGTTTGAGGATGCAGATTGCTCTTTCGATATTCCTGCATCTACTGTTACGGAGTGAAACCGTACCGAGTTTTCTACGACATCGCTCGCGCGCACAGATCGGTTTTCTTCGATCCCTTCCATGGTGTCTGCTGTGTTCTCTGCCGTTGTAGATGATATTTTATGGACTCCTTTAGTTTCCGGTGATATTGTTGCACTGACATGACGGGAGCAGCCGGTTTCGTGAGAGTTGGGTATAGATAAGGTGAGCTGCAGTCCTACATGCACGTTCTCGCCATGTTCTCCAGATACAGCTTTACGCCTCTTTTCACCTCTCTCACCTGCATTGGATCTAAGGCTCGGAGCACGTTCCTCTGTAGTCATCCGCTTCAAGTACATTACTCCTGACTGGCCAACAGACGAGAAAGAGAATACATCCCAACATGAAGGATCGAGTTAGATCTTGGAAGATAAGTTTCAGCATTTCTTCAGCACATGCTTCTGCATGTTTTTGCTATCAAGACAGGAGATCACAGTACTACCTTGATGTCCAGGGATCTTTCCCAACCTCTCCGAGGAAGATGAAACTGCTGCTCATCGATGCAGATCTCTCCGTTCTCGTCTACTGCAACCCAAGATAGAGTTTCCACCATTGTTATCAGGTTGTGAAACGTAGAAACCAAAAAACAGATCAGCAGCGCAAGGTTTTCCATCAACGAGCTGACACTTAAAGATCAACTTGAAGAGTGCAGGTCCTTAAAGATCAAGCTTCGCGATTTCTCCGGCAGGCTGTCGCACCGCAGAAAGGCATGTCCACGAGGGCCCATGAATAAATTCACTCGCGAATCATGTGATGCTCGGATGCTCAAGCGTATTCTTTATGCAGCTTTGTCTGTAGCGCATGGAACTCCTTGACCCGTGCAATTCCTGTATCGGTTCTTGCTTTGTTACGATGTAAATCCTTTGTCGGTTCTTGATCTGATGGGATGTAAAACAGGGCTTTATTTCTTTTGTAGCCGAATTTCAAGCGGAAGTGAGCTGCCTCCGATGCATCCCATGCGATTCTGGTTCAAAGTCCATGAAGTGTTAACTGCAGAAACAAAATAGAATTATATAATAATTTTAAGTAAGAGAAAGGCACCTCATATGACTGTCCGATGAAGCTTTCGGGTGCCTCTTGCCTACTTTGAGGTTGTATATTCTTTATTGTTAATACATTTTATGTTTCATCTCTCAAAAGAAGCGAATTATAACCACAGTAAATTTCCCTTGCTTCATGTTTGACATTCATATTAAATTGTATACAACCAGGTAAGGCAGAAATTTGCACCGTGTGTTGAAAAAGTTCAGCTTTTTTGTATAAAGTCTTAGTGAAAATAATGGGCTTGTCGTGAGAGGTCATATCTGAAGGCAAAGAAAGATAGTAGACATTTAAAATCGGTCGAAATACTTATTTTATAACTCAAATCGATTGAATGTATCAATGAGATTGAGTATCTTCTATATTTTCTAGCAGAAGTACAAACTTTTATTTCCTTGGATCTATGAAAGTTTCCATTAAAGACTCAAGTTACCGCTGTAAGGCGAAGAAATCAATGTCTATGTTCGGATTTATGAACAAGTTCTCAATTTTTGAAGCTATTATTGATACTTGAGGCCTTGAGTTTGCCGAAGAGTTCGACCAAGACTTGGTTTTCCTTAAAATTGATTTCGACAAGGCATATGAGAGAGGCTGGAATGGGACTATGTTCTCCAATCTCTTAAAGATCACAAGGATGGAGGCATGTCCACAAGGATGGAGGCATGTCCACGAGGGCCCATGAATAAACTCACTCGTGAATCATGTGATGCTCGGATGCTCAAGCATATTCTTTATGCGGCTTTGACCCGTGCAATTCCTATATCGGTTCTTGATTTGTTACGATGTAAATTTTTTGCAAGTTCTTGATCTGATGGGATGTAAAGCAAGGCTTTATTCATTTTGTAGTCGAATTTCATAGGGGAAGTGAGCTGGCTCCGATGCATCCCATGCGATTTTGGTTCAAAGTCCATGAAGTGTTAACTACTCAAACAAAATAGAGTTATATAATAATTTTAAGTAAGAGAAAGGCACCTCATATGACTGTGCGATGAGGCTTTGGGGTGCCTCTTCCCCACCTTTGAGGTTGTATATGTTTGAGTTTGAGATCTATACAAGCATGTGAACAACACAAGGAAGAAGAAGAAGCTTGGAGCACAACACACAATGCTAAATGTATTACCACTAGAACGTACAAAGAGAAATTACCCATTAGGGCAATAGCCATATATACAAGCTAGGGGAAAGAAACCTCCTAAAGAGGGAAAAAAGTGCCCCTGGCCAAACTAGTGTGTTCACAAACACCACCATATTTATCACCACTTAAATATATCAACAAATCCCACCTGGGAGTGATGCTGTGAATAAGGAGCTAGCATCATGTATAAGGAAGTGTCAAGCTATGTGGAATCAATCCACAAAAGGAAGTAAGCCCAAAGCTTTGTGGAAATTTTCAAACTTCTTCCTAGGTAGAGCCTTCGTGAAAAGGTCAGCAATGTTCTCCTTTGTGGGCACATATGCCAAGTTGATCTCTCTAGTAGAGAACCTCTCCCTGTCATAATGATAATGAACCTCAATGTGCTTAGTGTGAGCATGGAACATAGGGTTCCTCGCAACTATCAATGCACCTTGACTGTCAGTGGAGATGGCGGTGGAAGAAGATGTGATCAACACCCAAATTGTCCATAAGGCATCTGAGCCACACACACTCAACTGTCACTGTGAAAGCTACCCTATTCTCAGCCTCACAACTGGAAGTGGCTACAATAGGCTGCTTCTTGATCAAGCAAGTTATACATGAGCTACCAAGCATGAAGCAAAAGCCACTAGTGGACATGCGATGGTCATAGCAACCAACCCAGTAAGAGTTAGAAAAAGCATGTAATTTTGGTTGTAGTGATCCCCCCTTGGGAAAAAATAATCCAAGTAGTCGAGTACGACTCAAGTAGCAAAAGATGCGTGTAACTGCTTGCCAATGCTTGACACCTGGGCAATGCATAAACATGCTCATCTGTGAGACACAAAACTTAATATTTGGCCGAGTAATGCATAAGTACATCAAGCATCCAACACCCTATTGATAGGGAAAAACATTAAATTCATCTCCAACATCATGAAGACTCACTCATAAACCTGTATCCATACGAGTAGCAATAGATTTGCAGTGTTCAAGGCCAAAATGCTGCAATAATGTGTCAATATATTTCATTTGACACAAATCTATTCCATCATCAACTTGCATAAATGGAATGCCCAAATAATTATGCAAATGCCTCAAATCAGATATCTCAAATGAGGCATGCAAATCAGCCTTGAAATCAACAATATGCTTCTCATGAGGACCATTGAGCAACATGTCATCAACATACACAACAATGATCAGAAGCACATCATTAGCACACTTAGCATATAAGGTGCTCTCAGTTGGACTATTCTCAAAACCATGTGTAATCAAATAGGCATATATCTTTTTAGACCAAGTAGGTGGTGCTTGCTTTAAACCATATAATGCCTTCTTAGAATTGCACATCTAGTTTTCATGCCCTTTCTACACAAATCCATGGGGCTAAAAAACATAGGTTTCTTCATTCAAATCACCATTAAGAAATGTAGTTTTAATGTCCAACTAATGTGCATTCCAACCATGATGAGCTGCAAGTGCACAGATGCTATGAACAGTAGTCATTTGGAAAGTAGGAGCAAAGATCTTATCAAAATCAATGCCTCTTTGCTAAGCATAACCCTTTGCAACAAGCCTATACTTATACCTGTCAATTGTTCCATCAAGCTTACACTTCAGCTTCTATACCCACTTAGTCACATAAAGACCAAGTATCATTTTTCATAATAGCATCATATTTTGATTGCATAGTAGTCATCCAATTTTAAGACATTTATGCTTCATGAAACGAAACAGCCCCATTATCATCACAAAGAATAGAGGCAAACATAGCATAGCAATCTGATGCAAAAGAAGAACTATGAGAGCCAGAACAAGTATGATATGACAAAGGTGCATCTAATTTTCTATCACGCAAAGTCTGCACTAGCAATTTTGTTTTTGCCTCCTCAATATGAGCTCTCTCATCAACAAGTGCATCATGTAAATGTACATGAGAAATAGAATGATCTGCATCATCACATGAATCCTATAAAGGCTGAGAAGTTGCCTCATTAGGACCAACACTAGATTTTCCACTTGTAGAAAGAGGCAACAAAGTATCATACATATCTTTGGAGCTAACATATGTCTCCTTAGTACATGAAAGTAGTGGCTGATTAGCATCTTCCACAGGAACAACATCACAACTAACCAATTGCATTTAGTTTGTGGATGATACAAGTGATAGCCTTTGCTTTCAGACTTGTACCCAATAAAAATACATTTCACTACTTCATCATACAATTCCTGTGTTCTTGTTCAGGCACTAATGCATATGCTAAACAACCAAAAATGCGCAAGTGAGCAATAGATGGCTTGCGAACATGCCAAGCCTCATATGGAGTGATAGAGTGCAATGGTTTAGTGGGACACCTATTACGTACATATGTTGCACACATGACAACCTCAAGGAAGAAACTATGTGGTAAAGTGTGACTCTTGACCATACATCTCACCATCTCCATGAGTGACTTGTTCTTCCATTAAGCAACTCCATTCTGTTGAGGTGTATATGACACTGTACACTGATGTTTTATCCCACTTTTCAGCTAGAAATGCATCAAATTCAAAAGACACATATTCTCCCTCTCGATCAGAATGGAGGGTGTCCATTTTATATACTGACAGATTTTCATCCAAAACAAAAAAACTCTTTGAATCACATAAACACTTTGGACTTTGCATTCAATGGATATACCCATGAGGACAAAAAATCATCGATGAAAGACACAAAGTAAGGATAGTTCCCAAAAGAAGGTGTCTGCATAGGACCACAGACATCATTATAAACAAACAATAATTTCTGAGTAGCACAAACTCAACCATCCTTTGGGAAGGAGGAATGTTGCAATTCGCCCAAGATATAGCCTTCACATACATGTTTTTAAGGTGCCTCAAGTTTGAGCAGCAAGGACACCATTTCAGATTTCTATAGGCATAGCAAACTAGCAAAATTTAGATGACCAAAGCTTTGCATCCAATGTGGCATGAGAATCATGTTCTGCACATGCTAAATCATTCATAGATCTTTCATAGCATATGAGCTTATAGGGCTCATGACATAAAATGCTAGAAGAAGTAATGACATCATCATTTGATAGATCATGAGTTGTACATCTATCATCAACAAATTTCATAACCAAGCCAATCTTGGCTAAGCTGAAACTGATAAAAGGTTCATCTTGATCCCTCGCACAAATAAAGCATCTGACAATGTAAAATAACTACCATTAGCAATAGTCAGAATCATCTTACCAACTCCCATGACAGGATAAGAGGAGTTGTTGGCACATGTGACAGTATTCCGTGTAGGGGCATGCTCAAATGAAGTGAAGAAATTGCACTACGAGGTAATATGTTTGGTTTCCCTACTATCAAAGTACCAAACATATGCGTCTACTAAAAACATACACTATTTAGGAGAAGATGGTTCAAAATTACAAAGATTAGTAAACACCCGTTCTTCATTCTACACAAGATTAGCAAACTCTATTTTCGGTGTAGAGATCTCTACAACAACCATTTCACCCTCTTTTGTAGCTAGTTTTGGATAGTTCTTTATGACATGATCGTTTCCTTTACAGTACTTAAACAAGAATTCTAACTTTTTTTATTTCTTCTCATTTTTGTCTTCCTTCTTTGAATGTGTAGCATTTGCAGATTTTCATTTACTGGTAGATGAGCTCCTTTTACCTTTGTCCTTGTGACTAGCTAGGAAAGCTTCATCTGTAACATGCATAATAGAGCTATTCTCCCTAGACCAATCTTCATGCAATAGAGCAGACATGAACTCCTCAAATATCAAGGCATTTGGATTGCCTTTCATCATCAAATGAAGAGTAGAACCAAAACTTCGATATGAATCAAGAGGACCATTCAGAACAGTCTACACAAGTGAGCTATCTAGTATAACTTCATTAGGAGAAATCAATTGTTCCTTCAAGTTTTTGATCTTTGTCTGAAAAAAAATCATAGAATCCACTTCATTCATATGCTCGCTCTCAAATTGTTTTCGGAGGTAAGCAACACAAGTCTCATTCCTAGCCTGCTACAATGTGGTAAGTGTATCCCAAGCATCCTTAGTTATTCTACAAGAGTGAATCTGAGGAATAATGGCACATTTGACAAACAAGGCTATCAATGCTTGTGCTTGAGTATCTCTGCAATCCCAATGAATTTCCTTTGCAATTGGTGTAGTAGAAACCGAAGCACGAACATGAATTTGCATAATTTCACCATCTTTGATGCCATCTACATCAACTTCAATACTTGTATTTGCAAGTGTAATAGGATGTTTTTCAACACCCGACACAATATTCCACACTCTTTTGCAAACAATACATGACGCATCATATAAGCCCACAATGGGTAATTTGTGCCATCCAACTTATCCTCAACAGCCAACATATGAAATACATCACTGCTTTCAACCATGGCCACTGAGTAAAATACCCTAATGGAGAAAAATGATTGTATCTAAAGAAGTTGAACACAAGTACCCTAACAAGTTTTGCTAAACCTCTAGACTTTGCGACGTTTATACTGGCCAACCAAACTCTATATATATCTTTGGCACAAAAAGATAAAATAGCCTATGCAAGCACTATGATAGTACATTCGAAGGCCGAAACGAGCTCATATCATGATTTTGGCACCAACAATAAAGGTGTTTTGATCTAATATCACATGAGTATGCTCAACAAAACTCGTGCGATTTTGAGACTGTGACCAGAGAGTGTTGGTGATGGCCTAAATGAAGCGACAACCTGCTCTAATACCAATTGTTAGAGTTTGAGATCTACGGAAGAACGCAAACAACACAAGGAAGAAGAAGAGGCTTGGAGTACAACACAGAATACTGAATGTATTACCACTAGAATGTACAAAGATAAGTTACGCTGTCGCGAAGGGCTCAGTTGGGTGGATCAGGCCAATTGCTAGTGTTCCAAATAGACAGTACACGCAGGGTGCTTCGGGCAACTTAAGAGGTAGAGTTCAAATATAGATGCTCACAAATAATCGGATGAGATCATGAATCAAATCACTCGTACAATTCATTAACATCATAAGAGAGATCGGAAATAAGAGAGATGTGAGGAAATCGGAGAGCCAATTAATTCATAATAATGTGTTCGTACAAATATAATGCAGATACCGGAAACATATACAAGTTACCAAAACATCATAGATCATGATGTCCTCCTCAATCATGTGAGCAGAACCTCCACACCAAGATGTGTGCCAACACTCCTCAAGAGTGTGAGAACTCCTCCTCCAACTCCTCCTCCAAGAGCTTCAGATAATCTTCAGATAATCTTCAGTTCATGTCCAGATGATTATGACAATGAGGCCAAGCCTCTCTTATATGGTTTTTTTCCAACTCACAAAAAGCTTTAGCGATCAAATAAATCAGCTTTATCGTGAAACTCCAAAGTAGCGTTCGCTATTTCTTTCTTTTCGGAAAACTCCATCCGCAAAACGTGAGTTTTCTTTTAGATTCAAATAACGAATGACTTTTAAAATACCTGATCGTAATTCGTGAGTTTACTTGATATTGCTTTATTGATTTAGCTTTTCATTTAAGATTGGTTTCACACTATGAAGATTCAGGTTCAGATGCTCACAGATAACGAGATGAGATCATAACTCACATTACTTGAACAAATCATCAACATCATAAGAGAGGAAGCGAGAGAGATGTGAGGAAATTGGAGAGTCAATTAATTCATAATAACGTCTTCATACAAATATAATGCAGATAATGGAAACAAATAGAAGTTACCAAAACATCATAGATCATGATGTCCTCCTCAATCATGTGAGCAGAACCTCCACACCAAGATGTGTGCCAACACTCCTCAAGAGTGTGAGAACTCCTGCTCCAACTCCTCCAACTTCTCCTCCAAGAGCTTCAGAACTCAAGCTTGAGATCTCTCTGAGTTGATATTAGATAATATCAGATAATGTCCTAACAATGAACCCAAGTGCCTCTTATATAATATTTTCTATCCTCCAAAAGCAATAGCGATAAAATCAGCTTTATCGTTCCAAAATAGCGATCGCTATTTCCATAGCTTTTCGGACTTCATCGCTAATTGCTTTGTTTGAAAATAACGATTGCTTTTAGATTAAAAAATAGCGAATGATTTTCAAACGTTCGCTTCACTTTTGTTTTGTTTTCTTTTAGTTTCTAAAGAATAGTTTCACACTATGAATATTCAATATGAATATTCAAGTTCACATGGAACAATAAAACATGGGTTTCATATGTCTGCTAACACATAAAATATGATGAATCAAATGACCTGCTGACTTGACAATTGACTCTTGACTCCAATAATCCTCCCTTCAATAATGGTACAATCTTGAGTAATCCACAAATCTTCTCTTGACTATTTCTATCCAATGCTTCGGTAAAATATCTTGGAAAATATATCTGCAACATTCTCAGTAGAGAGTTATTCTTTAGATTGAATTAATCAAACACTGGATGTGGATACGTAAAGATGTGGATACGTAGAGATGTAAATCTCTATGACAACGTGTTAAGCCAATATGCCTATATACAAGCCAGGGGAAATAGACCTCCTAAAGAAGGAAAAAAGTGCCTCAGCGCTCCTAGTGTGTTCACACACATCACTACCTAAATATATCAACAGTATATTCTTTATTGTTAATACATTTTATGTTTCATCTCTCAAACGAAAGAAAAGTGTATCTCAAAGTAGCGGGAAGAAGCGAACTATAACGATTGTAAAATTCCATTGCTCCATGTTTGACATTCATATTAGATTATATACAACCAGGTAAGTACTTACAATGGAGCTACTAACAATAACCGTCAGGAAGAGATTAGCGGTTCGTTCGAAGATGATGGTATGTAGAGCGCAAATGGAGATCTGTTGCATGTATGTACTGCTTCAAAGAGTTTGATGTGTTGTATCCAGATAAACGGCAGAAATTTGCACCTTATGTTGAAAAAGTTCAGCTTTTTTGTATAGAGTCTTCGTGAAAAAAATGAGCTTGTCGTGATAGATCATATTTGGAGGCAAAAGAAAGATAGTAGACATTTAAGTCGGTTGAAATATTTATACAATAACTTTACACGATTGTATGTATCAATGATATTGAATATCTTCTATATAGCAGAAGTACAAGCTTTTATTTCCTTGGATCTATGAAAGCTTCAATTAAAGACTCAAGTTACCGCTGTAAGGGGAAGAAATCAATGTCTATGTTCTGATCTATGAACAAGTGCTCAAAAATTGCAAATAATTCTTAACGAATGCATGGTTTATTATCTTTTAGTAACATTGTATGCACACTCACAAACACATACATACACACAGGTATATATGTATATGTACACACACATACACACACACACATATATATATATATATATATATATATATATATATATATATATATATATATATATATACGTGTCAAATACTTAACATAAACACTTATTTGCGTGAAAATGCTGAATACTTTTGTGAGGAAAAGCTGATGAAGCAGTGCAATGTCAAAAGTTAACCATTCCAGAAAAGCTCCACTTCTTCGGTAGTTCGGTTCCTTTCTTGATTTTTTTTTTTGACATATTAGATTTCTTTTCATTGTGATTAATATAATCAATTTACTTGGACCATTGAAATTAAAGTGGGCTCATTTTGACAAGAGAGCGAGACAAAAAGAGAGACAAAATAGAAAGATAACTAACGGAAATGGGGAAGAGGGAGAGAACTAGTCTATTCCAGCATCAGAAAAAGACTCATCTATACATAAAGAAAAAATGATCTAGATTTCGAATTCATGAGTATCACATGGACTTCACACTCCCAATGTTGTTAATCCATGATAGAATCGTAAGGAATCTTAAATTACCAAAACGAAGGATAAAATACTAGTTTCACACGAGCGTCATCCATTCATGAGCAAGAAATAACAGTAAAAGAAGACATTCACCTCCAAGTTCCAAGAACCCTATATTTCTATCACAACTACGGCATGGGAGAGTGAAGCTCTAGATAGAGATGAAAGATAAAGAGAAAAGCGATAAAACGGCAAGTAAGCAATCATGGCATGCTAGCATTTTTTGATATATTTCAATATTCTTATGTGTGAGTACACTTAGGGACTTACCCCCTTGTGAGCATATATGATGCATTATGTATTCGTAGCAAAATGATTGTGGAAAATTGTGTAGGGTATTGAAAAATGCCCTCCCATACTTGCAAATAAGGTTACAAAAAGTGATGCAAATGGTGTTGAAGATCATGATTCCTATTTGTGTTGTGGTTCCTACCGTACCTATTGCAGAGAAACTTCTTTCGGATGGAAGAGATGCTCAGGCACATGCATTGATAGCTTTCTCTATCAAAGGTTCCATTATCCCTTACATTCCCTCTTGCAAAACAACAAAGGACGAAT
This sequence comes from Ceratopteris richardii, assembly GCA_020310875.1. Lineage (NCBI taxonomy): Eukaryota > Viridiplantae > Streptophyta > Polypodiopsida > Polypodiales > Pteridaceae > Ceratopteris > Ceratopteris richardii. Next base: position 115,336,908 of record CM035436.1, read on the forward strand.
GGGATACACTTACAACCTTACCCAAGGAAAGAAAAAGTTAAAAAATATTTGGAAAGTGAGCACATGAATGAAGGAGATTCCACGGATAGTTTTTTGACAAAGATCAAAGATTTGAAGGAACAATTGATTTATAGTGATGAGTCTTTCTAGATAGTTCACTTCCAAAGACTGTTATTAATGAACTTTTAGATTCATATCAATTTTTTTCTTCCACTCTTCAATTGATGATGAAAGGCAATCCAAATGCCTTAACATTTAAGGAGCTAGTCTCTATTTTGTTGCAAGAAGATCAGTCTAGGCGAAACACATCCATTACATGTGTTCTCGATGAAGCTTTCTTAGCTAGTCAGAAGGGCAAATGTAAATGGAGCTCATCTACTAATAAATAGAAATCTACTAATGTTGCATAGTATAAGAAGGAAAAAAAATCAAAAGAAAAATGAAAGGGAGGAATATTTTTTCAAATTCTGCAAAGAAAATGATTATGTTAAAAAAAATTGTCCAAAACTAGCTCTAAAAGAGGCAAAGAAGAAAGAGACTGGAATGGTTGTTGTAGAGGCCTCTACAACAAAAATAGAGTCTACTAATCTTGTGTAGGATGAAGAATGGGCATTTACTATTGTATGTATTCATGACCCATCTTTGCATCACCACTATATATTTGTAGTAGGGTTGGATGTTTGATACATTGGTAGTGGGGCAACTAAACATATTACCTCGTGACACAACTTCTTTAGTTCACTTGAGGCTGCCCTTACAGGGAATATTGTACATGTGCTAAAAATTTCTCTTATCCTATAATGGGAATCTATAAGATCATTTTGATTACTAGTGATAGTAGTTCTTTGACATTGTCAGATGCTTTGTACCAAAAATCAAGAAAAATTTGTTCTCAACTTCAACATGAGCCAATATTGGCTTGCTTATCAAATCTTTTGATGATAGATGTATAGTTTATCATGGATAAAGAAAGCCATCCTAAATCGAAAATTCCATGTGACTTTTTGTATCTCATGACTCGTTCAAAATATTGAGAAACTAATGCTTCCATTGTGTCTGAAACATGCCAAAACCTTAAGATTGACTACCTACTTGCTTGATTCTGATATCTAGAGGTCAGGTTTCAAATTGAGGACATCATCGATGATATCATCAACTCATAACCGCCCTTGGAAACCTATATAAGGAGTGGTTGAAAATATACATACTCAGTCTTGTGGATACCATTCTTGGGAGCTCAAGGAGCCCTTATGACCAAGTAAGTACTCTTCAAGTTCCGGTTTGAGTTGTAGTCCGTTCCTTTGTTCTAGCCTTATCTAGTCTTGTATCCTAGACATCATGCCTTCTCTTGTTGTAATCTTGTAGTACAAGATACTTTCCAATGATTCTTTGTATTTAGTTCATCTCCCTTAAGGGAGTTCTTGTAACCCACATATCTTGCTTCATACCTATGATCCCAGGTTATGGGATCTCCGATACCATCTCTAGTCGAGTTATCCACACCTATCACTCCTGCGATGTGGGATGTCTCATATCAATTACATATTCTTGTAATCTTTCCCTATGTGGGTGATCTTGTAACCAAAAGTGTAATTCTGAAATCTTGTCTAATCTAGTTAGTGGGCATAATCTACTGCTCTCTTGACATTTTGACAAAACTACTACATCAATTGTGTGTCAAGAATGATGGATTCCATATCCATACTCAAAAATATCAAATTTATAGTGAATTATATGTATTAAAAACTCCAAAATTTAGAAAGGAGGTTACGAAAAGGTGATCACTCAGTTGCAAAATTTTCTTAAGACTTCAAAAATTTGTTTCAAGGACCCACGTATCAAGAATACTACATGATTAATCGATTCTAAAGTGGCCTCAAAGATGAACTAAGGTATCTCTTAATATCAATGCCTCAAGCAAATACCTTGGAGGATGTTATAAATAAGGCACTTCAATGTGAGAATCATTTGTTCAAAGGAATTAAAGTCCAAGAGCTAGCAACATTGAGTAATCAAGACACCATTCATCAAGAATATGAATCAACAATCTTTGAAGATCAACAAATCATTGCAAATGATATGGGGCATCCACATTATGAAGATATATAAAAGGCAAAGGACAAGAAAACATTCATTGTCAATCAAGGAGGTATGCTTGCTCAAGTCTCTCCATCATAGATCTTGGAATTACCACAATGTACCACCAGAAGTTTGAACAATCTTTCTTATGGAGAACCGATGCACTTGGATAACATCAAGTTCTGATGACTTACACCCAAGGAAAGAAAATATCGGAAGGATAACCGATTGTGCTTTTATTATGGAGATCATGATCATAGGGTATTGAAATGTCCAAACAAGAAGAAAAAAGTTGGAATTAGGAATTCGAGAATCAAGTATCAAAGGAATCATCATCATAGTCAAAGAATGAATATATCCCTTCATGAGATCGAGGCAGTTGGTTTTGCATTTGGATATTCTATGAACCCTTTCTAGTATCATCATGGATATCCATCATCATCGTGTTCAAGTATCACATTACAAGAACACTACAAAGACCAACAACTATGAAGATTCAATTTTTATAAGATTCAGACTCACATCATCACTCCTCATGGAGCTCATTGCTTGAGGGAGAGATGATGTCATGGACCAAGAAAAGCACCATGAACCTCAAATTCCATGTGAATTTTTGTATCTCATGATTGGCTTATAATTTGCAAAAACTAACACTTCCATTGTGTCATAAATGTGCCAAAACCCTAAGATTGATTCTCTATTTGCTTGATTTTGATATCTAGAGGCCATGTTTTGAATTGACAATATCATCAACGATGTAATTAATTCATAACTGCCCTAGAACCATCCTTGGAAACCTATATAAGGAGGGGTTGGCCACATACATACTTAGTCTTGTGGATAGCAGTCTTGAGAGCTCAAGTAGTCACAATCACCAAGTAATTACGCTCCAAGTTCCATTTCGAATTATAGTCTAGTCCTTTGTTCTAGTCTTATCTAGTCTTGTGTCATGAAATTTTGTCTTTTCCCATATTAATCTCATAGTACAAGATCCTTTCCAATTATTCCTTGTATCTAGTTCATCTTGATTTAGGGAGTTCTTGTAATCGAGATAGCTTGCTTCATACCTATGGTCGAGGGTTTTAGGACCTCATGTATCAACTCTAGTCAAGTTATCCATACCTATCAAGTGGGTTTTGTGGGATGTTTTGTATAAATTATATATACTTGTGTTGTTTCTCTATGTGGGTGACCTTGTAATCAAAAGTGCTATTTCAAAATCTTGTCTAGTCTCGTGAGAGAGCACAATCTAGTGGCTCCACTGACACATTTCATGATCTCTCAATTGGCAATGTTATTTTTGCTTCTGACATTTTATGTCATCAGCTCTATAACCTTATAGACTATGCAAAATCTATTAGTGATTTAGCATGCATATTTTAAGATTCCAAGCTATCTCATATGCAAAGCTTTGGCATGCATGCTTTGGTCATCTGAACTTTTCTAGTTTGCTATGCCAACAGAAATTGGAAATGGTATTCTCTCCACGTAGACTTGAGGCACCATGTAAACATGTCAATGAAGGTTGTATTCTAGGCAAAATGTAGTGTTCTTCCTTCCCTAAAGATGCTTGAGTTAAAGCTACTCATACTTTGTAGCTTGTTCATAATGATTTGTGAATATAGCACCCAGATTGAAAGATTAGGTAAAAACAAATATCAGTCATGGAAGTTTAGAATGTCTAGGTTGTCTCATGTGCAAGGGTTTATGGAGGCTTGTCTATGGAACATATACCAATCCTATATTGGGGGATAATAAAACTCCTCTTTAATAGAGGACCTTTAGAGAATGGAATCAGAGAGATATGAGAGTCATCTTTATCTTATTAGCAATGCAATGATATTAGGGAATATTCATGACTTAGACACTTCAATAAAAGTGTGGGAAACCCTTGAAAGACTATACTCTATTTCAACAAAAGCTAGGAAGATTCAATTGAAGAATGAACTCAATAATTTGAGGAAGACGAGTTAACATTCATGATTACATTTTGAAGATCAAGGAAGTAAGTGATGCATTGCAGTCCATAGTTTTTCACATAGATGATGATGACTTAGTTACATATACATTAAATGGACTTATAGATGATGAGAAGGCTTTCACCACGTCTATATATGTCACAGATAATCTTCCTAATTTTTAGCAAGTACTGGCCTAAATGGTCACTAAGGAGATGAACATTGGAGGCTCAAACGCTAAAAGGCAATGAAGCCCAAAACAGTTGATGTAGGTAAAGGAAAAGCTAGAGGAAGAAATCAAGGCAAAGGTAGAAGAAGGCAAGGTAGAGGATGAAATGGAGAATCTCATAAACACCACGTGATCAAGTTCTCTTCATCAAGAGGAAGAAGCAAGTTTAGAGGAAGAGGTAGAAGATACAATCAACCTTGCAACAACAACAACAACTTAGAAGGATGCTACCTATATGGCAAGCATCACCCTATGCAAGGGATTGCTATCAGAGGACCAAGAGAAATTCATCATAAAAAGTGCAAGGTAACCATGGATCTCTTCAAATGAGAACAAAATTACATTAGCTTTCATCCAACTCAGTGACTACAAAACACAGGCGTCAAGCACATGGTACATGAATGAACTTGGAGAAGCTAGTAGGAGGTAGAAAAATGAGTTGCAAAGTGACAAAGTTCGGTCTAGCCAATCGGAGCAAGACCAACCCTCGAGCTTAATGAAACTCAAATAGATCTTATAGGCATGCAATACGTGCAATAAAATGCACTACGCACTTTGGAGAATCAAAGAGAAAGAGTTGACACAAAATAGATAGGTTTGCACATTGACTAGCTCAGAAAACTTACTATCTTTGGATGAGACAATCAACTTGAAATGCTCATAGCAGCGAACACACTTAAAATTGGAAACCATCCTTTTGGAGGTGTGATACAATTAGGGGAGTGTAAGAATGCACAAGAGTACAATAAAGAATCAAAATATGCTTCTGGAATGAACCAGACACTCAACAATGGTACCTCCTATTTTTGAGGAATGTGGAGAGATAGACCCTGAGACAGAAAACTTATGATTTCTCCAAATCTACTCGACCACATACTTTGAAAAGTTATATACAATAACTAGAGAATAATAGCTTTCCAATGCATGCTTATACATCCAATTTGGACCTCTATAGAGAGAGAGAGAAGCAGCCTCTGCAAGCTTATTGTTGTTGAAGAAGATGATGCAGAAAAATGAAGGAGCAAGACAATGATGGCCACAAGTCTATGTATATTTCTTCACTTTGCTACAATCTAGGAAAAGTGAAGATCTAGTTTGATCTACTTTTAGGTGATTGATTGATTCATTGATTGCAATTCAACCACCTCAAATTCATGGAAATTTATCTCTCTTTTTCTCCTTTTACATATGTAAAGCTCTAGCTTGTCGGAATGGTCAATGATCTATACAAAATCTTTTTAAAAAAATACAATTAATGAGCATAGGTAAAAGAATGCTTCAATGGATATTTTGGCATAATCCAAACATGTATATCGGATCCACCTCAAACATAGTGTAAGTTTGATGTTCCAACAACTCACCCTCAAGCTAAAGTATGCTTCAGTATTCATTCTCTAGTAGGTTGAATACCTGCCATTGATTTACATTTGCAAAGCTTTATTCCATCAAGTGCCTTCCTCATCATATCTACTACTTTTTTTAGTTGGAACAAAAGAAATGTCAATCTCCTTTACCATGAGATTCTCTGTGATGAAGTGGTAATGAACATCTATGTGTTTGGTTCTTGCATGGAAAATAGGGTTTCTTGCTAGATGCATGGAACTTACATTGTCTCCAGATATGTGAGCTTTGGAACTCACAAGTCCCAAATCTATATACAATGCTTTTAACCATATTTCCACTTGAGTTGATATGTTCGAACCTCTATATTCTGCTTCAGTTGAGGATAAAGTAATTTTTGGTTACTTCTTGGAACTCCATGACACTAACTTTGAGCCTCCAAATGCTAATTAATCAGAGGTACTTCTTCTATCATCCTTAGCTCCTACCCAATTTGCATCTAAATAGAATTTGGTATCCAAATCTAAAGAGTACGGATAGAATATACCTTGATTGATTGTACCCTTGAGATACTTAAGTACTCTCTTATTTGCATCCATGTGTGGTCTTCAAGGTGAATGCATGAATTGGCTTAGCACTCCTACACTATATGAGATGTATGCCCTTGTATGAGTAGCATATATCAAGCTACCTAACCAGCTTTGATACTCTTTAATGTCTGCAATTTTGTCACCTTAATAAACACTGAGTTTATGATTCACCTCCAAAGGTATACCTGCAAGCTTTTTGTTCTCCAATCTGAACTTCAAAAGTAGATCTTGAATGTATCTTCTCTGAGATAGATACATCCATTCATCTGTAAAAATCACTTGCATACCTAGGAAATATGTGAGCTCACCTAAGTCAGTGATTTTGAACTCCTCTTCCATGTATCTCTTGGTCCTTTGAATGCCATTCAGATCATCACCTGTCACAATAATATCATCTACATATACACATAGATAGATAACCTTATTATGACCCCTTTTGGTAAGTAGAGAAGGATCTGAGTTGCTAGGTTTGAACATTTCATCTTGAAGGTATGTAGCTAACCTGTAATTCCAAGCTCTACGAGCTTCTTTCAATCCATGCAATGCTTTCTTAAGTCAACAAACATAAGATGCATGATTAGGGTTTTCAAAACCTAGAGGTTGTGACATGTAGACATCTTCACTTATGCAACCATTTGAAAATGATTTTTTTACATCCAATTGGAGGAGTCTCTAATTTCGTGCAGTAGCTACACCTATCAATGTTTTGATTGTAATCACCTTTGCTACTGATGGGAATTTTTCCTCGTAGTCTACACCATGCGTTTGTGAGCATCCTTTGGCGACTAATCTTGTACCTACAAACTGATCCAAGTAAGTTTCTTTTAACTTTATATACCCATATGCAACCAATTAACTTCTGATTGGATGACATTAGAACCAAATCCAAAGTGTCCATCTCCTTCAATGCATCTATTTCTTCTTTCATGGGCTCTTCCCAATTAGGGTTTCCCTTTTTCTCGTTGTAGGTTGAGGGCTCTACTAAAACTGAGTCTTTTTCCAAGTAGATTGAATGCTTTCTAACAAATGTCAAATCATATACATACCTTTTTGGTTGTTTCTTGTCTCTTGTTGATCTTCTAGGAGCTTGCTTAGAGCATTCTCCACACTCTTCCACCTTTGCTTTGCCGCTTCACTTCCATAGCTTGTAGTCCTTTTCCTTTTCATCTTGGTCGTCATTTGTATTAGTTCTTGGATCCTCAACTTATATATCATGTTTGCTTCCTAATTGATGAGAATGAGAATCAAAATCATATGGTAGACTTACCTTTTGTTTGTATTCATCATACCAAGACATTTGTTCTTCAAACAAAACATCTCTACTTCGAGTGAATTGCTCGGTTGTATGACTATAGAATGTGTAAACCATTTGAGTTGAGTCATACCCAATAAAGAGTGCTTTTGTTGCCCTTTCATCTAGCTTACCTATTATTTGTGATGGTATATGAACATAAGGTAAACAACCAAAAACCTTGCAATATCCAAGATTAGGTTTTCTTCCATTCCATGCCTTATAAGGATTCATACCTTGAAGTGACTTGGATGGTAGTCTATGGACAATGTACATAGCAGTTGAAATAGCCTCTGCCCATAGATAATGTGGCAACCTCTTTTCTTCAAGAGAATTAGTTGAATTACCATGATAGTATTTACCTTCCTTTATGATATTATTGGCCTCTTGATTGAAGATTTGTCCAAGGGATATGTTGAGGTTTGGATTTCTCACATCCATAATGAGATCATAAGCTATTATGAAGGATTGCAATTACTTATCACTTTGAATCCCATTGAGAATTTTCCTCATGATAGCCTCTTCTTCAATCATCTCTCCAATGGATGGTAACAGATCTCCAACCCCCTTGACCTTGCTAACAAACTCTGTGATGGTTTTTTTAGGTGTCTTCTTCATTTGGCTGAACTCATTCCAAAGATGGTTGTTCCTTGCTTTTATACTTGTAGAAAAGAAAGTTTTTAGGGCATCCGAAGTCTCTTGAGATGTCTAGCATCCTCTAATATGTGGTACTAGAAAGTTAGAGATAGAGTTTAGTATGTACAACCTTGCTTGAGCATTCCTTGTGCACCAAAGTGTGAGCTTATCTGTCTCCTCTTGTGTAGGTTCTCCTTTGGATCTTGGAGAAGGGATAGCTTCATCACCTGTTACAATTCCATAAAGTTTTCTACCTTGCAAATAGGCCTGCATTATGATTTTCCAAGCCATATAGTTGTGTCGATCAAGCTTCTCAATTATTGAAGGAAAGCCATCAACTACCTTTATCTAGCTTTGACACCACTAAAAGAACTTGGAGAAGCTTGTATGAGGTAGAAAAGTGAGTTGCAAAGCAATGAAGTTCTATCCAGCAAGCCGGCACAAGACCAGACCTTGACCTTATGGAGACTAAAATAGACCTTATAGACATGCAATAAGTGCAATAAAATGCACTATGTACTTTGGAGAATCAAGCAGAAAGAGTCGATACAAAACAGATAGGTCTGCTCATTGACTAGCTCAAAAAACTTACTATCTTTGTATGGGACAATCAACTTCAAATGCTCATAGCAACCAACATGCTTACAACTAGAAAACATCCTTTTGGATGAGTGATGCAGATATGGTTAAGTGTATAGAATGCATAAGAGTACAAGAAATAAGCAAAATATGCTTTTGGAATGAACTAGACACTCAAGTATGGTACCTCCTTTTTTTTAGGAATGCACAGAGATAGACCGAGGGTTTGAAAAACTAGGATTTCTCCCCATCTACTACACTAAGTGGTTTTAAAATTTAGATGCATACACTAGACACTAATATATTTTTAATGAGTACTCAATCATCGAATTTGGAGCTCTATAGAGAGAGACGTAGCCTCTGCTAGCTTACTATTGGTGAAGACGATGATGCAAAAAAAAGGAGCAAGACAATGATGGCCAAGAGTGTATGTATATTCCTTCCATGTAATCTACAAATGATTTGAAGTCTTTATATAAACTTTTGAAGTGCTCCACAACTTCTACAAGAGACGTTGAATTCAGATGAAGGCGGTAAAGGTTGTTGGACGGAATTAGCTCACTTTCATAAAATCTAGAAGAAGTGAAGATCTAGTTTGATCTACTTTTAGGTTATTGATTGATTCATTGATTGCAACTCAACCATCTCAAATTTGTTGAAGATTATCTCTCTTTTTCTCCTTCTACATGTGTATAGATCTATAGTTTTACAATGGTAAATGATCCATCAAAAATCTTAAAAAAATACCAAACATGAGCATAGGTAAAAGAATGCTTCAATGTATATTTTGGCATAATCCATACCATAGGTTTTTTTATGTATATCAAATCCACCTCAAGCATAGTGTAAGCTTGATGTTCCAATAGTACATTGATAGAAGATGCAACATCCACAATAGCTGCAATAGTGACATCTTCTCAAATATGCAAGTACCATCAACCAAAGGGTATGTGGTGATAGGTGATGATAACCCGCATGCCATGACACATATAGGTGATGTTATGTTAGATATTTCTCACGAGGATTAGCTTTTGAAGGATGTTATTCATGCTCCCACAATCATAAAGAATCTTGTTTTTGTGGCTCATATGGTTTAGAGAGGATTCTAGGTCAAGTTCAACCAGAAGTGTTGATTTTTGGAAAACCCTAATGAAGGGTAGAGATTGGTAGCCAAAGATAGAAGGGAGGCAAGGATATTGACATTGGATGCATAGCAAATCTTCAACCATACAACCAACTTCACATATGGAATAAAAAACGAACAATAGTTGGATATTTTGGCACAAAAGCAATGGACATATCAATACTCAAAGGTTGATGGATATGAAGAAGAAGACATAGTGCTTGGATTATGAAATCTTTATAATTAAAATCTCAATAACTTTTGGAATCTCTTCAACTCGTTAAGAACACTAGGTTATCTTTCAAGAAGAGAAACTATCTGAGCTATCATCCATTTGACCTTGTTCATATAGATGTTTGAGGGTCAAAAAAGGAGAACTGAATTGGAGCTATTAAATACTTTGTAACTTTCCTTGTTGATTGCACACAAGTGACTTGGCTTTACTACACGAAGCATAAGTCAAATGTCTTTTATTACTTCAAGACATTCAAAGCTATTGTAGAAAAGGAATGTGATGTGTACATCAAATGTCAAAGCTTACATGGAGAGAGAAAATATTCTCCCATGAGTTCTATGATTCTTTGGAGTCAAATGGTATCAAGAGACAAATCTTTGCAAGTACACACCACAAAAAAATGGTGTAACAAAAAGGAAGAATAGGTACATTATAGAATGTGCTAGGGCTACAATGAAGGAGATGGGAATGGCTAATTCTTATTTGTATGATGCACCAAACACCACAATAGAAATCATGGATAGACTACCCACACTTCAAAGTATTTGGATGTACTTGCTATGTGTTAACTCCAAGTGAACTAAGGATCAAACGTGATGATAGATAAGAATGATATGTGTTCGTAGGGCATGTAGGTGACAAAAAGGGGTATAGATTCTAAAACCCCATAAAGAAGGATCTAAATTTATCAAGGGATGTCATATTTGATTAGAGTTAATCTTGGTATTTTTTGTGAAGAGAGATGGTGGATGCAATCCAAAGATGAGTAGGTGCCGCTACAACCAGCTTCACACCAGCCAACTGAGACTTCAGAGTTGATTATTAGACCCTTTGAGCTTCCTAAATCCACCAAAATATCAGCCAAGTACTTTGGAACATGTATCCCAAAAGTTTAAGTCAAGACAGACTAGTTGCGAAATGACTAGCTCCCAAAACTTGCTATTTTTGGACATACACCTGCTGGAAAAATGAACAGTGCTCTCAACCTGGAAGGAATTAGAAAACTTCCTTTTGGGCATAGCAAATAGACTTAGCAAGCTTCCTATTCCAAGTTAAAACACTTCAAATGATGGACTGAGCACTGAGAACAAGTTTCATCAAGTTCTGGAACATTCCCACAATTCTCGGGGCTCTGCAGAGATAGACTAGTAAGCAGTAAAATGCAGATATCTCCAAAAGTATAAATCCAATGACCTTGAAAATTTATAAGTAGAAACTAGACAGTGAGAGCTATCCAACGCACTTTAAAACACTGAAAAAGGTTCAGTAAAACTCGAGATATGACCTTCTGAAGTTACTGCTCTGAGTGAGTATAGCAGAGAACAAAACAGAGAGGTAGATGATAATAAATGTATAGATTCACATATGATTACAACCACATTGGCAATGAATCTTTGCACAATGGGAGTAGAATGATAGAGCTATGGAGTAAGCTCTTCAATCTCTACAAAATGACATGAAGTGGTCACGTACAAGGCTTGCTAATCGCCTCTTCCTTCTTGCTCCTTTTATAGCAATTCTTGGAGGGAGTTTTGAATTCGAATTCGAATGGCTCCACCTAAAAGTGATCCCCAAAGTTAGGAGAGATTCCCTCAGCTCAAAAATTCGTGATTTTGGTAGTTGGAGCCACGAATTTGTTTTTACATCATGGATGAGGTAAGCCATCCTTTTACTTTTTTCTTTTTCCATTTACAAGAGATAAAATGTACTCTTTTACAAGAGGTGTTCACATGACTACTCATGTGACTTACAAATGAGGATAATATCAAGCATATCAAGCATGTAGGCTTGGGCAAAATGCACCAACAGCTCCCCCTCAAGCCTAACATGCTTGGCCTCCAAATAAGTCTTCAATTGTCCTTGATTTCTTGCAAACCAATCATCAACTTGAATCTACTTAACTTCGTACCATCAAGAGCTTTCGTCAACATGTCTGCACATTGCATATCTGTAGAGACGTAGGATAGTTGAATATCCTTGCTCATTAGCTTCTCTCTTACATAAAGGTAGTGGACTTCAATATGCTTGGTTCTAGCATGGTATACCGGATTAGCTGCTAGATGTAGTGAGCTTGTGTTGTCACCAAAAATGTGAGGTGTTGAAGAATGAAGTCCAAGATCTGTGTACAAAGATTTTAACCACATGATTTCTTGAGTTGCATTAGCCAAACCTCTATATTCAGCTTCAGTAGAAGATAATGCCACGGTTGGTTGCTTCTTCGATGACCAAGAAATGATTTTTGAACCTGCAAATGATATATACCCTGATGTGCTTCTTCTATCATCTTTAGATCCGGCCCAATCTGCATCTGAGTAGACCTTTAGCTCAATATCTGAAGTAAATGAATAAAACAAACCTTCATTCATGGTCCCCTTTAGATACTTGAGGACTCGCTTGGCCGCTTCCATATGTGGTCTTCTCGGCTTATGCATAAACTGACTCAATATGCTAACACTATAGCATATATCCACCCTTGTGAGTGTTGCATAGTTCAAACTTCCAACCAAGCTTTGATAGCTTGTGATGTCTTCAATTGGCTCTCCTTCATAAGCACTAAGCTTATGATTTTGCTCCATAGGTGTACCTGCACACTTTGTATTTTCCATCTTGAACTTGACGAGCATGTCATGGACATACTTCCTTTGTGTGATGTATATACCTGAATCTGTGTAGATCAACTCCAATCCAAGAAAATAAGTGAGTGGTTCGAGGTCACTTATTTTGAACTCCTCCTTCATTTGACTCTTTACCTGTTTGATTCCTTCAAGATCATTGCCTGTGATAATAATATCATCAACATACACACATAAATAGATCACTTCAGATCCATTCCTCTTTATGAACAAAGAGGTATCCGCCTTGCTAGCTTTGAATCCTTGGTCCTGCAAATAAGTAACCAATCTGAAATTCCAAGCTCTTGGAGCTTGCTTCAATCCATACAAAGCTTTCTTTAGTTTGCATACATAGTTAGGATGATGTGCATCCTCATATCCAGGAGGTTGTGCCATATACACTTCCTCAGAAATCCATCCATTCAAGAAGGCATTCTTTACATCAAGTTGATAAAGATTCCAATTTCTAGATGCAGCAAGACTTATGAGAACCCTAATTGTAGGCATTTTTGCAACAGGAGAGAAAGTCTCCTCATAATCAATACCATGGGTTTGAGCAAACCCTTTAGCAACTAACCTTGCTTTGTGTCTATTTATACTTCCATCTGGATTCCTCTTGATTTTGTATATCCATCGAGATCCGATTATCTTCATAGATGGCTTGTTAGGTACAAGCTCCCAAGTGTCATTCTCCTTCAAGGCTTCCATTTCTTCATCCATTGCATCTCTCCAAGCTTTCTTGCTTTGTGCTTCTTCGAATGTGGTAGGTTCTTCATTGGTTGAATCCTTTGCAATGTAGATTGAGTGCTTGGTGACCAAAGAAGTATCATAACCAAACCTCTCTGGTTTCTTCTTCTCCCTCGAAGACCTTCTAAGTGGTTGATGTGAGCTCTCGGGTCCATATGTAGCATCCTGCATCTTTGCTTTACCTTTGTTCTTCCATAGCTTTAGTCTTTCCAAGTCTTCTAGGTCAATCTCCGAATCACTTTCTTCAATCTGCTTTGGCTCCTTCGGTTGAAGTGAGGGAAAGTCTTCATCCAAGTCATACGGCAGCTTCACTTTCCTGTCATCATCAAACCATGATTTGTTTTCATCAAAAATTACATCTCTACTCACAGAAAATCCTTTATTGGTTGGATTGTAAAATCTATATCCTTTTTGGTTTTGATCATAACCAATGAATACACACTTCTCTGCCTTGGGATCCAATTTCCCTCTTACTTGAGAAGGAATGTGAGCATAGGCTAAGCATCCAAAGATTTTACAATGCTCTAGACTAGGTCTTCTTCCATTCCACACTTCATATGGAGTGGTTCCATCTAGTGACTTAGATGGAAGTCTATTTATGAGATATGTGGCTGTAGACACAGCCTCTGCCCATAGGTAGTTCGGCAATCCCTTTTCGTTGAGCATGGACCTTGCAGCTTCGACGATAGCTCTATTCCTCCTCTCTGCTACACCATTGAGTTCAGGTGTATACCTTGTAGTGACTTCCCTTTTAATGCCTCTTTCATGCAAGAAGGCATCAAATTCAGAAGAGAAGTATTCTCCTCCACCATCTGATCTGAGTCTTTTCAAAGTCCTACCTGTTTGATTTTCAACAAGAGCAATATACTTCTTAAAGCAATTAAACACTTCATCCTTGTGCTTCATGAAAAACAGAATGGTCCACCTGCTACAATCATCTATGAAAGACACATAATATCTTGAGCCTGATATAGATGGCTCCTTACTTGGACCCCACACATCCGTGTGCACTAGATCCAAAGGATTTTGATACATATATCCTTTCTTATTGAAAGGTTGTCTATGAGCCTTGCCGAGTTGACAAGCTTCACACTTATAAATCATGTGTTGCCTTGTGATATTAGGCAAACCAAGTACACTTTGGTCCCTGCAAATCTGTTTGAGTGTCCTCTCACCAATGTGAGCAAGCCTTTTGTGCCATATCTCCAACTCTGTTAGAGTTTGAGATCCATAGCTAAACAAAGCTATGTTCTTTGTATCTTCCACTTCAAAAGTGAAAAGCCTTCCTGTCTTTTCTCCTTTGGCAATCCTTCGAAAGCCTTGCCTTGGGTCTTCAACATATGCTCCAAATCGATTGAATCTAACCTGCAATCCTTTTTCAACAATCTGTCCAACACTTATTAAATTTTTGGTAATTGTAGGGACATACAAGACTTTGCTTAAGAGGTTCATATTCCCATCTGATGTCTTCACATTACCTATCTTCTCCACTGAGTGCTTTGTGTCATCTCCTGTCTGCACTTCATGCTTGTTATGAGGATCTTCCAAATCAGAAAGTAAAGCCACATTTCCTGCTACATGGTTCGAGCATCCCGAATCAATGTAAAATATGTGATCATCATCCTTACCCTTCTTCGTTGATAGATTCATAATCAATAATGAATCTTCTTGACTTTGGTCCTCTGCATAGTTATTGTAATCTCTTCTTCCTCTATGGCCACTTTGATAGTTGTTGTTGTTGTTGTAATTGTTGTTGTAGTAGTTGTTGTTGTAGCCTCCATTGTACCTGCCTCTATTTGATCCATAGCCACCTCTATTGAATCCTCTTCCTCTTGAGTTCCTCGGGTTCCTGAAACATTCTTCAGTAGTATGGTTAGATAAGCCACATATGTTGCAAGGTTGAGATGATTGGAATCTCCCCCTGCCTTGCTTTCCACTTCTGCCTCTTCCTCTAGCTCGTCCTCTACCTGCAAAGTTTGCTTGGAAAGAGCTTCCTTCATCTTCATTCTTTCTATTCTTTGACTTGTCCTTGACCTTAGCTTTATCAGAATATAAGGCAGAAGTTTGATTACCTCTTGAGGACTCACCACCTTTGCTAATCTTTGCTTCATGAGTGAAGAGTTGGCCCATGAGTGTGTTGAGGTCGGGTACATGCATATCCATGTATAAATCCATGGCTGTTGTGAATGACTCCCACATGTCGTCTGCTTTGATTCCATTCATGATTTGTCTTATGATTTGCTCCTCTTCAATTACCTCTCCAATGCTTCCAAGTTGGTCGGAAATCTCCTTCATCTTTGTGACATAATCAGTCACATTTTGCTTCGGGCTTTTCTTCATTGTTGTGAACTCCATCCACAATTGGTTCTTCCTTGCTCGAGTGTTGGAAGAGAAGAAAGAAGCAAGTGCATTCCAGGTTTCTCTTGATGTCTTGCATCCCTTGACATGAGGTAAAAGAAAATCAGAGATTGAGTTTAGAATATAGGACCTTGCAAGTGCATCCTTCGAACACCAATTCGAAAGTCCTTCCACTTCTTCATGTGATGGTTGCCCTTTGTTCCTCATGGTTGGCATTGCTTCATCTCCGGATATGAATCCATATAGATTCCTTCCTTGAAGGTAAGCCTCCATCCTTAGAGACCATGCCGGGTAGTTGTTTCGATCCAATTTGTCAATTGTTGATGGAAATCCATCTCCCATGTTGCTTGACTATGCTCTGATACCACTGTGAAGAGAGATGGTGGATGCAATCCAAAGATGAGTAGGTGCCGCTACAACCAGCTTCACACCAGCCAACTGAGACTTCAGAGTTGATTATTAGACCCTTTGAGCTTCCTAAATCCACCAAAATATCAGCCAAGTACTTTGGAACATGTATCCCAAAAGTTTAAGTCAAGACAGACTAGTTGCGAAATGACTAGCTCCCAAAACTTGCTATTTTTGGACATACACCTGCTGGAAAAATGAACAGTGCTCTCAACCTGGAAGGAATTAGAAAAATTCCTTTTGGGCATAGCAAATAGACTTAGCAAGCTTCCTATTCCAAGTTAAAACACTTCAAATGATGGACTGAGCACTGAGAACAAGTTTCATCAAGTTCTGGAACATTCCCACAATTCTCGGGGCTCTGTAGAGATAGACCAGTAAGCAGTAAAATGCAGATATCTCCACAAGTATAAATCCAATGACCTTGAAAATTTATAAGTAGACACTAGACAGTGAGAGCTATCCAACGAACTTTAAAACACTGAAAAAGGTTCAGTAAAACTCGAGATATGACCTTCTGAAGTTACTGCTCTGAGTGAGTATAGCAGAGAACAAAACAGAGAGGTAGATGATAATAAATGTATAGATTCACATATGATTACAACCACATTGGCAATGAATCTTTGCACAATGGGAGTAGAATGATAGAGCTATGGAGTAAGCTCTTCAATCTCTACAAAATGACATGAAGTGGTCACGTACAAGGCTTGCTAATCGCCTCTTCCTTCTTGCTCCTTTTATAGCAATTCTTGGAGGGAGTTTTGAATTCGAATTCGAATGGCTCCACCTAAAAGTGATCCCCAAAGTTAGGAGAGATTCCCTCAGCTCAAAAATTCGTGATTTTGGTAGTTGGAGCCACGAATTTGCTTTTACATCATGGATGAGGTAAGCCATCCTTTTACTTTTTTCTTTTTCCATTTACAAGAGATAAAATGTACTCTTTTACAAGAGGTGTTCACATGACTACTCATGTGACTTACAAATGAGGATAATATCAAGCATATCAAGCATGTAGGCTTGGGCAAAATGCACCAACATTTTTCAACACATACCTAAACACACAAGAATTAGGATTTAGGAATTTATGAAAGCATATATATCTTAACACATTAGAAAATTAGGGTTTAGGGTTTTATATAAGCGTACATACCTTAACACATAATGAATTAGGGTTTAGAGCTTTGTACAAGCATGCATGCCTAAACACATAAAGAATTAGGGTTTAAGGTTCTTTGTAGACCCGCTCGCACAAGGTACAACTCACATCTAGTGTTCTAGATCAGTCTAAATTATCAATCAAAGTAGGTTTACCTCGTTCAAGTGTATGAAGACTTTCCTCAAGAAGATATTGAGTAATGTTTGCATCATGAAGATGATCATACCACAAACATGGAGCAAAAGCCATGAAACATACACAAAGAGCATGAAAAACTCTCATCTTAGGTAGATAGGGGGTTGGGATACATCAAGAACACCATTAATTCCCCAAATGGAAAAATGAGATCGAAGGTAGATACTCAAGAAGTAACATTGATGAATGCTTCATTCAAATGATAGAAAAATTACTTGACAATTTAGGGATTTTTTCCTCAAAAAGTTTGGACATGAAGCCGTTCACATAATTTTTGGACCAAAGGAACTTAAAACGTATTCCTAAGGAATATTTTTATACCAAAGGAGTCCTAAAAATATCCCAAAAATTAGAGAGGGTTGTAGAAAGACCCTTGAGGCTCAATCATCTACAAAATAGAGTGAAATTATAATGAAGAAGGATAAAGATTGCTACATCAAAACCCTAAAGTAAGATGGAGGAGGAGAATGCTTCTCCCATTCCTTTAGTGATTTCTTGGAGGACCAAGATATAAAGAGTTAAACAATGTAGGTAAACTCCCCAAGAAAATGGGTTGGGAGAGAGGAAGAATAGATATATTGCTAAAATTACAAGGAGTATGTTGAATGAAATGAATGCATCTTTAACATATTTGGAAGATGTTCTATCTACTTATGTGTACTTGATGAATAGGCATCCCACATCAGGGGTACACAACATAACGCCTGAGGAGGCATGGAGTGGAAGGGAACCAGACCTTTCACACATTAGAATCTTTGGGTTTGTATGCTACACACATCTACCACAAGAGTTGACAGGTTAGATGGATGCAAGGGCTATAATATATATTTTTATTGGTTATGTTATGGAGCAAAAGTGTTACATCAGCAATAATCATAATACAAAGGAGTTAAAGGTAGCTAGATATGTAATATTTGATGAAATCAAACCATGGTATGCTCCCAAAGTTCCATTGCAAGATGAAGATATTGAAGAGGCAAAGAGGAGATATGAAGCTAGGTTTCAAGGTAGCTTGGAAATCACTGGTCCAAGCATACAAAGATGTTCAAGCATGGAAAAGTATGTTAGAAGGGGTGGTACATCGAAAGCAAAGATCAAGAGACCAAGGCAAGGAATTTTTAACCCACCAAAGAGAGAAGAAAGAAGGTCAAAAAGGGTAAAACATCCAATCTCAAGGCTTCTCTATGATATTTATATATCAAAGAAGGTCTAGGATGATCAAAGATCATGAATCTTCTACTTATGAAGTGGCCAAGGACACAAAGGGATGGCAAGTAGCTATGGAAGAAGAGTACAAAGCCCTTGAAGACAACAACACATGGTCTACTCTAAAGACAAGAAGGGATGAATCTAATTGGCAAAAAATGGTTCTATAAAGTGAAGATAAATTCTGATGGTTCAATTGCTAGATACAAAGCAAGGCTTGTGGTAAAGGGATTAGCACAATCCTATGGGATTAAATATGAAGAAACATTCAGCTTCATTGCAAAGATGACCACAATTAAAGTGATCATTTGGGTTGCCACATCTAGGAGATGGCCAATATATTAATTGGATGTAAAAAATGTTTTTCTTAGAAAACCCTAAATATTCTGATTTTGTTTGTAAACTTAGAGAATCATTTTATGGTTTAAAGCACGCTCCTAGGGCATGGAATCAATGGCTTCTTTAAAGGGTGGCATCTTGAAGATATCTTAGCATATAGAAGAATACAATATCTCAACATATAGTAGCATAATTTGAAGCCTTAATTATGCTATGATCACAAGCCTTCACTTATGCTATGTTGTAGGCATTCTTTCTCAGGTTTTGAATTCACCAACTCATGTTCATAGAATGTAGCCACGAAAGTGCTTAGTTACATCAAGCATACTATTAACTAAGGGTTGTAGAATCCTCATAGAGATGGATGAGAACCACAAGTCTTTAGTCATGCTTTGCACTTGCTACATGTGAGATCATGTGGCTCAAGTAGCTCTTCAAAGACTTGGATGTGGAGGTCAAAGGGTTTAGCCTATTTGGAGATAACATATGAAGCATTCATCTACCAATCAATCCTATGTTTCATGCAAGAATCAAATACATAGTGCTCCATTATCACTTCATCAGAGAGAAGGTACTAGCAAAGGAAATGGACATCAAGTACATCAAGAGAATAGAGAAACTAGAAGATATCATGAAATAATTCATGCATGCAAGCAAGTTGGAGAAGTTCAAGATCAACCTCAATTCGAAGGATATCAATGGAGACCAGCACTTGCGCTTGAGGAGGAAGTGTAAGAAGTTCACAAGCTCATGTGTGTGAATCAAGGCTTAATTCTAGTGCCACATCACTTCACTTTTTAGTAAATTGTACAACCACTTTTCCACGAGTTTTTTAGATGAAGATTCCATCTAACTTCATGGAGAAAAGTTGCAGATTATGGAGGCATGATTTCAATTTAATTTCTAAGCCAATTTGTGGAGCCTTATATTAGAAATGGCTTGCAACAAACTTGGTGGAAATCCTCAAGCTTCATTTGTGCACTTTTAGGTTGTCATTGGGAGTGTATACTCCAACTCTAAGCTACCTCCTTGCAAGCTGAATTTTTCACTTTGGCTGATATTTTGTTTAATCTATACCTCTTTGTGTAGCTTCCTGTTTTATCACAAAGATAGCTCATCTTGTGGCTCTTGTTGTAATCTTTCACTTGAACATAATCTTAATATCATATGTTTATTCTCATCTAGTAGATTGTTATTGAAATCTCTTTGGTCTATCTCTATGTATTCCCATAGATGTGTGTGAAGACATACACATAGGTAGAAGCTATATGTTTAGGTAGTTTATAGTATGTCTTGTGAAAGGAGCTTGAAATAGGTCAAATTTTCCAAATTGAGTGATCTATGGCTTTTTGAAAAGCACATATGGTCTAGTTTACTTTGCAAAATACTCAAAACTTCACTCTTCTCTTCCATAGAGCATTTGAAGTTTTAGTGGACTATGGTAGTGAACAATTTGGTCCTAGGAAGGGCCTATTATTCTTCCACTACAACTAGGAGTGGATGTACTCCATCATGGATGATTCCATCCATATTAGGTATCAAAGAGCACTATAACTAATGAAGAATAATGCATAACTATTATTTGAGAATGAAGTTGGACAAATAATTTCTCATATGTTGTACCTGCTGACTACGTACCTACCTACTAATACCAATCTACCTCCTGGTCCCCAAGATCATCGTATAATAGAGTGGAAGAAAACACTTCTTTATTTGAAAAACAATGATCAAAATAGTTTTTAAGGAACTAGAGAGGATCTAAAGAATGCTAGATTGAAGTGAATTCTAATAGAAGACGAATTTATCAAATGCAAATTTTAGTACTTAGGGGACATTACTAGATAGGAAAGATTACATCCCAAGGCAGTGAAAATGGATACTCAAGTCACACAAATACCCTTAGATAAGTTGGATAAGTATAGTGAAAGTTATCAAGGGAATACCTGTATTTCTATCATCTCCAATGATGTCACCACCAAGGTGATCATTGACCTAACAGAAGGTGTAATTATCATTACTAATTCCTTGTGGATCAATTAGGTTAACCGACATTAATGTCAACCCACATGAAGTTAAAATTAGAACATGGACACATCGAGAAACCATTAGGATTGCTAGAAGGTGTCACATTGAGTACATGTGTTATAGAGCTTGAGCACACTCTAACCATTTGTGATTTCACAAATTCAAGTAAATAAGAGTTACATGTAGGAAGACCTTGCATCAAACAAATTGAACTAGTGCAAGATTGGGATGGAAATGTAGTTTATTTGTAGCATGAAGGCACAAAACATAAATTAAAAGTGTTTTCCAATGATTCTTGTTTGAGAAGGCATATTTGGATACATAAAGCACATACAAAAGCAAAGAAAGGTCACAAGTAGATTTGGATCCCCAAATCTAGTGTCATCTATCAGCCCATTATGAAGATCCAATCAGAAAAGTCCTCAAAAGCTAAAGAATATAAGCGTATTTACTCCCATCATGTTTCACCATCTCAACCTAAAAAATTAAGTCGGAGAAATAATGTGCTAAACAAGTTCTTTTTTGTGGATGCATTACAATCACCTAGTCTTGATGAAGCACCACCTAAATTGCCTCTTACAACATATAAATGGACTCTTCTTGAGTCTCCTTCTAAGAATAGAATTAGTAAAGACTATCCACTTTACCTATCTAGAAATGGATGTCTAAATAGCTTCACTTCTATCTCATGATATATGTTTAATACTACAAGTTTACATAGAGAAGTTTCTGGAATTTTGTGATGTGATCGTGAGGATCTCCTTGTCCCTTATATACATATCTCATACAATTTGATACTTGTATAGACCTTAGCCTCATACCCAAATAGTCTTATGATTGGTATATGAGGCTTTGGAGAATTTTTCATATATAGAGTAGGTCTTCCAACACCTTTGGTGTGTGGATTCGGCATATTTTCAATGCTTGATCAGATGTAGGATTGCCATTGTATTGGGGAACTCATGCTTCATGACTAGGAGACCTAGGAGTAATGGTCTCATCTCTATGCACACCATTTACAAAAATGGGTTGGCCTTGATATACATATTTGTCTTGAGTTTCTAGGAATAAGACCCACAAATCAAACTTCATTAGATCCTCCTAGACTGTTATGGTCCGCACTTTGGATTATCAAAGTTCACAAGCCTTTAGTAAGGATGCACCTGGATCCCCTATGGGAGGAAGGGTTGAAAACACATCCTTAGTCTATATAGATGAGTACACTCTTGTAGTGCTAGAAACCAACAAATTCTTGGGTAAGAACAATGTTCTTGCCACATAGATATGTTCTTCTTCATTTGTCCCTAATAACTTGAGATGGAAACATGTGAATCCAGTGGGACCACAACAAGAGGTTATTGAAGATTCTTCAAGGACTTCATTCCAGAATTCATTCAACTTATCAAGATGATTGTGGAATATGTATAGAGACACCTTTCTATCCACGAATGCATTCCCTTATTTCTTCACAGTAGGATGGTGATTTATATTCACTCTAACATTAGAGCTCTTGATCTTTACTAGGGTGTAGCCTCATGGATCTTTTAGTAGATGAACACCATGTAGTATGCCATTTCCATTTGTAATGTTGTGTCCTATTCATGCTCTACCTTGAGTAAGAAAGTAATCTCTTTCTAGAACTCATCCATATTGATTGACACAACATGTATTTTGACTCACTCAAGGTATTGAAAAGAGATATAGGGATTAATTTAGATGAACTTAGACTCTCTCTACTTGAAACCTTACTATTGATGTTCCCGACATGTGCCTCAATGTTGTTTCTTTGTGCATAAGTCATATGCTTTCTACCTAGTGTGGTTCCTTATCTTAAAATTCTGTAGATGAAGTTTTTGATGTACCCACAAGTGTATGGATCACAATGATTTGAAATAAAGACACACTATGTTCAAAAGAACTCTATGCACACACATTCCTTATATTTCTTTGCTTGATAAACAATAGGAATCTACAAAAGAGGGTTGCAAGTTCTATCGAATATATCTCCTAATAGCTTTGGAGAAGATAGGATTACTCCACTTCCAAAAAAACCTTTCTGGAGGTTAGATTTCTTTATAATTTATACACAATGCATCGAAACACAATTCTTTGTACATACATGCATGCACATGGAGAGATTTCAACCCAAAAATCACTTCTTGAAATCACAAAATTCAATTTAAATTCATTCTTTCTTGATGTTCAGCCTCTTAGGGCAAATACGGTCACCACTAAGGAGTACTACCAATGCTTTAACTAGTCATATGGTGTGTTAGGGTTTCCACGTAGTAATAGATCTGCATCTAGCCCGATTGCACAACTCTGTGAGGTCCTCATTGAAATTCACATGTTCCACACACTTTACAAGTTTATATGAGGTTATTGAACCCCAAATTATCAACGAACATATTATTATGAGTCCCAAGTCTCTACACACAAGATTCAATAGCACAACTCTAAATATAACAACTCGGGAGACCTAGATGATTGCTCTGGCTAACTAGGGAGATAGTCGACACATCAAGTATTTGTTGATGTGATTGATGCTTAAATTGGTTGACACTATCTACTAGATTGAATATCATAGTTTTGTGTGATCTCTCTTAGTTCTTTCACCAAAAATTGCAAAAGGATTGCCTTGAACTCCAAAACTTAGGGTAGTTTAGATTGGAATCTCTCACATTTTTCTCGCTTGATCTTGATGCAGAGCACCTTGAATAAGGTTTTTGAGGCCTAAGTGATACTTAGATCATTAAATTATAGGCCAATAACCTCAAATTTGCATATATAATTTCTCTACGTAGATGCTCTTTCATGACAATCATGGATGCTTTTTATGGTCTTTTAGTGTGCTTTTCTAATTGAAAACTCTTGAAATGTGTTTATCCACACTTAGGGATAAGCCACAACCCCTTGATTAGGTCAGAACTCAATGTGAACCTCTCGATCATTCATATGGATAGTAAGGAACTAGAGCTATTGTAGGTGTGACTTTTGCTCTTTTTAGAGGATTTTTTGAGAATGAACTGGTCGCACTATGTTTGTAGAATCGTATATATGATCTCAATGCCCTTTCAATGTTCAAAACCATAATTAACTCTCTAAATGATTGATGTGCTTATAGCAATCATAAGGAGATTCTTAGGACTCTTTTAGTAGAGTTTTTAACTTGGATTCTTGTACAAAATCTATCTAAGTCAAAGGTATCAATAGGGAATCAATTAATATTGAAATACACTACAAATGGCAGTCAAAAATTGCTTTGGTATAACTCAAGGCTCAAAGCAATCGCGGGTGGAATTTTAGCAAAATTTTGGTCTTTTAAATCAGCTTGTAGTGTACTACTTAAGATACTTCGTTGTTTCTCTTAGCTCCAAACCTCAATTTGGACTTTGGGTGATTACTATGCACAAAGCAATCATGGGTGTCAAAAAATATCTTTTAGAGAATTTGTACTTGTGCTTTCAACTTCTAAGGTTATATTGATACTCTTTTAGGGCTATGGAAACAATATGTGGTCTAAAAACCCTCAAAATTCTCGCATTGATGGCTATGGTCCTTCATACAAGCCGTGACAATTGTGGTTGGTCTTTTAGCATATTTTTGCATTCTCAATGTGGAAATAGGTTTCGTATGTGCTTCTCATGCACTCAATCTAGCATCCAAGCACGCGAGAACTCTAAAACTCAAGGGTTTTCCCTTTAAGATTGCTCTGTATAGATCAATTATGGCTAGTCAAGATCATAGAAAATGAAGGGATGCAAGACATGATTGATGCATTTTATTTTAATGATACTACTAATGTAGATGAACATATTTCGACACATCATCATCATGAACATACTCTTGATATTGAAACATCTGAAGATATAGTACGAGCATTGGCTTGCCATTCATTGTATAAAAATAATATCTATGTTCTTCAAACATGTCCTTCATTTATGAATTTAGAGGTAGTGTACTGGTGGCTAGAGGCAACTATTATTGATCTCTTTAGGTTATTAAGGGAGAAAATATTACCAAGAGAAAACCAAACAGGACCATCTATAGTGGATGTGAAAATGCTACTCTCATACATAGGTATGGACTACAATAAGACCAAGAGAAGAAATAGCATATGCAAGATCGACTTTTTTGTTGACTTGACTAGATTAAAGTTTTTGTTGGACATGAACGAAGAACAAGGGCATTTCCTTACCCGGATCACTTTGCTATATTACTTGATTTTCCAACTAGAGAATGGCTTGAAGCAGACATTTCCAAAGCTTGTGCATTAATTCAAGTCATGTCTAAGGATAAAAATGAGCTACTTTTCGGTTGTGATCGGATTATCATAAATAGACTAAACTATGGTCATGTGGAAAACATTTTTGAACTAAGTAGACTGATAAAGGATGTACCACTCTAGATTTGGTGAGTTTTGTGAGCTTCATAGAAACAACGAGAGCAAGTGCATTGGGTACCAAAGATCAAATCTCTATTTTAGATTATTATAGTATGATCAAAGATATCTTGCAGTTTGTTTTTGAAATAAGGTATGTTTTTATTCACTCTTGTATAAAGTGATCATCACTAGTCTAAGCGAAGCTATAGGAAAAGATGGTGGTGGTTTGGTACAAATAGATTCAACAAAATTTTTCTCTAATGATTGTGATAAATTTTCTGTTCCTCAACAATGTGAATACATAGTTTTTTAGGCTAGATAATGTTGATAAAATTAATGGTATGTAGTACAAGTGAATTCCAAAAACAAAAAAATATGTAATAGTCAAGATACGCTAGAACCTACACCTGATTTATATCTTATGCATGATATGATAGAGCCTACTCTTGCAGAAGCACATGAGGATACTACAACAACCTTGGAAGGGATACTACAATAGATAAGTATTTGGTATTTATAGAGAATGATACACAGCGTTTGAGATTGGAATTTGATCTCGACCCCAACGCCGAGAGAGATCCATATGCTAATCTATTTATGTGATCTAGTATGTGAGTTAAATTTTCATAGTTAATGTATTATTTATTTATTAATCATACTAATGTGTGTCCTTTTTATAGCATGGTCAATGACAATCACACTATTATAGTGAAGTAGAGTTCCAAGAAATCTTTGCTTGATTAATTCTTCCACAAGTGTAGATGGTTTCATAGATGTTTATGACATTTTCACTTCTGACTCCTTCTTAGACTATTGTATTTATATGGTAGACCACACCAAAAGGTAGCACATCTCAATAGTAGCAGGACAAATATTGGGCTTATTTAGGTTCTACAAGTTCATGATGGTTGTAGAGACTTTTGCATACTCAGCCCTACATAAATCTACACTTTCTTAGGAGAGTATCTATTTATTTATTTTTCACTATCAACACGTATATCCACAAAAAGAAATTATAAACAAAAGAAAAAGAAATTATAGAAAAAACTTTGACCCTTATAATAATTTAGAAAATCATATACATATGTTCACACCATCTAGTGTTCACTTGGAACCCAATTTTCATGTTTTCTTTTTGCATGTGTACTCAATAAAGTATAGAACCCTGACATGGATGAAGATGATTGGGATGGGTTGGATCAAAACTAGAAGATTCATGAAGAATTGAAGCTCCATGGAAACCATTGCTAGCAGAATTTTATCCTTTACATTTGGAAAAGTTATTTTTAACTTAGAAGAATCTTTGTATATTTCAACAAAATTGTGGAGTTCATTAGTTGAGAAGTTACGACTTTATGTTAGAGAATAAAAATCCTATATTGGTGGATTACTTTTAGAGAGAGACAAAAGTTGAATTCAAATTCAAATTTGAATGTAGCACTTATAAAAGTGGCTTGAAAAAGTCACGAAAAATAAGTCTCAATTCTTGAGTTCTCCATTGCCATTTTGTAAGAGTGTGTGGCCTACATTGTAGCCTACACTACTCACCATCATTAGGCTATGATTTTCGAGCCTATGAATTTGTACAACATTGTTCATTAATGCAATAGATCTACATTGTTCATCTATGATCTCTCTATTATAGTCGTTCATAAGTGTCAACTTGTATTGCTCATAACTCAGTGATATTGCCACCATCTTCAATTATATATAGCTTGTTAGAATCACCTCCAAGTTTTCTACATGCTCATCTATCTGGCCAATTTGGAGAAAAGCAAATCGATGCACTCATTGTTCAAACTCTGCAAAAGTCCTAAAAAATCGGGTGTAATGATTCAATTGCTAAATTGATTGCTCTGTGTATAGTGAATCATTTCAAGTGATTCCACTTGGAATCATTAGATTTCTAAGCTAATTAGATTCCTCTAAAAGGAATTTTTCTAATTCCAACTCTAATGGTAGCACTGAGCATAATAAGCAGTAGATGTGTGATAAAAAATAGAAGGTTTTCATTGATTCTTCAATTTGGAAGTAGTCTGTTTTGATTCAATCTTTTCTTACATCATTTCCAAAGTATATAGGCACTTGTATAGTGTCATTAGAAATCTAAGAGGGCCCACAATGCAACTCAGAAGCTACAAGGGGTAGGTACTAAGAAAGTTTTAGCAATACCTACTCATTTCCTGAAGTGTGCATCCATCTATCCCAACAGTCGTATCAGAGCAAAGTTAAGGTAAAATGGGAGATGATTTTCCTTCTTTCATTGATAAATTGGATAGGAACAACTATCGAGCATATTCTTTGAGGATGAAGACATACTTACAAGGAAGGAGCCTCTATGGATACATCTCAAGAGATGAGGACATACCCATATTCAGAAGCAAAGGACAACCTACAAGAGAGGCATGAAAGACTCAACACATGGTGTACCAAGGATGCATTAGCAAGGTCCTACTTACTTAACTCAATCTTTGATTTTCTTCTTCCACATATTAGGAAGTGTAATACATCCCAAGATACTTGGGAAACATTGTCTTCTTATTTCTCTTCCAAGACAAGGGCTAGGAAGAACCAATTGTGGATTGAGTTTACCACTCAAAGAAAGCAACCTAAGCAAGGTATCTCAAAGTATATGACTAAAGTTAAAGATGTAGCAGATCAATTGGCAAGCATAGGAGAAGAAATTGAAGAGGAGCAGATTGCAAGACAAGTAATCAATGGTATTAAGGCTGATGACAAATGGGAGAGCTTCACAACTGCCATGGACTTGTACATGGACATGCTAATTTCACACCTTACCACACTCATGGGGAAACTATTTACCCATGAAGCCAAGCTCAACAAGAATGGAGATTCATCAAGAGGTATTAGCTCTTTTACCCCATATAGTGATAATAGTAAGTCCTAAGAGAAAGGGAAGAACAAAAAGGTTGAAGTTGAAGGAACTACCTCCTAAGCCAACTATGCAAGGAGAGGTAGAACCTCAAGAGGAAGGGGCAGAGGAGGTAATCAAGGTAGGGGGAGACCTTATAACTCCTCACCATGCAATATTTGTGGATTGTCAAATCATACTAACATATGAGTGTTTCAAGAACCTCAAGAATCAGAGAGGTAGATGATATCAAAGAGGTGGATATACACAATCAAGAGGAAGATTCAATCACCATCAAGGATACAACAACAACTACAACAACAACTACAATAGCAATTACCAAGCAGGCTACAAATCAAGAAAATATTACAACAACTACATAGAGGAGCAAGAAGATTCTCTTCTGATTATGAACATGACTTCAAAACCAGGTATAAATGATGACCATCTCTTCTACATTGACTCAGGATGCTCAAACCATGTGACAGGCAATGTAGCTCTTCTCTCTAACCTTGAGGAGCCAAAGGGTAAGCATCAGGAACAAACAGGTGATGACACCAAGCACTCAGTGATTAAAGTAGGAAATGTTAAGACCTCTGATGGAATCAAGAATCTGTTGAGTAGGGTTCTGTATGTACCTACAATTACCAAGAATTTAATTAGTGTTGGACAGATTGTGGAAAAGGGTTTGCAGGTCAGGTTCAATCAATATGGAGCATTTGTGGAGTTTCCACAGCATGGTTTCAAGAGAATTGTCAAAGGAGAAAAGACAGGTAGATTATTCACCTTTGAACTTGAGGATACAAGGAACATTGCACTTTATAGTTATAAAGATCAAACATTATCAGAGCTTGAAATTTGGCATAAGAGATTAGGGCATGTTGGTGAAAGTACCTTAAAACAAATATGTAGAGACCAATGTGTGCTTGGGATACCTAATGTATCCAGGCAACACATGATTTATAAATGTGGTGCTTGTGAGTTTGGAAAATCTCACAGGTTACCCTTCTCAAGGAAAGGCTACATGCATGAGGACTACCTAGAGCTTCTCCATACAGATGTTTGGGGACCTAGTAAGGATCCCTCAGTCTCTGGATCAAGGTATTATGTATCTTTCATTGATGATTACAGTAGGTGGATTGTATTGTACTTAATGAAGCACAAAGATGAAGTATTCAGTTGCTTTAAAAAGTATCTTGCACTTGTTGAAGGAGATATTGGATTCTGAAAGTGTGGAGGAGCTTGGAAGAAGTTATGCAGCACATATGGAAAGTAATGGCATCAAATAAAGTGTATCTACTAAGAAAGTTATATGACCTTTGCATCAAGGACAAAGATAGTGTTTTGGTCATCTGAATGCGTTTGATGCTATATTCTCTTAGTTATAGGGTCAAAACATGGAGATGCATAACAAAATGAAAGCAGTCTTGTTGTTATTCACCTTGCAATCATCATAGGATACGTTTTGCACAGCTATTAGCACTAGTGCATCTCATGGTAAATTATTCTATGATGAAATATGTGAAGCACTCTTGAGTGAGGAGATTCCCAGGAAATGTATGGTTGGCACTCGGAGTGGAGAGGCATATAATGTTCGTGATTCTTACCAACATATGAATCAACAACATGGAAGGAGCAAGAACAAGGAAGAGAATGGACAACCAAATAAGAGTAGAAGTAAATCAATAAAGAGGGATATCAAATGCCAATATTTTCATAAGAAAGGACACATCAAGAAAGACTGTTCTGCATTAAAATGTTGATGGGCATGTTGATGGGCATGTTGATGGGCATGTTAATCAACTACCTACGCCATCTAATTCAACTATGAAGATTGAAGAAATTGATGCTCTTTCTGATGATGCTAATGTGTTGACACTTAAGAGTACTATGCCTATTGAGGCTCTTATGGTGGATCCTATTTCCCACATGTGGCTACTAGATTTTGGTGCTTCTTTCCATGTGACACCACATAGATAATAGTTGTCTACATATGCACCAAAGTCTCTTGGTATTGTGGGACTTGGTGACTCTTAGCAGTGTAACATTGTCAGGATTGGAGATGAGCTTGTGAAGTTCATGGATGGTTTGAAATCTACTATGCATAATGTATGGCATTTACCTTTGTTATCATGTAGTTTGATGTGAGTTGGTCAACTTGATGAACTTGGTTACAACGTGGTTTTCTATGCTCAGTCCTTTCACATATCAAAGGGCAATTATGGTTATTGCAAAAAGAAGCAAAGTTGGCTCACTTTATCCTTCACTTGTATCACAGAAAGAACACTTCTTAGTTGTTATTGATAAGCCTATGGATTGTATTTTTCATGGTAGTTTGGGCCATATATCACGTAGTGGAATGGAAAATCTTTCTCCTTCTAGATACTTACCTGTTTTCTCTTTCTCTAATTTCTCATTTTGTGAGCATTTTCAATATGGAAAGAAAACTAGGAATGTGTATAAAATGCACATTGACTCTTCAATTCAACCTTTAGATCTCATTCATATAGATATGTGTAGTCCTATGCCCACAAGGTCATTAGGTGGTTCTTTTTACTTTGTAACTTTCATAGATGATACTAATACAAAAGTCTAGGTATATTCTATCAAATCAAATGATGAGATATTCCTATATTTCAAAAAATGGCTAGCTTTCATTGAGACTAAGAAAGGAATTAAGCTTAAGGCTTTACATTCCAATTATGGGAGTAAGAATAGCTCACATAAGTTCAAAACTTTATTCTCAATCTAGAGGAATTCTTGGAGAGTTTACAGCTCCTTATACCCTGGTACAAAATGGTGTAGTTCAAAGGATGAATAGAACTATTAAGGATAGAGTAGTTTCTATGCCACATCATGAAAATCTTTCACAAGGATTCTGTGTAGAAGCAGTATTGACTAGAATTCATGTCAATAACCCTTCACCTAGTACTACCAAAGTACTAAAAGTGGCACAAGAGTTATGGACAAGGAAGCCACCATATTCTGATAATTGTCGAGCTTCTGGGTGTGAAGATATATTCATGTACCCAAGAATCGTAGGCAAAAGCTGGACCATAATTCAAAGAGATGCTTTTTTGCTTGGATATGGGTGGGAAGCTCAATTTGGATATTACTTATGGGATCTTGAAACACGATAAGTGATGTCATTTTCAATGATTCTAAGATTGATAAACAACCCATTAAAGAGGTTGAAGTGAGAAGAGTGTCATTTGATGATAGCATAAAATTGATGCACATAGGGATGTTCAAGAGAATTTCTGATCCAGTCAGTCAGCAAATATTATTGTTCAATAACCATTGAGATGCTCTACACGTGTCTCACATTCGCTTAAAAGATATATTCTAGTTTTGGATTTTGTTATGCTAATGGATGTTGGTGAGCCTTCTTGCTACAAAGAGGCCATGCAAAGAAAGGATCATGTCAAGTAGGAGTGTGCCATGAAGAGTGAGTTGGATTCTCTTCACAAGAATGGTACTTGGGATTTTATGCCTTTGCCAAAGGTCATTAAGGTTTTACCATGCAAATGGGTATATAAGCTAAAATTCACATTAGATAGTGCTTCTCCAAATTATAAAGTAAGACTTGTTGCAAAGGGTTTTAAGCAACAACATGGTGTTGATTTTGAGGAAATCTTCTCTCCAGTGGTCAAGATGACTACCTTGTGAATGTTTCTTCGATTTTTTGCAATGGAGGACTTAGAGATAGTCCAAATGAATATGAAAACTGATTTCTTACATGGAGATCTTACAAAGGAGATCTATATGTAGTAACCAGAGGGTTATGTGGTTCTTGGAAAATAAAGTGTACGTTCTAAGCTAATGAATAACTTATATAGACTTAAGGAATCCCCTAGATAATGGGACAAAAATTTAAATGCTTTTATGAAGTCTCAAGGCTATTCTCAAAGCAATGAGGATCATGGTCTCTACACAAACAGATGCTCTGATGGTAGCTTCATATGCTTGATACTTTATGTGGATGATCTGTTGATTACTAGAAAGTCCTCTTATGACTTTTCAATTCTCGAAAACAAGTTGAGTAAGAAAATTGATAGGAAGGATTTGGGGGAAGCCAAACATATTCTTGCCATGCACATTACTCGTTGTAGGAGTAAAAGGTGTGTATACTTTCTCAAAGTGAGTACATTCTTGGTATATTTAGGTAGTGATGTGTGTGAACACTCTAGGACCACCGGGGCACTTTTTTCCCTCTTTAGGAGGTTTCCCCTCCCCCCCCCCGCTTGTATATATGCCTATTGCCCTAATGGGCTACTAGTCTTTGTACATTCTCTAGTAATACATTCAGTATTGTGTGTTGTGCTCCAAGCTTCTTCTTCTTCCTTATGCTGTTCGCGTGCTTTTGTAGATGTCTAAATCCAACAATTGGTATCAGAGCACGTCATCGCTTCATCTAGGGAGCCGTCAACACTCCTCCGATTGCAGTCTCAGAATTGCATGAATTTTGGTGAGCATACTCAGTGTGTTTTCGAGATCAATTTTCTGCATCAAGGTATTTTAGTCACTCGCCATGGCAGAAAGCAGTGATGTATTCCGTATGTTGGCTATTGAGGATAAGTGGGATGGTACCAACTACCCGTTATGGGCTTATATGATGCAACATGTGTTGGTTGCAAAAGGACTGTGGAACATTGTGCAGGGTGTCAGAAAACTTCCTATCGCACCTGCAACTGTTACAACTACAGGTACGGAAGCTGTGCAAAAGGTGTCCAAGTTCATGATATTCTGCATATTCCTCTTCGTCCTGCGGTTTCAGCTGCACCTATTGCAGAGTAGATTCGTTGGGATGGCAAAGATGCCTAGGCACATGCATTGATAGCTTTGTCAATCAAACATGCCAGTATTCCTCACATTCGCTCTTGCAGAACAGCTAAGGATGCTTGGGATACACTTACCACATTGTACCAAGCTAGGAATGAGGATCGTGTTGCTTACCTCCGAAAACACTTGGAGAGTGAGCACATGAATGAAGGTGATTCTATGGATAGTTTCCTAATGAAGATCATAGACTTGAAGGAACAATTGATTTTTGTTGATGAGGTTATACCAGATAGCTCACTTGTGTAGACCGTTCTGAATGGTCTTCCTGATTCATATCAGAGTTTTGCTTCTACTCTTCGATTGATGATGAAAGGAAATCCAAATGCCTTATCATTTGAGGATTTATTATGTGTTCTATTGCAGGAAGATCAATCTAGGTAGAACAGGTCCATTATGTGAGTTGCAGATCAAGATTTCCTGGCTAGTCAGAAGGGCAGAGGAAAATGGAGCTCTTCAACTAGTAAGCAGAAATCTGCTAATTCTACATATTCGAAGAAGGAAGATAAAGGTGAGAAGAAATCAGAAAAGCAGAAATTGTTTTGTAAGTATTGTAAAGGGAATGATCATATCATAAAGAACTGTCCAAAATTGGCTGCTAAAGAGGCAAAGAAGAAAGAGGCTGGAATGCTTGTTGCAGAGGCCTCTACACCAAAAACAGAGTCTGCTAATCTTATGCAGGAAGAAGAATGGGCGTTTACTACTGTCTACAGTTTTGACCCATCTTCTCATGAGCAGTGCATGTCTGCAATAGACTTAGATGTTTGGTATTTTGACAGTGGGGCGACCAAACATATTACCTCACAATGCAGTTTCTTCTCTTCACTCGAGCCTGTCCCTACATGGAATATTGTTGCATGCTCCAACAACTCCTCTTATCCTATTATGGGAGTTGGTAAGATCATTTTGACTACTACTGATGGTAGTTCTTTCACTTTGTCACATGCTTTATTTTGTGCCAGGGATCAAGAAGAACCTGTTATTAGTTTCTGCATTAGCCAAGATTGGCTTGGTTGTGAAATTTTTTGATGACATGTGTACAGTTCATGATCTGTCAAATGGCGATGTGATTATTGCTTCAGGCATTTTATGTCCTGGGCTATATAAGCTCATAGACTATGAAAGATCTATAAATGATTTGGCATGTGCAGTGAATGATTCTCAGGGTATGTCAGATGCAAAGCTTTGGCATGCATGCTTTGGTCATTTGAATTTTGCTAGTTTGCTACGCCTGTAGAAATCTGAGATGGTAACCTCTTTGCCCAAACTTGAGGCACCTGGAAAACATGTTTGTGAAGGCTTTATTTTGGGCGAAATGCAGCATTCGTCCTTTCCAAAAGATGGTTCACTTCGGGCTACTCAGAAATTGCAGCTTGTACATAGTGATGTTTGTGGTCCTATGCAGACACCTTTTGGGAATTATCTTTACTTCGTGACTTTCATCGATGATTTTTCCAGGCATGCATGGGTATATCCATTGAAGGCAAAGTCTGAAGTAATCATGTGCTTCAAACAATAATTGGTTTTGGCTAAAAATCTGTCAGCATGTAAGATGGGTACCCTCCGATCGAGGGGGGGAATATATGTCTTCTGATTTTAATGCATTTTTGGCTGAACGTGGGATAAAACGCTAGTGTACAGTGCCATATACACCTCAATAGAATGGAGTTGCTTAACAAAAGAACAGGTCACTCATGGAGATGGCAAGGTGTATGGTCAAGAGTCAGGCTTTACCACATAGTTTCTCGCTTGAGTTTGTCATGTGTGCAGCATATGTACTGAACAGGTGTCCCACTAAAGTGCTGCAGTCTATCACTCTATATGAGGCTTGGCATGACCGCAAGCCATCTGTTGCTCATCTATGTGTTTTTGGTTGTTTGGCATATGCATTAGTGCCTGAACAACATCGCAGAAAATTGGATCATAAAGTAGTAAAATGTATTTTTGTTGGGTACAGTTCTGAAAGTAAAGGCTATCATCTGTATCATCCACAGACTAAATGCATTTTTATTAGCCGTGATGTTGTTTTTGTGGAAGATGATATTCAGCCATTGCTTCCATGTACTAAGGAGACATCTGTTAGCTCCAAAGACATGTATGATACTGCCTCTTTTTACAGGTGGATAGTCTGCTGCTGGTCCTAATGAGGTTACTTCTCACCCTTTGCAGGTTTCATGTGATGATGTAGATAATTCCATTTTTGATGCAGATGTACATGATGCACTCATTGATGAGAGAGTTGATATTGAGCAGGCAAGAATTATGACAAAATGGCTAGTGCAGACCTTGCGCGACAACAAATTAGATGCACCTCTGTCATATCGAACTCCTTTAGGCTCTCATAGTGCCTCTTTTGCATCAGATTGCTATGCTATGGCTACATCTAGTCTCTGTGATGAGAATGAGCCTGTTTCGTTTGATGAAGAACAAAATTCAGAAAATTGGATGGCTGCTATGCAATCTGAATATGATGCTATAATGAAGAATGGTGCTTGGTCATTATGTGACTTGCCTCCTGGCAAGAAGGCCATTGAGACTAAGTGGGTATACAAGCTGAAGCGTAAACCAGATGGTACAGTTGACAGGTATAAGGCTAGGCTTGTTGCAAAGTGTTATGCACAGGAAAGAGGCATTGATTTTGATGAGACCTTTGCACCTACATGTCGTATGACTACTGTTCGGAGCATCTGGGCACTTGCAACTCATCATGGTTGAAATGTACATCAGTTGGACATTAAAATAGCAAAAAGGGCATGAAAACCAGGTGTGCAAGTTAAACAAGGCATTATATGGTTTAAAGCAAGCACCACATGCTTGGTATGAGAAGATACATGCTATCTAATTGCACATGGTTTCGAGAACAGTCCAACTGAAAGCACCTTATATGTTAAGTGTGCTAATGATGTGCTTCTGATCATTGTTGTCTATGTTGACGATATGTTGCTCATTGGTCCTATTAAGAAGCATATTGCTGATTTTAAGGCTGATTTGCATGCCTCATTTGAGATGTCTGATTTGGGGCATTTGCATCACTATTTGGGCATTCAGTTTATGCAAGTTGATGCTGGAATGGCTTTGTGTCAAACAAAATATATTGACACATTATTGCAGTGTTTTGGCCTTGAAGACTGTAAACCTATTGCCACTCCTATGGAGACAGGTTTACGATTGAGTCTTCATGATGCTACAGATGCATTTGATGTTGTTCTTTATCAGCATGTTGTTGGATGCTTGATTTACTTATGCATTACTCGGCCAGATATTCAGTTTGTTGTCTCACAGATGAGCAAGTTTATGCATTGCCTAGGAGTCAAGCATTGGCAGGCAGTTAAGCGCATCTTTCATTATTTGAGTGGTACTCAGCTACTTGGGTTGTTTTATCCCAAGGGGGATCACTACTGCCAGATTTGCATGTTTTTTTCTGTCTCTAATTGGGTTGGTTGCTATGGCACTCGTGTGTCCACTAGTGGCTTTTGCTTCATGCTTGGTAGCTCATGTATATTTGGTTGAGCAAGAAGCATCCTACTGTGGCCACTTCCAGTTGTGAGGCTGAGTATAGGGCAGCTTTCACAACGACTGTTGAGTGTGTGTGGCTAAGATGCCTTATGGCTGATTTGGGTGTTGGTCAAACTTCTGCCACCAACATCTTCACTAAGAGTTAGAGCACATTGGCAGTTGCGAGGAACCCTGTGTTCCATGCTTGCACTAAGCTCATTGAGGTGCATTATCACTATGTCGGGGAGAGGTTCTCTGCTGGGGAGATCAGCTTGGCATATGTGCCCACACAAGAGAACATTGTAGACCTTTTCACGAAGGCTCTGCCTAGGGAGAAGTTTGAAGCTTTCCGCAAAGCTTTGAGTTTACTTCCTTTTGTGGAGTGATTTCCACATAGCTTGGCACTTCCTTATACATGAGTGCCAGCTACTTGTTCACCGCATCACTCCCAGGGGGGGATTTGTTGGTATATTTAGGTAGTGATGTGTGTGAACACTCTAGGACCACCGGGGCACTTTTTTCCCTCTTTAGGAGGCTTTTTTTCCTCGGCTTGTATATACGCCTATTGCCCTAATGGGCTACTAATCTTTGTACATTCTCTAGTAATACATTCAGTATTGTGTGTTGTGCTTCAAGCTTCTTCTTCTTCCTTGTGCTGTTTGCATGCTTCCACAGACGTCTAACTCCAGCATACATATCAAAAATAGTTGAAAGGTTCAATATGTAGGGTGGAAAGGCATTGAGTACACCTTTACCCACATATGTGAAAGTGAGCAAGGATGATTGCCCAAAATCAGATGATTAAAAGGAATTCACGACCAAAATTCCTTATCACTCTATTGTTGATAGCCTCAACTATGCTATGGTAACTATGAGACCAAACATTGATTTTGTTGTGGGAGTTGTGAGCAGATATATGTCTAATCGTGACAAGAAGCATTGGGAAGCGATCAAGATGATTTTAAGATATTTGAGTGGCACTAAGGACAAGTGTCTATGCTTGGGTAGAGGGAAAGCATCCCTTATTGGTTACACGGATTTTGATTACGCTCGTTGTGTACGCAATCAAAAGTCTAAAGTACATTTTTCATTTTCCTAGAGTTGTTATTACTTGGAAATCTCATCTTCAAGATTATATAGATGTTTCTAGCACAAACTCAGAGTATGTTGCAGAAAGTGAAGGATGTAAGGAAGCATTGTGGCTTCCTCATCGTGCTTTTGATATGGATCTTATTGAGCATGTACCTACTCAGTGATAGTGAGAGTGCCATTGCTTTGGCTAAGAATCAAGTCTATCATGCAAATACCAAGCACATTGAGGTGAGGTATCACTTCATTAGAGAATTCTTAGCCACAAGATATTATTCTTGAGAACGTTCCTACTCAACATAATGTTATAGATGCTTTGACTATAGCTTTACCATGATATTGCTTTCCACACTCTTGTCACTTGATGGGGGTTACTTGATTCATAATCTTACACACTTGTATACTGTGTAACATGCCCATCAAGTGGGAAGTACACTTTGTATAATTAAACTTAGGTATTCTTTACCATTCTTTATTTTTTTCC